>JARHVA010003176.1:1112500-1465000 GCA_037957365.1 Torreya grandis
TCTCACAAAGGCATTTTTATGAAGATATATCTTGCACACATGAAAGCTTCAGGAGTAATTATATATATGGATGGAATCCACTATGTAAGAGGATCATATTCACAAATTTTCAATTCACTCAACTAAGTGAGACAAGAGTTATGAAAGTGAAAAGTTAGCCCTCCACAAAAAATGAAATGGTCTTTATACTTGGACAAAATTTACACAAGGTCAATGCAAAGATGTCATGCTTTTACAAATATCATCTATGGACATTTTTAAAAGAAATAGATAGTAGATCTATTATGGGTTTTTCATGATCATCTCTAATAAATGGATTGTAGGTTCAATTGAGAAGGAATGAACTCAAAATTGAATTATATTTGCTCTTAGACTAGATAGGTTTTCTTATTAAAATCCTAAGGGTTTATGTCATGGCATAAAACAAACACTTTCTATTGTGATGGTAACTAGCTATAACTTGGAATAGGTATTTTAATTTATAACTTAATCCCTTGACCATCATTGTGAAATTATCCCTTTCACTTAGCAAATACTGGCCTGAGTAATGTTCGAAGGACTTTATATTTCCTATGTCTTAGACTTTATATTAAGTCTAAGATTGATCAATAGTTATTTCTTCATTGTAGGTAGATGATCTAGTGAAGCAAAGAAAAGTCAAATTATCAAAGGCCCCTCTGAGTGAGTGCACTAATGTCAACTGTCACAAGCACATGAATCTATCAGATAATGGACCAATGAGAGTAAGCCTATAAAAGATAAAGTTTGAGCTAGTGGGAAGATCAATGGTTCACACTTAATCAAACATTAGAGATATAATAAAGAATGATCAAGTTAAATTATCAAAAGGACCCCTACGTGAATGTGTAATTGATAAATGTCACAATCATAGATCTTATAGTGTATTTTAAAGTCAAAAGGTCAACAATAAATGTAAGGATACCAAATGTCTCAATAGTAGGAATTCATAACTATGTACAAAAGTCATGAACCTATGCTAAGTGTGATATCCTTAAGGGTTGCATTGATATAAATAATGAGTTTGTCAAAATATCTAATTATGCATGGATGATCGTGCAAAGGAGATCCAATAGAGTGAATGGACTCAAATGCTAAAAAGAGATTAACATTTCAAAAATAGATAGAATTAAAGATCATGCATCTTTGAAGATCCAATGACATATAATCTTGGATGAGAAAGATCTAAAAGAGTGAGTGGACTCAGATGGAATAAAGTGATCGATGTTTATTGACACAATGATAAGTTAAAGAATGAGTAGGTTCAAGAAGATCAATGAAGAAAAAGTGATCCAAAGATATATGAAGTAGTGAGATGAGGTTAACGTGTCAAAGTTTAATGACCAATTCAAGGTAAATTTTGTGAAAATTTAAAGATCTAATGACACACAAGAGATAAATTTGGAGATTGACATATGTGTTTTAAAGAGTAGAGCATTAAATAAAATATCTTGGAGATGGAATGAATAAAGAGATAAAAGGAATTATTTAAATTTCTTAAATTCCAATGGTCAAGTGGAGAAACATGTAAGAACTTGCATATAAGTACTATATATTGACATAGACAATGAGATTGATCAAATATACATTAAAGATATTATGCATAAAAAATTGAGTCTATTATATTATATATAGTAAATAAACCTAAAATTATGTTGTGATTAATGGAATTTAGATGTAGGAAAGATACAATCTAATTAATAATAAACTAGAGTTTAAAATTAACATGATGTGTTAATAGTCTAAGTGCAAACATACTAAAGATATATAACCCTAGATCCATTGCTTATATATATGAGATCTACAACACTCGTAGATGAATTTAGAGTTATAAGAATTGTATTAAATAAAAATATATAGACACATAGGTAGAAGTGTAGAGAAGATGAGATACTATTAAAGAGTGTCAAAAATAGATATATATAGACACATGGAGAGAGGGGTAAAGAGGAAGAAAGGCACATATATATAATGTGAAAATAATGAGTAGTTACAGATTAGACTTGTAACAAAGATAATATAGTTGGATTTATTTATCAATCTATTTTGTATACTGTAGTTGTAGCTCCATAGATCTGATTAGTTGGTACCACCAAACAAGTTGAGTTAGTGCTCAGTTAGGGTATTAGTATTACCTTAGGGTTGATGCCCATAAAAATTGTAACTAATGAGATTAGGATAACTTGATACTTAGATAGGGATTTGATTATTCCTTAGAGTTGGTGCTCTTAAACTAGGGTATTTGTGTCTCCGTAGGTTTGGTGCCCTTACTAGTGTAACTAGTAAGGTTTTTCCAGTAAGGCTAGATTAGATTCTAGAATCTATTCTCATTGTGGTTTTTACCTTTGCATTTTCCACATATAAATCTAGTTCCATGTGTATTTATGTGTCTATGTGATCTCTGCATTTATCTTTTAATATGTATATGTTTTTTAATTTGTTTTAAAAAGATTAAAATATTGGTTTTAGTTGATCTACCGATTCACCCCCTATCAATAGATAGTTATGTTCTGAAAATTGGTATAAGATCTTAGATTTCCTTGAAATTATCTAAATATACCTAGGTAGATCTTAGAATATTGAACACAATGGCTTCACAAGAAGGATCTTCATTAAACAAATCACCTCTCTTTGATCGATCCAACTATGCATTTTGGAGCATAAGGATGGAAGCATATATTTCATCATTAGGGTTTGATGTATAGATGTCTATAGTAAATGGAAAAATATCCCATGCTACAAATCTTACTGATTACGTTACCAAGAAGGCATATGAGAGCAATCCCAAGGTAAAGAATGATGTTCTTTATGGATTATCTAAATCAAAATTTGTCAAAGTGATGCATTATCAAAATGCATAAGATATCTAAAACAAGTTAAATAGCATCTATGAAGGTGATGATAAGGTAAATTAGGCCAATCTATAAACATATAGATATTTTTGAGAGTCTTAAAATGACTAAAGAAGACAACATTATAGACTACCTTCTTAGGGTAGATGAAATAGTCA
The DNA here is from genome assembly GCA_037957365.1 of Torreya grandis. Taxonomy (NCBI): domain Eukaryota; kingdom Viridiplantae; phylum Streptophyta; class Pinopsida; order Cupressales; family Taxaceae; genus Torreya; species Torreya grandis. The sequence continues at coordinate 1,115,529 of JARHVA010003176.1, forward strand.
ATGTAATCAAAGGCCTTGGAGAAGAAATGAAAGAATCAATCCTTGTCAAAAAGGTCCTAAGATCTTTTCCATCAAGGTATGATTCTAAAGTCTCTATAATAGAAGAAGCAAAAGATATATATAAGGTCATTATAGATGAGTTTCATGGGACCTTCACTACTTATGAGATGAGAATGGGAGATGTAGATACTCCTAAAAGAGAAGCTGCATTCAAAGCATCCATGAAAGTAAAAGAAGAAGCATTTACATCTAGATCTAAGGAGACATATGAAGAATAAGCCAACTTTGTTATAAAATTGAAAAGATGATCTAGAGATTATATAGGTAAGTCACCCTTTAAATTCTTTAACTATGGTAAGGTAGGACATTTTGTTGATAAATGCCCTTATGAGAAAAATGATAACTCTGAGCAAGAAGAAAATCGAAAAAGTATGAAGCCACACTATTCCAAAAGGAAGAACTTGTTTAAAAACAAGAAAATGTTGTATATTAGAGAATATAGTGACTCAGTGGATGATAGTGATAGTTTAGATGATGACCATGACTATGTCTTTGTGGTTGAGGGAAATGAATCCTTGTTCATGGCATTAGGATAAACTTTTGTAGATCTAGATCAATAAGAAGTTGAAGACTCTAATGAATAACAGGAAGGATAAGTGGACCTTGAGTGTGAACTCATCTATGCTCTAAATGAGATTGATAAGCTAAGAAAAGAGAACTCAAGGTAAAAGAAGCTTGGATAAAAAGAAATTGCAAAACTTTCTAAAAGTCTTGAAAGATCTAATCAAATGATAGTAAGCTTTATGAATAAGGATAAAGTGGCTAAAATAATATAAAATGTAGTCAGAATTGAACTATAATTAAAATCTAATGAGTGTATGAGGCTAAAAGTAGAGATAGTGGCTTTGAGAAAAGAGCTTGAAAAGAATAAAGAACAAATAGTGAAAGGTTTAAATCTAAAATGTGGATCAAATATTCTTGATGAATTGATCATCTCTCAAAAGCCATGAGAAGGGAAATTTGGTCTTGGTTATGAAAAGGGGAAAGGTCCCATAACTAGTACATCTACTAATTTATATGATAATTTCAAAGTAGAAGGATCATGAGCAAAAAAAGAGAAAGCTTGCAAGGATACAAAGATAAACACAAGCAATGTTGATGAGAAGAAGGCTAAAGAAGATAAGAAGCATAAGGAAAGGAAAAATAATAATGAGTCCATCTATGCAAACTCAAGAAAGATTTAGAAGATAATGGCAACTGATGTAGATGGTTACACAAGAGTGAGAGACTTGAAGAATTTAGACATAAAAAGAACTCCCCATCTTACACAAAGAAAAGTTATGACTAGGTATTCCTCATCTTTCTATGGTTACTATTATAAATGTAATCATTTTGGTCATAAGGTTAGTAATTGTAGAGTTTTACCTACAAGGAGAACCAATTTTTTAAGAAAAAAATTATTTACACCCTTGTTAGATTCAAAAGTAATGTCTTATAATTGCAATAATTTTCGTTACATAGTTAAACATTGTAGAATTAGATTTTCAAGATCAAAATTTCAAATTAATAAGAAAGGCATGCCTCTTAGTGTGAACAAAGGTTCATAAGTCTCTAAAAAGGAGAAAAGTGGGACATTTAAGAAATCCAAGAATGTATGAAAAGTGAAAGATAAATCCTTCATGGAGAATGCTATAGATGTTGGAGAATGTCAAGAGCTCTAAATGTCTTCTCATGTTGAGAATGAGAAGACCAGCTCAAGGAGACATCCAAGGTGCTGCTTGAGGATAGTTTTGAGGTATGTATAGATTCAAGTGAACATCTTGCTATTATAGAACAAGTATCAAGCATATAACATCAATGTTTTATTCCTAGTGATGAGATTATAAGATGTATGGAAGATTCATCAAATGAAAAGGTGTGGCACATGTTGTCTCCATGTATTGTCAATCCAATCATAGAAAAAAATTAGAACATTGTAGTGGATGAGATACTTCTCTTAAGCCTAAGAAAAAGAAGAATAATAACTAAAAGCATAAGATGAACAAGGAAGAGAAGGAATATTAGGAGTTGTGGGTAACTCATAGTTTCATATTGTTCTAGGAAATTATGAAGTAGGGTGTTTCTATCTATAATTCTTATGAGACTTCTTTTAGTAAAAAAGCAAGTGGTGTTCTTTAGAAGATTTTGAAGGCAAGAAATGAGTGCTCCTAATTGAATTTGGTGTGCCAAGATGAGAGAAGTGTTAAGTATGCAATGCCTACAAAGATAGAATGAGTGTTTCAATATGACATAATGAGATTTTTGGAGTACATCTCATATATATATATATATATATGGTCTACAAATTCATTTGGCATAAGGGTTATAATGCAATAAAACCTTAACATTGTGTACCTTAGGTTGTGTAAATAAGTTAGGTCACCAAACTCAGAGAACATGTGTAAAATGATGATATACATGTGTTAAATGAAGTTATGGTGTGCTATAGGCAAGTCCTTGATTCAAATATGGAGCATAGAGTAAGGGGGAGATACATTGTTCATTTGGTTAGGATCAAGAAGGATTAGAGTAGAAGAGCTTTGAAATTAGTCAAGTCTTAGGATCAGAAGATAATATGATAATGAGAGAGAAGGATAGTAAGCATGTATGTAACCTCCTACATCACATCACTATATACTAGTGATGGAGTCTAGGTCCAGGGTGAGGACCATAAAATATTTATTAATTCCTAGAAGAAGAAGAGAAAAGGAAACTCAGGTATGTATATTTTGCAAAATTATAATGAGTTGATGGTTATAGGTTCTTGGACAAATTCTTTTATATGATAAAAGGGGAGAACACTTAGACAAATAGTAATAAAGATTCCCTTTGATACTAATGTCAATGGGGGAGAAAAAGTGTAATTACTCTCTATGGGGGAAGAAGAGTAAAATGCTCTCTACCAAAGTTTGAAGAAAAAGTGTAAATGATAAATAAGAAGCAGAGCAAGTGTCCAAGTCGAGTTTAGGAAAATGTGTCATGTCTTAAGGGGGAGAAAGTTTGGTATGAATAAATTTAGTTCATACTCATCAGAAACCAATGTAAGCAATTATAAAGGAGTAGAATATTATAAGATTAGAGCATTTAGTTTTCCATCAATGACAAAGGGGGAGATTGTTAAAAATATGATTGTCATTGATGTCAAAAGGAAGATTATTGATGTTGTTGATGCTCAAGGCTAGGTATGGTGACTATAAGATATTCAAATGATCCTATTATAGGTAAAAACTGATTAGAATGATTATGTGCATGATTATAATCTTTTTGGTTATTCACATTGATTATTTAGACATTTTTTGTCTATGATAGAAAAGATGAGAAGACATTTTGCTAACATAACCATTGCCACATGTGAATGAGTATGAGGGATCTAGTCACATGGTTGTGATAACATTAGTCCCTAGTTGTTATGTGCTAGATTTAAAGACATATGATGAAGTGCAGTTAAATGTATGGGCATGCAAAGTTGGATAATTGGACAAAATCTACTAGGTTTCTATACTTAGACAAATTTGCAAAAAGGGATAAATAGAGCCAAGTAAGCATATTGATGAGGTCAACATTTACACACATGGAGATCTTAGGACAAAATGATCACATGGGTAAATTAAGTTTTTTGCCTAGTTTATATGCACTAAATATCATGCCATGCCACATAACACAATAAAAGATATGCTTGAGCAAAGTAGGGCTCCAAGGCATTTTGATAGTTTTTTCCAACATAGTAAAATTTGTAGTTTGCAAGAAAAATATCAAAGGAATTTTTATGAATACATATTTTTCACCTATCAAGGCTTTAAGATAGATTGGATATGTGGATGTAATCCCCTATGTAAGAGGATCATATGTACTAATTTTTAGGTAATCTAAGTGTGAAAAGAGCTATATAGGTGCAAAGTTACCCTTCTAGGGAAAATAAAATGGTCTCCATACATAGACAAAATTTTCACAAGATCAATGTAAAGATGTCAAGCTTTTACAAAGATATCTATGGAAATTTTCAAAAGAAATAGATATTAGATCTATTATGGGTTTTTCATGGGCTTCTTAAATATATGGACTATAGGTTCAATTGAGAAGGAATTAGCTCAAAGTTGAATTATCTTTGCTCTCAGACTATATGCAGTTTCTAAGTAAAAACCTAAGGGTTTATGTCATTGTGTCAAATAGACACTTTATATTTTGATGGTAACTAGATATAACCTGGTTATGGTAGATTAAGTATAACTTAATCCCTTTACTATCATTGCAAAACTAGCCCCTCGACCTAACAAATACTAGCTTGAGAAATGCTCAAAGGACTTAATATTTCCTAAGTCTTAGAATTTATAGTATGTCTAAGCTTGATCAATGAATATCACTTCATCATACATAGATGATCCAATGAAGCAAAGTAAATTTAAATTATCAAATGCCCATACAAGTAAATGTAATAATGCCAAGTGTCACAAACACATGATTTTATCAAATAAAGGACCAATGAGAGTGACCCTATCAAAGATAAATTTTGAGCCAGTTATAATATCAACAATTCATGATTAATTAAACATTAGAGATACAATAGAGTGTGATGAATCCAAAGTATCAAAAGGAGCTTTGAGTGAACATGAAAGTGACAAGTGTCATAATCATGGAGCCTGGATAGTTAATTTATTGTGTGATTTAAAGTCAAAAGGTCAAAAACCAATGTGAGGATGCCAAATGTCTCAATAGTGTGAACAAATAGCTATATATATAAATCACACACTTATTCCAAGTGTCTTATACGGTTGGATAGATATAAAGATAGAGCTTATTAGAATATCTGATGGTGCATGAGTGATTGTGCAAAGGAGATCCAATAAAGTGAATGGAATCAAATGATAAAAATAGCTCAACATTTAAAAACTAGACAAATTTAAATAGCATGCATCTTTGAAGATCCAATGACACATAGAAGCTTGGATGAGAGAGATCCAATAGAGTGAGTGGAATAAAATGAAATAAAGTGATTGATGTTTATTAACATAATGGTAAGTTAAATAAGATCAATGGAGTGAAAGTGATCTAAAGATATAAGAAGCAATGAGATGAGCTCAAAGTGTCAAATTTTAATGACCAAGTTAAGGTAAAGCTCATGTAAATTCAAAGATCTAATGACACACAAGATCTAGATTTGGAGATAGACAAATGTGTTTTAAAGAATAAAACATTAAAGTTTAGCAACATACAAATATTTGATGGAGTGAGAGAGCTTGGAGATGGAATAAAGAAAGAGATCAAAGGCTAGTATTTAAAGTGTTTAAATTCTAATGATCAAGTGTAGAAACATGTAGTAACTTGCATATAAGTTATATATCTTGACATAGATAATGAAATTGATTGATCCAACTAATTAAATCTACATTAAAGAGCCTATGCATCAAAACTTTAGTCTAAAAGATTCTATAAATATTAAAAATACCCAAAAATTATTATGTTATTCATGGAATAGAGACGTAGGAAACTTATAGTCCAAGTAATAATGAACTAGAGTCTGGAATTACCATGATGTGTTAATAGTCTAAGTGTGAACGCAATGAAGATATGGAACCCTAGATCCATTGCTTATATATATGACATCTATGACATAGGCAGATGCAACTAGAGTTACTATAATTATTTCAAATGAAAATATGTATACATATAGGTACAAGTGTAGAGAAGATGAACTGCTATTGAAGAGTGTAAAAAATAGATATATCTAAACATAAAGAGAGGGGTAGAGAGGAAGAAAGTCACACATAGATAATGTGTAGAGAATGAGTAGTTATATATTAGACATATAATAGAGAGAAAAGAGTTGAATTATTTTATGAATTTGATTTTTATACTGGAGTTTTAGCTCCATAGATTTGATTGGTTGGTGCCATCAGATAAGTTGAGTTGGTACTCAGTTAGGGGATTAGTGTCTCCTTAGGGTTGATACCCTTAAACATTGTAACTAGTAAGGTTAAGCTGAGTTGGTGCTCAGTTAGGGAGTTGGTTCTTCTTTAGAGCTGGTGATCTTAAACTAGGGGATGGTGTCTCCTTAGGGCTGGTGCCCTTAGGTGTGTAATAAGTGAGGCTTTTCTAGTGAGGCTTTGAAATATGAGGATAGATTAAAATAGTAGATTTTAGTAGATATTCTCACCATGGTTTTTCCCTTTGGGTTTTCCATGTATAAATCTAGTGTCATGTTTATTTATGTTTTTATGTGATCTCTACATTTATCTTTTAATCTACATATGTTTTTGAATTTATTGTAAAAATATTGGTTTTAGTTGATCTACTAATTCACCCTCCCTCAATTGATAGTTGTGTTCAAACACCTACTTAAGTAATATCAAGCTTGAAAATTTTATAAAACATGCATGTTTTAATCTACCCTTAACAATAGGAATGTTAGCATCCTTAAATATCTACTTTAACTCTTAATCATTGGTGGCATTGATGTGGAACCTATCCTCATCCTTAGGCTCATGATGGCTCATGATGGTAGGAGATGCTTAAGGCTAACTTATGCTTGATGCAATGTTTGTAAGTTAAATAATTAGGGTCCCATTGCTTATTGCTATCACTTTCCAAATTGAAAGTGGTCCTTTGCTTAGTAGCAATAATGACAAAGTTCTAATTTTAAATCCAAAACTTGCCAATGCTAGATAACTTAAGATAAACTGATCCACTCTTTTTGGTTTGACATAATTTTTCCACCCTTACAAATAAGGAAAAAGCAATTTATTGTTTATCCATATTATATGGTGCTATAATGGGAAACTTGAGGGGGGATGACTTGATTCCAGATATCCTCACCACTATGCAATCTAGGTAGTAACAGTAGGCTCCCAGGGTACTAAGGGTTTCTCGAATTTCCTCTTATAGTCTAGGCATGGACCTTTTATGGATTGCCCTATATACTATAGGGTAGAAATGTTTAGCTATGGACCTTATATCCTATTTTTAATTATACACTATGACCCTTGAAAAGGTATGAGGCATAGTCCATTTTAGTTTGGGGTCCCAATTAGTGAGGTAAGGTAACTTTTGGGTGGTGCATATGACATCCACCAAGTAGAATATCATGTAAAAATGATCCCCCCTAGTTAGGCATGATTTTTTTGAGTTGTGATGCCAAGTTATAGGATATAATTTCTCCCAACAGAGGAGTTATTACATCATTTATTAATAAGTGGATCCCATTTATTATCTATACCTAACTTTAGTCTTCATCCCCATGCAACCAATTCATTATGGCCATTCCCATTCACAATCCTTTTATAAATTGGGTGATGGGGATTTGGCTGATTTTCATTTTGCATACAAACCTTCCTTTGTTCTTAGCTCAATCTCTCAAAACCTCCTTGATATCATGGGTTTGAAGCCACTGAGTCATAGTTTCTTGATTGTATAAAATCTATAGTTTGGGTAGATCATAGTAAGCCTAAAATGCTATCTCAACTATGAGATCAATGTCTTTGCACAAATTCAAAGATTTGATCATATTATTAATGCATCTAAACTGAAGAAGCATATGGTAGACCAAGTCTACATAAGGGAATACCTCTGGGTTAGATGCTAACTTATGCAAGCTTATAGATTTGAGTGCCAAAATGTCAAACATATCCTCTACCTCACTTGAGCCTTCTTTAGCATCATTGTCTTGGCTCACAGTCTTTGTTTATCTTTGATGTGCAATACAACAGAGTTGAAATTGGTGTCTCAAAAGTTGATATTTATCTTATAAGAGTAGAGGAATGACACTTTTTCTTGCTTGTTGGATCTGAATATTTCATCTTCAGCCATAGTTTTAAATTATATGATTGATGAACTTGAATATTACTTTAATGTCAAAGGAATACACAAATGTCATTATAAAAATTCATAGAATGCTTTGAAATTCTTAGTATATAACAACTAAAGATGAACCTAATGCTTTGAGATAGTAAAATTTAAACTCTAAATTCATAATTTAACTTGAATAATGTGAGTCATAAATGGAAATTATATTAACTTGATTTGATTTAAAGCCTAGGGGGCTCTTTAGTTTTTATTCTAATGGCTTCAAAATTCTATTTTGAGAAGTCAACCAATCACTACTTTTGCTTTATCCACATGGCCAATTATCATAGGCATGACTTTTTTTATGAAGTGGCTTAGATTTATATCTACCAAAACAAGCCCCATCGACATTTAATTTTCACCTAATATCAATGATTCAGGAAAAAATGTATGCCACTTAGGTAATTCCTTTTGACATGTACCTAAAAATTGGTGCCTTCTCAGGTAATATAGCCTTCTATTTTGAATATTGAACCACCTAGGTGGATTATATGATACTCTACCAAGTGTTGTATTTTTATTAGATTACCTTTATCTAAATATTTCATGGATTGATCCATTTCATCATTTGGCTTATGTGGCCTTATAAATTCTACTAGCTTTCCAAGTGGTAAGATCTCATTGACTCATGTTATCACATGGTTTTGTTGTATGAAACTTTTAATGGACCCAATATGTGTGACACTTTTCCAAGTATAGTATTTTTATTAGATCACTTTATCACTAGGTTTCATGACTTCTTTTGATTGCATTATTTCCATGAGACATGGGTCTATGTGTCTTCAACCCATTTCTCCCAACTATCGAGTGGATTTCATGTAGCATCTAGACATCCACAATTTAGTGACTCACCACCAAGTGTCATATTTTTGTCCAATCATAATTTAATTTAAATTTTAAATTTTAAATTATCTATGGGGGACATAAATGTGTACCAAGTGTCATGATGTGATTGGATCACTGGGTCATGAACTTTGTAACTTCTTTGTGAACTTGAAACACCATGATTGAGTGACAAGTGGTAGATTCCCATTAGGTCATGGGGTCACAAAATTTATAACACTTTGAACTTTAAATATCATAAATGAATACCAAGTGGCATGATATGATAAGATCATAGGGTCATGAGAATTTAAAATATAATAGGATCTTTAGAAGGCCATGACTAGGTGCCATGTGGTATGTTCTGATTGAGTTGTAACTTCTTTGTGAACTAAAATGATGTGAATGATTGTCATGTGGTAGACTCCCATTGGGTCATTGGGTCTCAAAATTTATAACTTTATTGTGAGATTATAACATCATGATTTAATGACAAGTGGTAGACTTTCATTTGGTCACTAGGTCACTTTGTTTTTGAAAGACTAAAGACATGTGATAAAGTCTAGAACTTTATGTGGCTAAGTGACCAGTGCATGTGACACTATTGCATGTCGATTGATGCTAACATAAAATCAAGATCCTTAAAAATTAAAGGTGAAAAATTTATAAAAGCATAAGGTAAAAATAAAAGGGACAAGCCTAAAGTTGTAAACTTTGAGTATAAAGTCTAACTTGGACCTTAGGTCTAAAACTTGAGATTAAGGCATGTCATAGTCTTAAACATAAATTTTGTCATAGTTAAAGTTAGAACATGATTTGAAAAAAACTTAATTGAATAAACTTGGTTGAGTTCTAAGGATCATACCTTGGATTTTTGAATGTAACCCCTCGTAAGATTGCTTCTAAAAAAGCCAAATCATTAGAAATCTTAGCAGATTATTTATCAATGAAATGTTTAAAAAGTACCTAGTTAATATTGCCATGAACTAACATGAATCTTAAATATTTCAAGTCATAAAAGGGTGTTTTAGTCATGTGGTATAAAGGGTAAGGTATATCATTGGGAAAATGATCCAAATTTTTAATGGGGTCCCTATTCTTGGGAAATGGGGTGTGTCGATCTCAACAAATAGTGACCTCTACAGGAAATATAGTAATATGTTAGAATTTAGATATCTTGGTTTAGAATATATTACTTAGGTATTCATTCCTTGGTGGATGCAAGAAATACTTGAATTGATTATCCAAAATTAAAAAAATTAATTGATGGATCAAAGCCTAAAAATCTAAAAAACCATTCATAGTATGTCTGTGTTTTGAGTTGATTGACCATGTCTTTGGGTTTTGAAATTATTAGCATCAAATTTTATGGCCTTGAAAATGGGTCATGTAAAATAACTCCTAGATATATATAATTATGATTAGATTTTAAGGGTATGGCTTGGGTATTTCTCTACTACTATCTAAGCATCTGTATCCCTGACATATATAACTTTGTCTCTACTCTAAACCTTGCTCCACTACTATTTGGACATGCATAGCCCTAATGGAGGTTTCCTAAATCACCTTAAAATGAATGAAATTTATAATTTCATGTATATTTCAACTTAATACATTTTTTTCTCAAACCCTTGGAGGTTGGGAACTAGTTTATTAGCCAAGTTTTGAGGGATTTCAAAACTTTTTCTCAAGGACCATTCATTTTGAGTGATTGAATTTTTCCCTGGTAATCTTATGATGTGAGATTAAGTGCCAATATGCATGGATTTTCCAAATTATAATACTTTCATTTAGTCAAACACATTATTGTTAGAAATGGATTATAACCATAATAAAATCACAAACTCTAGGAAATGGCAACTTTAGAATTAGATTCTTCCAATTTTCCAAACCAATACATAGTGTAGTCTCTCACTTTGGATAACCAGATATTGGTATGTACACAAGTTTTAATACTTAAAAATATTTATATTTTATAACTTTGGGAAAATGAAAGATAACCTAGAGACTTTTCCCAAAGGGCTTATTATTGAGATATAACACACCACACATCGACTAATCTAAGGAAATAAAAGAACCAAAAGTAAACACATAATAATATAACAAAATAAAAAAGAAACATGTAACCCTACCTATTTATAAACTAAACCAACTCATACTCCTTTGGTGTGGGTATAAGGGGAAGCTAAGAAGTAGTGATTCAAAATATATCCATTCAAAAATAGAGCTAAGTCATTTCCTTGAAAGTCTTTTAATATGAATTCATTATCACCCAATATCTCTATAATCTAATATGACCTAATTCAAAGGGGTGTGAATTTGTCATGATAGCCTTTTTTCTCATGGGCTTTATCCTATAGTAAGACCAAGTCTAAGATTAAGGAATTTGTTGTTGAGAAGTGTTGTGTCATGTCCCCTTTTTTAGAGGACATTGACAGACTTCATGATTAGCCTATTATGCGACCTTCATAGGCTAATAGGATGGATAGGGGGTCATAATGGAGCTTGGCTTGACTTTGATTCACAAGATTTTCTATATTTTGTTTTCATTTAGGCTCTTTCAGACACATTTGGCCTAAGCTCCTACTTTTTAGGGATATTTGATATGCAACAGAGTGCCTTTATTTTGGTATGGTCATGTGTGGAATCACTCCCTGATTCACCAGCTTCGATTGGTTCGAGGATCCGACGTATGTTGAGGGAGATATTAATATTTGATTGATTTAATCAAATATTAATTATTTGGTCTAATTTTAAATTAGATATTAATTAATTATTAATTAATTAATTAATTATTTGGTCTAATTTTAAATTAGATATTAATTGATTATTAATTATTAATTAATTGGTCTAATTTTAAGACCCAAGTTCTAATTTAAGAAGCCCAAGTTCTAATTTGAGGAATTCTAATTTTAGAACCCCAAGTTCTAATTTGAGGAAATCTAATTTTAGCAAGCACACCTTTGGAAGGGTATAAGAGTTTCTCATGGGAGAGAGTTGGAGGTATGCATAGATTATTGATTATTGAAAATTGAAGAAATTCTTCTGTGAAGACTGAGACAAGGGTTCCAGGATTCCATTGTAGTGAAGAACATTCCCTCTTCATTGTGTGTGATTTAGAGGCTGTGAGATATCAGCTGATTTATTGCCAAATTGAGAGATAGCTTCATCCAGAAGTTATCACAGAGATACAGATCTGAGAGATAACTTCATCCAGAAGTTATCACAGAATTCCAGGGTTAAGAGATAACTTCACTCAAAAGTTATCACAGTATTACAGGTATTTTGTTATTTAGTTTTTGATCTAATAAGTTATACAGAGATAGATTTTGGTGTTAGAATCTATATTCATGAGATCATTAGGTTCAGCTATTAGGGGTTAAGAACAAACTGGTTGGCAGCCATACCAAGTCCATACAGGTCCGTACAGATCCGCATCAGGAACCAACATCGGCAGAGAAAGCTTTCGATGACCGACATCGGTCGACTGAAGACCGACGTCGGCAGAAAGCCGATTGACAGAGACTGACATCGGTGAGATATCGACCGACGACGGCGTCTGTGTGTCGACACAGAAAGGCTGAGACCCTTCAAATTCAGATTTCACTCCCAGATTTGCAAAGCCAGGGTTTCCAATACTGTATTTCATGTTTTATATACATAAGAGAGGATTGTAATTGTAATAGTTTAGAAGGACATCTTTTGTAATCATTTGACATGAATGATAAGATCTGTGATTTGTTTATGCATACTTGAATCTATTCTGCAGTTGTATCTATGATCAAAGCTTTATGAGTTTATATATTCCCTATTTGAAGGGGATATTACAGTGGTATCAGAGCTTTATTTGCTATATATTAGAGTTGTGTAGAGACAAAAAGAGGCCCTAAGTAAGGGACATTACAGTGGTATCAGAGCCAATGTCTTGCCATCCTGTTGGGTAGTTTGGGTAGATTGAATCAGCAAAGTATCATAATGACTTCATATACTCAAAGGCAGTGGGACAATAATATGAAGAAGCTGGAACTAAGTTTGAAGAGGTTGAATGAATCTCTTTCATATCCTACATCCAAAGACAAACCCACACGGTATATGACAGCAAAGGATGAGTGGAAGTTATTAACTCCACGAGCTCAGGGGAGGTTGTCTTTTGATCACTTTGTTAAGCTGAGAAGAGATCACTACAGATCACTTAGACAAGAGCGCAACATGTCCCATGATTATTATGATTATTATGAGATAGAGGATAGTGAAGATGAGGACGAGTCTGATGCTTGCACTCAGAGTGTAGAGGTGTGTTCAGATGTTAGTGCACTGAGGGTTGATGATCTCTCAGTTATGACAGAGATTGTAGAAGAGTCCCAAGATCTAATTATTGCATATGATACTCAGGAGGATGCAGTGGATAGTTTTGAGGACTTAGTTTCACCAACTGTTTCTCTCGGTATGGAGGAGTTAGACAGTGATGCTATAGTTGTTGATACTCCGTATGTTGATATGAGCTATGGAGTTGATTCACAGAGTATGGATGGTAGTACTCCAGAGATCAGTGATTTTGAGTCTACTCTTTTGGACCATGCATCAGAGGAGGATTGTAGGAGATAGTCTAGCTAGTGCCACCATGTGTCTAGTCAGCTGAGAGCTAGTGAGCGAGACATTGCTACCACTTGCAAGCATTTCGATGATGCTCGTCAGTTGTTAGCAGTTTATGGATGGGGTTCTCCTACTAACATTGAGTAGGGAGGTAGTTATTTGTCCTTGACAGAGATCCACTCTTTATGGGAGGCTATCCGGATTTTGAGACAGGATTATATGCAGTTGGTCACCGATAGAGATTATCTTATGGAGTGGGGTAGCACAGCATATGATGCATTGTTGGTCGAGGAAGATAAGGTGAGTGAGCTTACTCAGCAGCTAGAGGTGACTTCTGAGATTCTTGAGACTACGCAGTTAGCTTATGAGGAGTCACAATTTCATTTGGCTGAGATGACCATGGAGTTAGAGCATTTACGATCTTCACCAGCCCCAGACTCAGAGGATTTGGGAGTACCTGGTTTTGATGAGTTTGGGATACCTCTCCAGATTGATTCGTCTCACACAGATGACAGTGTGGTCCAGTTGGTTATGCCACCTTTACAGAGAGATTAGTTGTGGTGTGTGGGGGAGTACGTTGATGCTTCCACATATAATTTTTACTGCACAGAGTCATTCATGGAGTATTTGCTAGATAGTGCAGGTGTTCATCTGGATTCACATAGGGTGACAGAAGGTGTTCTCATCCAAGGTACTAGTGCTATTAGCAGATTGGGTTGGGAGATTATAGGGATCCTATCTACTATGCTACCTCACAAGGATTTTGAGGTGGGGTATGCTCATTATTCTTCTTTTGATCCAGAGAGAGAAGATTTGATTTCACACAGGTGTAGATCGGCTCCAGTTTCTTACCGTCCATTATGGGATGGATTGGCACCATCTCTTGCAGATGGAATTGGCAGTTTGAGTGGTCTATTTTACTTGGGTTATGATGCTTCGAGAGTTTGCTTCTCATGAATTCTTGACTATGGTATTTGTGATCTTAGAGATTGGTTGAGTTGCATCTGTCAGTTTGATTTTGGATTCCCCTTTGTTCTACTACTAATGATATTACAGGTGTTTGCATTGATTTTCTTCAGTGTAGATCATGACTACATTTGGGATCTAGGAGGATCGAGTGGTTCATTATTCTGAGATTGCTTGGGGACAAGCAATTTCAGGAGGGGCGGATTGTCATGTCCCCTTTTTTAGAGGACATTGACAGACTTCATGATTAGCCTATTATGCGACCTTCGTAGGCTAATAGGATGGATAGGGGGTCATAATGGAGCTTGGCTTGACTTTGATTCACAAGATTTTCTACATTTGGTTTTCATTTGGGCTCTTTCAGACACATTTGGCCTGAGCTCCTACTTTTTAGGGATATTTGATATGCAACAGAGCACCTTTATTTTGGTATGGTCATGTGCGGAATCACTCCCTGATTCACCAGCTTCGATCGGTTCGAGGATCCGACGTATGTTGAGGGAGATATTAATATTTGATTGATTTAATCAAATATTAATTATTTGGTCTAATTTTAAATTAGATATTAATTAATTAATTAATTAATTAATTATTTGGTCTAATTTTAAATTAGATATTAATTGATTATTAATTATTAATTAATTGGTCTAATTTTAAGACCCAAGTTCTAATTTAAGAACCCCAAGTTCTAATTTGAGGAATTCTAATTTTAGAACCCCAAGTTCTAATTTGAGGAAATCTAATTTTAGCAAGCACACCTTTGGAAGGGTATAAGAGTTTCTCATGGGAGAGAGTTGGAGGTATGCATAGATTATTGATTAATGAAAATTGAAGAAATTCTTCTATGAAGACTGAGCCAAGGGTTCCAGGATTCCATTGCAGTGAAGAACGTTCCCTCTTCATTGTGTGTGATTTAGAGGCTGTGAGATATTAGCTGATTTATTGCCAAATTGAGAGATAGCTTCATCCAGAAGTTATCACAGAGATACAGATCTGAGAGATAACTTCATCCAGAAGTTATCATAGAATTCTAGGGTTGAGAGATAACTTCACTCAAAAGTTATCACAGTATTACAGGTATTTTTTTATTTAATTTTTGATCCAATAAGTTATACAGAGATAGATTTTGGTGTTAGAATCTATATTCATGAGATCATTAGGTTCAGCTATCAGGGGTTAAGAACAGACTAGTTGGCGGTAGTAACCAAGTCCGTACAGGTCCGTACAGATCCGCATCAGGAACCGACATTGGCAGAGAAAGCTTTCGGTGACCGACATCGGTCGACTGAAGACCGATGTCGGTAGAAAGCCGACCGACAGAGATCGACGTCGGCGAGATATCAACCGACGACGGTGTCTGTGTGTCGACACAGAAAGGCCGAGACCCTTCAGATTTAGATTTCACTCCCAGATTTGCAAAGCCAGGGTTTCCAATACTGTATTTCATGTTTTATATGCATAAGAGAGGATTGTAATTGTAATAGTTTAGAAGGACATCTTTTGTAATCATCTGACATGAATGATAAGATCTGTGATTTGTTTATGCATACTTGAATCTATTCTGCAGTTGTATCTGTGATCAAAGCTTTATGAGTTTATATATTCCCTATTTGAAGGGGATATTACAGTGGTATCAGAGCTTTATTTGCTATATATTAGAGTTGTGTAGAGACAAAAAGAGGCCCTAAGTAAGGGACATTACATGTTGTCATTCATGTCAAGGTTAAGGTTGATGTCATTGATATCAATATGCATTTGGTAAATATGCATGGTGAAGTGGTATGTGATAAGGAAGCCATGTGACAAGAGATAATTTTATGACAATCGATTGTCTCTATATTGAGAGAGAATTTTAAGGAAACCTAATGATTCTTCTAAAGTTGATGTCAGGTTTTAATAAAAGGTAGGCATGTTTGAGTACCAATCCTTGAGTATAAGGTTATTGAGAAGCATAGTCATATCATGAGCATGTGCATGATGAACATGGAGAGGTATTTATAGAGGTATTATATTATATAAGAAGAATAAAAGGCATGCAATTATGTTATATAATAATTAAGGAGTGTTTCAAAGTCAATTATCATGCTTCAAGTACTTGAGAAACATAGTCATGACACTAGTCATAGCATCAAAAGACCCTATGAAAAGATATGAGCTTGGAAACCTATTAAGTGTTAGAGATTTTAAATTGCACGTTATTTATGTAGGGGATTATTTAGGTCCTCTTGCTCAAATCTAGTCTAACATGGAAATAACCCTAGGTAGTGGGTCACCTATGGTGGGGTAGGACCTCTAGGATTTTTATCAAGTCTAGCTCCTTTGATGTATCACTTAGCTTGTTTCCTATAAAACCTACTAATTTATAGGGTGAAAATGGAGGAAAGTAAAATGAAAAGGAAATTTAAGCTATTATTGGTGATACACCTAAATTTACTATTCATCCACTCTATTTGATCTTGTAAAAACACTAATGAGATAAGCAAAAGACTGAATCTACAACTCCAAATGTCTATTATGCATCGATATTCCATATAGAGGTTCACCAAGTGATCAAAACCTAAGGGAAGTGATTGAGAGGCCTGATTCAAGACACTAACTAGTTAATGTATCCACTTTCTATCTTTAATCAAATGACATTAGACACTAAACATGACTTGCATAACAAGATAAACTACCAATTAGGTGAGATTAGGACTTGATAAGGGAGTGAACTCTACCACATATGCAAATCAAACTGATAAGAATAGACTAGAAAAACATAGTCAAATCTTAAAATAGTCATTTATTTATCTCAAGTGGTTAAAAAGATCAATCTTGGCAGAGTCTAGCCATGCCGAAAAGAGGGATCCAAATCAAGTCTTATAAACATACATACACACACACATATATATGTGTGTGTGTGTATATATATATATGTATATATATATGTATATATATATATATATATGTATATATATATATATATATATATGTATATATATACATACATATATATGTATGTATGTATATATACACACACACATATATATATACATATATATACATATATATATATATACATATATATATATATACATATATATATATATATACATATATATACACATATATATATATACATATATATATATATATACATACATATATATATACATATATATATATATACATATATATATATATACATATATATATATATACATATATATATATATATATACATATACATATATATATCTATACATATATATATATATATATACATATACATATATATATATATAGTAGAATTGGATGAGAGAGATGAGGGGAATGCATGGGAGAATGGAGAAGGGGTCATCATGATCAAGATCAAGATTACTAGCATAGGCAATCACAAAAATTATTATATTAAAACCTTCTCAAGTTCTTTAGCATTAATGCTACTAAGACTATTTTCACATGGAAGAGTGGAAAAAAGGTCATGGAAGCCAAAATTTCTACTATAATAAATCTTGGATTGTCTCCTGAATCTCCTCAAGCTCCTCATCATTAATACCCTTCATTATATGGATAAAATCCTCATATTCATACAATTGATAGAGCCATGATTTATTCTACTTTGGGTGACCATGGGTACCTATTTATTGAAGCTATGATTGTGTTAAAATATGAGACACTTCTCCATGGCTTATTTATATCTACACCTATTCCAACCTAAATATAGATCTATTATATATCAAAAACCAATCCAATTTATTAATTTTTGAATTGTGATTCTATTGATACATATCTATAAGTTTCATAGCTTTATTTTGGACAATATTAGGTTCAAGCAAACCTCATTATGCCTCTAAAATTTAACAGTAATGGAGATTCATGATTAAAAACCTTAATCATATAACTATGTTTGCTTAATGGAATTTGACTAACCTCTAATGCTGACCTTTAATCCATAAAAAAGAATCCACTTTGGTTCAATGTTAAGCTATATTTCAACATCCAATTGAAGTCCTTATCTTTCAAATTTTAATGTTGACCATTGATCTTGAATAAATCCTCCTAGATTATGACAATTATTAGCTCTACATTCATTCTAAGGATGTACTATTAGTCTTAGTTGGTTCTCATGCTTACAACTTTTGGTAGCTTCACATTCATCCCTAGTATACATTGACTAGTTTTACCTCTCACTCATCATTGATCTCAATCTATACAATTGAACATAATCCATTTATTTTCTCAAGCCCACTAGATTTCTTAGTCACCATGCACTCTTATATCTATTATTAGGTACTTGATATTTTGATAATCATCATCGATGCATTCAATCTTGGGTCCACTAACCTTCAGACTTGATGCTCATCATTGATCTACTTCGGTATAATTAAATGCGCACCATTGATTTTCTTGGACACACTAACCTTGTCAGTTGATGTGCACCATTAGATCTTCATTTGGATACCTATTATCTTGCCACTTATCAACTTTGCATTCATCCTTGGGAATTTTGAAATGAAATGGATATTTTTTGAAGCTTAAACTTGACGTTCACATGTACATTTCACTCTACAAGTCTAACCTTAAAGTCTTATATCTTTAGATAATAAGCTCATCAAGACATGTAATTTGTTGAGGATGATATTGGCACTAAATACATTGATCCCATGTGATACTTTGGCTTTGGGAGTATTTTTAATCATATTTTTTCAATGCAAAACTAGATTGCCCTATTCATCCTTGCATCACATTTTCATGATTTCCTCAAGATTATGTTAGTCATTTTCCTCTTGAATAAGGACATAATGAAGAATTAGATCAAGCCAAGGAAAAGGTCATCAACATGATTTAAATGATAAAGGTTGACATTTGGCTTGTGAGGCTAAAATGTTAACATTTTTGGTGACTTAAATGGAAAGCATGCCTATTATGGTTGATAACCCAAACTATTATATGTCTTTTGGACTTATTAACAATGAAAAATTTAGCCTTGATTAGAAGAAACCTCTTGACAAAGAAAAAAATAACTATAACAAGACATGAAACATAAAAAATAGTAAAACTAACCAAAATAAAGAAAAGACAATAAACAAATGTGTCAGGATAACACTTGGAGGAACTTAACAAAAATTGCCCTAATATGCATGACTTATATCTACATATACCTTTTATCCTGGATTAAGAGGAAAGATTCATTATCCATCTTGGAACCTTGAAACATGTCTACCATATCTTGACAGACTCTTCTTGAAGATTGGATAAATTGGATGTTCATGACCTCTTAATGAGGTAGATGGACCCCCAAATTCCATTATGAGTTGCATGGATTGAATATGTGGATCCAAGACACAAATAGATTCTTCCCATACTCTTCTATTTTAAAATAATGATTTTAATTCTTCTTCATTCATTGGCTACCAATGATTTGAGGTATCTTCCATTGTGCTTTCACTTTGTTCCTCATGAACAAGTGACTTGTTAAGGCCTTCATGACTGAACTCTCGTATCCCTTTAGGTATGTTGGATGAAAAGACCTCTCCATTTGATTTGTGTTTGTGAATAATGATTTGAGGTATTAAATCAACAAACACTTGTTTATTATTCTCATCTTCATGCACTTGATCTTCTTGTGAGCCAACTTTAGCAACTAATTAGTTTTTAAAACCTTCCATAGGAAGTGTAAGACATTGAAAAGCTTGATATTATTTGTATATTTTATACATACATACATACATATATATATATATATATGTATATATATATATGTATATATATATATATATATATGTATATATATATATATATGTATATATATATATATATATATGTATACATATATATATGTCTATATATATATAGACATATTTATATATACATATATACATACATATATATATATATATATATATATATATATATGTATGTATGTATGTATAAAATATACAAATAATATCAAGCTTTTCAATGTCTTACACTTCCTATGGAAGGTTTTAAAAACTAATTAGTTGCTAAAGTTGGCTCAAAAGAAGATCAAGTGCATGAAGATGAGAATAATAAACAAGTGTTTGTTGATTTAATAATATAGACATATTTATAAATACATATATACATACATATATATAAATGTGTGTGTGTGTGTGTGTATAAATATATACATGTACACACACACACACACACATATATATCTATATACATATATATATATATATATATATATACATATATACATATATATATATACATATATACATATACATATATATATATGTATGTGTGTGTGTGTGTATATATGTGTGTGTGTGTGTGTGTGTGTGTGTGTGTGTGTGTGTGTGTGTGTGTGTGTATACCACAAATCCCCATCATTACCCTAATGCTTATCTTCCTTGGCTAGGATGTACTAAAAAATGGTCAATTATGTAAGTATGTGATCAATAATATATTAAAAATGACCTTCTATGACACATATAAAACTTATTATTCATTGCCCTCATCTTCTACTTGCACTTGTTCTTGTAACTCATATTTTTTGACACTATGGAAGAATGAATCATGTTTGTTACTATCAAGGGGTGTCCCAAGAAGCATTTCTTCCTTAAGCTCATCTAAATTAGCATCATCAACTACAAGTTCAATCTAAATTTGAATGTTTACTTCTTCAAGAATGGGTTCTGTCTCCATAAATGTCATGGAATATCTTTAGAGTGACTCTAAGAGAGATGAAAAATATACCTCATTCCTTCTAACTAGTTACTTATCTTCAAAAATCACAACTTCCTCCTTCTAAATATTACTTTGGATGGTTCTCCATAAGGTAAAGGATTTAGATTATTAAGAAGGAAGTGGTGGATATTGAGTAAATTTGAGTTTGATTTCTTACAATATTTGACTCCAATATGGGAATTTGGGCTCATGGTTTTCCTACATAGTGTGTATTATGGCTTAAGTAATGAAAGGAGGCATGTGTAGCTAAGGTGATGTTGCCTTTGTAGCTACCAATGTATGATATAAATGCTTATTTATAGATTCAATTTAAATATCAAGGGAGGCTTCAAAATCAAACCTTCATTGCTCATCATGGTTGGCTCTTTCAACAAAAACTTGCCTTTTCTCTTGGACTCTCCCTTGGATAGATTTCCATGAGGGGAAGGTTATGAGGAGTTGGAGGGAACTATGATGACATTTAAACTCATTTGGTGAGGAATTAAGAGTGGTGATGGGAATCTCAACATGAGGTTGACATGGAGTGAATGAGGGAAGTTACGATAGGTAATGAGGTGTTTGATGTTCTTCATGGGCTGCCAACATCTCCTCAATCTTGGAGATGAGTCCATCTATGTCAATCATGTCATTACTATTTATATAATAACCTCTCCTAATGAAAGACATCCAAAGTTATTTTTCCTCTTACAATGAAGTTTTAACCTCACCTAATGACATGTTTCAAAACTTCTTGCCCATAACCCTTCATTGTATCAATGTTTATCATATTATTTTCTTGGTCCAATAGAGCATTTTAAAGGCTATATATAGAATGGCTTGGGGTATGAGTAGACTATTTAATAATGTCATGTAGTTTCCATGATTGATCAATAGGGTAACTAGGATATAGAGGGGGTAGATGAAACTCGTAATAGGTCTGATGATAATGGGGCTCATCATAGGATTAGGTAGGGTAAATATTATAATGGATTAGTTTTTCATAGGGAGGATCAGGGCAATAATCCTATATGTATGACTGATATAGGTCCTCACATTATTGGTGAGTATCATAGTAGGATGTATATGGATCATTTTGAAACTATTGATAAGGAGAGGAAAGATAGTATCCTTCTCTAGAGGTAGCCATAGCCTAGAAAACATGAAGATAAACAAAATCATTAACATGAATATGCCTCATACCTTGAGATAAGGACCAAAGAATAATTGAAACTAGTTATGAAGATGAATGTGCTACAAACTTACTTCAATATCTCAAATTACAGTCCCATTAGGCATGCTAAAAACTATTGGTGATTCTAGATTATACCCTAGCTGAGTAGGGGATTATTTAGGTCTTCTTGCTAAAATCTAGTCCAACATGGGAACGACCCCAGGATATGGATCACCTATGAGGGGTTGTAAATCTAGGATTTTTAATGAGGCTATCTCCTCTGATGTATCACTTAGCTCATTTTCTCTAAAATATACTAATTACTAGGGTGAAAAGGGAGAGAAGGAAACTAAAATGGAAATCTAAGCTAATATTGGTGATACACCTAAATTGATTGTTCATACACTCTATTTGATCTTCTAAAAACACTAATGAGATAAGCATAAGAACGAATCTACAACTCTGAATTTATTTTATGCATCAATATTCCATGTAAAGGTTCACTAAGTGATAAAAACCTAGGGGAAGTGATGGAGAGGCCTGATTTGAGACATTAAATAGTTAATGTATCCACTTGATAGCTTTAGTCAAATGACATTAAACACTAAACATGTCCTGCATAATGAGAGAAAATACTAACTAGGTGAGATTAGGACTTGATAAGGGAGAGATCTCTACCACATATGAAAATCAAATTGACATGAACAAACTAGATAAGTATAGTGAAATCTTATAACAATCATCTATTTATCTCAAGATGTTACAAAGCTCAATCTTGGCAGAGTCTTGTCATACCCAAGAGAGGATCCAAATCAAAGCTTAGAATCCTATATATATAGTAGAATGGGATGAGATAGACGGGGAAAAATAATGTGAGAGTGGAGATTGGGTCATCATGATCATGGTTGAGATTACCACTAGAGGTGATCGTAAAAACCACTACATTAAATCCTTCTTGATCTCTTTAGCATTAATGCTACTAAGACTATTTTGGTATGGAAGAGTGGAAAAAAGGTCATGGAGGAAAAAATTTATGTTGTGAGCAATCATGGATGGCCACCTAAATTTCCTTGAGCTCCTCATCATTAAAGCCCTTCACTGTAAGGATAAAATCCTCATATTCATGCACTTGACAAAGTTATGATTAAGTCTGGTTTGGGTGGCCATAGGTACATGTTGTTCAAAGCTATGATTGTGTTAAAATATGAGACACTTCTCCATGTCTTCTTTACATCTTTACCTACTCCAAATTTAATATAGATATACTATAGATCAAAAACCAATCTAATTTATTAGTTTTTCAATAGTCATTATATTGATATAGATCTATAGGTTGCATAACTTTATTTTGGGCTATATTAGGTTCAATCAAACCTCATTATGCCTCTAAAATTTAATGATATTAGAGCTTCACCATTAACAACCTTGACCGTATAACTATGTCTACTCAATGGCATTCAACTAAACTATAATGGTGACCTTCAATCCATAAAAGAGAATCCACTTTGGTTCAAATTAAAGCTATATTTTGACCTCTAGTTGAAGTCCCTAGATTTCAAATTTTAATTCCAGCCATTTATCTTGAATTGATCCTCCTTGATTATGATAATTATCAACTCTACATTCATTTTGTGGATACACTATAAGTCCTAGCTAGTTCTTACACTTTTACCATATGGTAGTTTCACATTCATCCCTAAGATATGCTAACTAGTTTGACCTATCACTCACCATTGATATCAATTTAAATGATTTAAAATGCTACATTAGTTTGCTTAAGCCCACTATATTTATCAATCAACATGTAATGTTAGATATTTGCTCAGTTAGTCACCATGTACCATTAAATATCTACTCACTTGAGATATTGACATTTCTCATTGACATGTTCAATCTTAGGTATGATAACCTTTGGAGTTAATTATAAATTTTGATATGCTTTAGTATAATTAAATGTTCACCATTGATTTTCTTAACCCATTGACCTTGTCAGTCAATGTGTGCTATTGGATATTCATTCGAGTACCCATGATCTTTCCACTTGTCATCTCTACATTCATCATTGGTAATTTTGAATTCAAATATCTATTTCAAGAAGCTCAAAATTTATGTTCATGCACACATTTCACTCTATAAGTCTAACTTTAAAAACTTATATCTTGAGATAACAAGTTCATCAAGACATGAAATTTGCATATGATTATCCTAGCACTAAATACATTGATCCTATGTGATCCTTCTACTCTAGGTGGCTTATTGAGCATAATTATTAAATGTATAGATATACTAGCCTTTTCATCCCTACATGATGTTTTCAAGATGGTTTGGTTCCTCAAGCTTATGTTATTCATTTTCCTCTTTTACAAGGACATTATGTGGCATCATATCAAGCTAAAGCATAGGTCATCAACATGTTTTGAATGATAAATTGACATTTGTATCGTGAGGCCAAAATTTTAATAGTAAGATGGATGCATAGAGGCATAAAAGTTTGTATAAGGTTGTTCTAACATGTTTATTAGGCTTCCGATCACTTAGATGAGTTTCCAAGTGATCCTACATGGGTGAGACCTACAAACGTAACATATAATTAGAGGTGTCATGAGGTATTTTCAAGGCATATAAATAATTATGGTAGTTTTTAAGCATGGTAAGAAGTTTTATGAAATTTATATGAGGTGTGTGACATCATGGATAGTGGCTAGAAGGTCAGTTTCAAGGCCTAATGTGACATGCAAGACAAAGGCCTAAAGAACAAAGAGAGAGATGGTGTCTATATGGGGTTTCAAGATCAGTTTCCAAGGCAAGTGTGAGTATGTGTGCCTTTAAATAGGTATATCATGTTTTTTAAAGTATGTCAACCAAGTTTTAGGTCAAAATTTGAAGGTTAAGGTAACAAAAAGTGTTTTGAGGTCTCTCATGTGCATAAAATGAAGATATATCAACCCAATAAGAACCTTAAAGTGTTCATTGGAATGTGTAACCTCTGCATGGGAGCCTAATATATTCATGATATATGGGTAAGGTTCTTAAATAAAATTTCCAAGAATTGGTTTCTAGAATGAGGGCTAAGATTTATCAATGATCATTAAGACTAGAAGATGGTGTAAACCCTCATAGAAACTTAATAGAGACCTGATATGAAAAATATTATTATAAAGTGATCAAAATGGATTGGTATAGATATTTAAGCTATTGGATCATGTAGTAAAATCTCCTAGGAACCTCTAGGTGTGATTATTTTGTCATGTGAGTGAGTGGATCCTATAGAAAAGGCCTTATTTCTCATAGATTTTCTATAGCAGTCAGAGTTGACCAAGTAAATATTAATAAATGGATGAAGATTGAATCTTGAGAATTTTTTTATATGTCTGTCATGGTTTATAAGTAGGTTATATCCCTTAGTAATGTTAAACCAGTCTTACAAGTTGACTAGTTGCTAGTAGGCCTAATGATGAAAATAATGAGAAAACCAAGCATAATTGATAAGTTGATTAGGGATGTGATATCATGGATAAGGGATGAATCCAATTGAATGGAAATGTTTTTAAATACTTTTAATACATTATAAATTTGGATATATATTTTGGATTTTATTGGATATGATTAAAATGTTGCTCATAAGTTGACCTGCCTAGTGAAGATGAAATAGTGAAGGTGCAAGTTCATGAGATTGGTATGTAAGATCAATATTGTATGTCAATTTACCATGGTGTATTTATATATAATAGTTAAATAATGATCTCATAATCTTATTATCATGCATTAAAAGTCTCTTAAAGTGTTTACATATGTGTTCAAGGTCATTATCACCATGTTCGTGTTTGAAGATAAACTTGAAGATCTAGGTAGGCAGTTACAGTGATGACTTGGAGGCTCTTTGCCCTTATATGAAGCATACGATTCATATGATTATGTTTTATATGACATGATTATATTATAAATGATTTTAAAAATATTTTAAATTAGTGAAGTGATTGAAATTACAAAGCCGAAATGGGTTAACTAGTTCAGGTTTGACTATGTGTACTAAACATAAAAGATTAGTCTATGAGACCAATATTTGAAATTGAAACTTATGTTATTTGTACTTTAAAGTTATCTATATATGTCAAATAATATCTTTAAATTGTTAGTGATCATTGGAGGTTCTCTTTTATGGGTTTAAAATCAAGTTATCCATGACTATGTTTTGAGGCTAGCTGGCAGTTTTGTGTGGGCTACTTACAAAGAAGGGTTTGAGTCCTTTTTCCCTATGTGATGAAGTATAATGAACTTGGTGAATTTTTTAAGGTAATATATATATATATATATATATATATATATATATATATATATATATATATATATTTTCCCTAATTTATTGGAAAATTTGTGTTTATTCTTCAATTATTTAAGGAAAATGTTATGGGTATCAACATGCCCAATATGAATAGTAATAATGGTGTGCTCCAAGTAGTGGTTTGAGATAAAAAGTGTTATGAGTCCTAGATGATATTAAAAGTGTAATATTTTAGTGTTTTCTGATATTTTAATAATATGTGTGTAATTATGTATTTTTCCAAGGAAGACAAACTGTAACATGTCTTAGATCAAACCTAATAGGATTAGGTCTTTATGAGACGTAAAGATGAGATAAGGCCTAATTGAGATATGTCAGAACTAGAGGAACTAAAATAAAATTTGATACATGAATATGAGATGTCCTAAGATCCATTTCATGGTTGACCTAAGAGGGTAAGGAATTTTGGATGACTAAGAAGGATATGGACAAGTGAACTGTATAAATATTAGGCAATTTTAGGCCTATTGGAGTACATAGTGTGAAAATAAATAATATAAAATAGTTAATATCAAAAGGTCTTGTAGACCATAAGAGGAGTGTAGAAGATCTATGATGAAGGTTTGATAGAGGTTTCATACATGATAATTAAGGTCATATGACCTAATCAATTCAAGAAGAGGGCTAGTTGAGTGAAGAAGGTTAAAGGCCAGTTTGAGGGGGATAGAAGTGTGTAAAGAGTTGAGAAAAGAGATAATAATATATTATAAAAGAAAAAATTTAGTATAAATGTGATCAAATGTTTAAGGTGGATGCGCTGGTTTTGAGTCATCTAGGGGATTGGTTCCTCCTTGCAAGTTGGTACTTGTTAAAGCCTAGTTGAGTGGGTGCTTGATTAGTTGAGGTTGGTGCTCCATATGGAGTTGGTACTTCACTAAAGTTGATGCTTGTCTTATAGGATTGTAATACATTTGTAGATATAAGTGGGTTTTCATTCCCTTGAGGGTTTGCCAGATATATGGTATGCTAAATTATGAAATCTTGTTCCATGCTTGTATAGTTTATTGTTTATTCATTGCGTTATCGATATGTTGATAATTCTTTAGTTAGAATTGGTAAGGAAGTTTTTGAATATTGATTCATGCCCTGTCTTAGTTATTTTTAATCCAACCTTTTTTAATTTTATCCCTTTTGTCAAAACACCTTTTGACTATATTTTTGTGTTTGCTAAAATTATTAAGGGCTTCATCTCTAACATCTTCCATTTAGATAATATTCGATATTTTTGATTGGATTATTTCATCATCATCCATATATTTTTCCATGAACTCATACACTAGTAAAAATGGAGATGACTTAAGAACCTACTTATATCTAGTTTGATTTACCTAGAGAGCATATTTAAATAGTTGCTACCACTCCCTTGGATTTTTATCTACTTATTTATTTACTACATTCATCAGGTTCTTATTTTTTTATTCTACAATACCATTTACTTATGGATAATAGTTGAAGGAAAATTTGATAGAAATATCATTGTCATAGGCACACTCTATGAATTTTATAGCTTGGAAAGTTGGACCATTATCACATACTAGAGAGAAGGGGGTCCCAAATTTAGTTGTAATATTTTCCTTTAGGAGTTTAATGACATCAATTTCCCTATAATTCTTAGTGGAAATTACTTCGGTCCACCTTGTGTAATAGTCAATGGATATCATCATGAGTTTGTGGCCTACAAAAGAGTTGGAATTGATGACTCCAACAAAGTCTAGTCCCAATTAGGAAAATGGCCTTATTTTAATCATTGGTTGAAAAGGAATGGATTCCATTACTGCTCTATTGTCAAACACTTGATATTAATGACACCTTTTCATGTGATCATGGTCATCCTTGAATATTTTAGGCTAGTAATAAACTACATTGATTATTTTATGCATAGTGGTTCTACCCAAAGGATGTCCTATTCAAAATTTATCATGGAATTTGTAGAGAATTTCTATAGATTCCTTTCTATAGATGTACCTCAAATAGATAAATTCATAGTTTTTTATTTAGAGCACTCCTTTTTTGATCATAAAGTGCAAAATTTTGACCATTAGTACTCTCCTTTGTTCTCTATTCAACTCCAGGGGGAAAATGTCATTTAATAGGTAATAGACAATGTCCTATTAGAGGTAAAATCACTAAGAGGGGGGAAAATTAGTGAGCCCTCATATTTCAATTTAAATTAAATTACTTTTAACTATTAACCAATCAACATATATCAACTTGATCAAAAAACATTAACAAGAGAGCTCATACATTCAATCCATACACAAAATCAAACATATATCACATAGTTCTTATGGTAAACCCTCATGGGGAATAAAAACCACTCTCAATCCTATAACACAAATGGACTATTGTCCTATAATAAAATAAAAATAAGATACTACTAAACTCCTTTGGACAAAAAAACCTTGATCATATCCTCTTGACCAAAGCTATTTAGTGAAACACCTATTTCACAAGAAGAAACTACCCCTAAGGAAGACTAAGTCATTTAGACCCTCATTTAGACACCTCCACCTTAAAAATGATGTCGTAAATACTTGATGATGGATCTCTATTTTTTAACCTTTGCATAAACACTCTCTATCTTAAATAGGCCTCTCATATAGGCATGTCACAATCTCTTTCCTTCATCACTCAATTTGTCCTTATATGCTCACTCAGACCTCTTCATATATCCTCAAATTATAAGATAACTGTTATAACATTATGAATATGACCTAAAAGTCATACATATAGTCAATAAAATATTCTTCTCTTTAACTCAACCAATAGGCACACTACCTATCCTTCCCTTCACAACACTCACATTTACCTTGCATAAGTCTCTCTAAAATCTCACCTCCATGTCTAGAAACTAACACATTTGGTTTCACTATATATAGAATCTATGAATTAACAAGACTATAATATTTCCTTATTGGCTACAATACATTCCCTCACCCTTAAAACATCTCACATGGGTCACACTCAAGCATAATCCATTTTTAAATAGGCCTAAGTAACTTTTAGGTCCTATGGAGACCCTTTTAGCTCTTTGACACTTCTCTAAAAAAACTAAGAACACATGAACACTTTTCAAAATCATGGACCCATTCTACATGATCTATGGTTCCCCCTTAAATGTCCCATCATAGTACCCTTCTGCTCAAGCACAAAATGCTTAAACAATATTATATGTACATAGTCATTATGGGAAAACACATAATCACCTTCTAAACCATTTTTCATATTACATATGAATTTTAAAGCCTTTATAATTCACATATATCATCCTCATGGAGTATACACCAATCCCCAATATCCCATTCACCATGAAATATCAAAACAACATTCGAACGAGCTCAAATACCCTTCTTGAGTTACTTACAGAACATTCATGAATACACAATAATTTTTTTATCTCAATATATTTATCTACACGCAATTATATATCTTTAAATCCATATTTATATATGCACCATGGATTCCTCTTCATATTTTCTTTTTATAGCATGAGAAATTTATTCCTGGATCAAAATTTATATCCAAAATACATAAACTAAATTTTCCCTTATTAAAATTCAAATATTTAAATGTCAACAGTCATAGTTAAACTTTATATACTAAGCTCTCATCTCATGTCATTTCTACTTAGATCAAATATGCATCATCGATCTTGTCCAAACATTAATGCATAAGTGCCAATTCTCAAATTTTAGACCTCAGTCACTTTAACCTCATCTTGTGTAATCTTGTAATGTTGAATCCATGAAATATATTGATCTCTTTGATATTTTCCTCACTTTAGAAATGATATAAAACTATCATTTTGACCTCTTGACTTTAATATTTACCATTGATCTCTAACTGTATGATCTCCCAATCATAATTGATTTTTGGAAGAAGCTCAATCTTTATCTTTTCTTAGTGTTAAACATCATGTACCTATCCTCATCTTACTATTTCTTGAATTATTAGATTAAATGTGATTTGTCAATCTTTTTCAAACTTTAACATGTACAAATTTGACTAAGTATGGGAACCTTACTTATCTACTTGGAAGACCAACTTTTCATAGTCATATCTTTTGTTATGCCTAGATGTAAGATATTCAATTTGGACCATCTTATATACTTACATAGGGGAGTATATCCATATAATAATGTTCTCCTATAACTTTTTTTTATGTTAGATATAATGCCATTAAAGTGCCTTATCAAAATATTCTATCACAGGGCTATGTCAAAAACTACGTGGGAGGCCAACTTTGTACTTACATAACTTTTATTTCACTTCAATGCATGATCTAAAATTTAGCAAAAATAAACTAGATTAAAAAATTAAAAAACCCATATGATCA
Organism: Torreya grandis; assembly: GCA_037957365.1. Classification (NCBI taxonomy): domain Eukaryota; kingdom Viridiplantae; phylum Streptophyta; class Pinopsida; order Cupressales; family Taxaceae; genus Torreya; species Torreya grandis. The sequence goes on from JARHVA010003176.1 coordinate 1,146,312, forward strand.
CCTTCTCCTAAAAAATCCAAACATGTGAGATATAACTTGATTAATATGCTTACTCGGCTCTTCTTACCACATTTCAAATTTGGCTATGGGAAAACACTATCAAAATACCTGTGAGCCTAAATTTGTACCCACATATATCTAATTATGATTAGGTACATGACCTAATATTTATTACATAAAAAGTATGGACTAATTTGATCACAACCATATGACCAACTCCCCCTAAATCATCCACACGTGGTAATGGTGATGTCATCAATTTGCTCACTCAATTTTTTTGCCACTAGACCCAAACTATCTAGATGAAAATTATGGAATACCATATGAATTACAATTATACACACAAGATATCAAAGCATATATAATATCTTAAGGACCTATTTCACATTATCCAATCACCATCCTCATCCCTAAAAATCTCTAATCATGTTAGAACTAAAGATCAACCAAGCCTCCTTTAAGCACATTAGGACAAGCACATTACACACTTTGTCATTGTTATTTAGGCTATCAAAGCACTTCATACACTCATAATGACACCTCCATGACAATATGATAACATAATTAATAATAATCCAACATGTTCTTGTACCGTTATTCACTTAAGACCTAGTTTGCTTCCACTTGTAAAACATCAATCCAAGGGTCAGTTTTAGTAATAACCTAAATTAAACTTTAGGCTCACACCATCTTGGCCAAATGAATATCTATGCCATATTATTGTATCTTGGTCATACACTTCCCTCATATTTCCCCTAACTCTTTTTGGATAATCATAAGTTTAATGATAGGTTCAGGTATAATGGCGTGAGTCTTATTTTTGAGGATGTAATGTCTAAACTTTTTTATGACATTTACAAAGGCATACTCTTGTTTGTATAGGAGCATATATCTTAATTAACCATATTTTAAATTTTTATTCATGAATACAATTAGGATTTCTTTATTATTTACTTTCTTCATTAAGACAACAATAATCATGTGATCATAAGCAACATAATAAAGGTATAAATCTTTACCAAAATTTGGGCTAATTAATATAGGTGCATGTAATATGGATTCCTTGATGTATTAGAAAGATTTATTAGCCTCAAAAATCTAATCAATCTTCTCATACTTTTTCAACATATAATTATTGGTCTAAAAATCTTGGTGAAACCTAAAATGAATTTGTGTATGAATCTAATTTTTTCAAAAAATGATTTTAACTCTTTTCTACTATTGAGAAAATCAACCTTAGAAATAAATTAATTATATTAATGGCAATAACCATACCTTCCTTAATGATTATGTGTCCCATGAGATTAACTTTGATTACATAAAATATAATTTTCATGGGATTTAGATAGATACCAAAAGTCTTAAATTTCTCTATAACTTATTGAAGGTGCATCATGCGATCTTTCCTATTCTTAGAGAAAATGGTTAGATCATCCATGTAAATAATAATGCACTTACTATTTATTTATTGGAATTCATGGTCCATGGAACATTATAATGTATCCTTGACATTGATGAGTTCAGAAGGCATCCTCTTAAATGTGAATTTTCCCCACTTAGTTGTGAAGGCAGTTTTCATCTTGTCTTCCTTGTTGACCAACACTTGGTTGTAGCCAAAAAATCCATCTAAGAAAGACATAATTTGAGAGATGATAACCATTTAAATTACCTTATATAATAAGTTAAATATGTATTTATCCTTTTTATGAATATCTATTAAGGTTATTTAATTCTATGCATATTCAAATTTTACCATTCTTATTTATAACTAGGACCAAGTTGGCCACCCATGTGGAGAGTCTGATTAGGAATACAATTCATGCATCTAGTAAATTATTTACTTCTTTGTAAATGAGAGGTTCCATAACTAGGTCTATGGGTCTATACCTTTTCCTAAAAGGTTTGTATGCCTATTTTAAAGGGATCATGTGAATGACTATGTGGGTGTTAAAGACTCTAATATATTCCTACTTGACCAAGCAAGGACATCCTTGAATATATATATATATATATATATATATACATATAAAATTTAAGTAGCTTCAGTAAATTTTTATTTGGTACATACAAGCCCAATATTGGTATTGTAGAGATTACTTAAAAAAACTAGATTAATTTACTTTTAATCTTTTCCACTTACTTTGGGCACCCTGGTGTCACTTGTTAACTTATCTTGATCAAATATCCTTTCCAAAGACACCATGCCCTTAGGAATTATATTCTTCTTGAGTTTGATTAAAACATATTCATTAATTTATAGATATTTTATAGACTCTTCTTCTTATTTTTCAAATATGTGTAAATCAAAGACTTTAGAACTAGTCATGAAATTGATGATTTGATTATCATCATCAAACACCTAAAAGTAATTGACATTATCTAGTACATAAGGGCACGACATCATTTTGAATATACACTTCTATAATTCAAGATCCTGGAGTGGGGATATATTTTCTACTATGGAAGCCAACACATTCACTAACTAATTTTGATCCTTGGGTACAGAGGTGATGTTAAATGCTTTAAAACTCTCAATCGAATCCCAGGCTCTAGGCTTATATTTATTAAAATAAAAAAGCTTTCATTTATATTGAATATGTACCTGATTAATAACTAATTCTTAGTCACCATGGACTAATAATTTCCATACCTTATGCTTGATGGAAAATTGAAGTCCTATGATCAAGGACTCATATTCTATAAGATTATTAGTGCATGGAAATTAAAGTCTATAAGATGCCAAATACTTTTTACCAATTGGATTTGTTAATACAATACAAACCCATGAGTCTTGTTTAGCTCTCATTATTTCAAAGTACATCATCCAAAATCCTTCATCCTTGGTCACTAGATTTCTCTCATTTGAATCAGTAGTATTAAGAGCATAAATGCCCAAGTATGTGGATTGGAAATTTACCTTTTCATTCTTAGAATTACACTCTATTAACTTAAACTCCATTCTTGGATCTCAACTTATTTATATTTATTGGGAACACCTCTCTAAGGTATCCACATATGAGAACATTTTTTTGACATGTACCCATTTAGGGATTTTGTTTAGTCTCTACTCAATAACATCCTATATGATTTTGGGATTTATACATGAATTCAATGTCAATCAACTTATGAATCTAAGGTTCATAATCTATTTGTAAATGAAAATCCAATAGCTATGATACAACCTTAACCTTTGACTTGTCCAATTGGATAAAAAATCTATCAGATTTGATTAGGCTTAGTCCTAGATTTTCACAAATACATATAGGCATTATGTTAGTAGATGACATATAATTAAGTAAAAAATTATGCACAATTTTAAAAAATTCTAACAATCAATAAAAATGAAGGGACCTCATCCTTACTTTTATACATTACCATGTTTACATTCATAGATTTAGCTTTACCTTTATCATATTTCTTAGTTAATGATTTCAGTAGAAAATATTGTTGCTCAGTGATTTGAGCCAACTCATATAAGGTAATATTGGCCTTGATATTCTCTATATCTTCCATAATATTGTATCCACCTTTAGATCCAATTCTAACTAACTCTATAGCTGGTTTAGTATCCTTTCCCTTAGGGGAAAGATGATTGTTATTATTTATATGATCTAGGGGAGTGCCAACTTTTTTAAGTGGTGTGGAAGTTGTCATAAGTTCCATTTGAGTTCTATTACTTAAGCCATAATTACTCTTTTGGTAATATTGAAAAGTGTGTACCTCATTTATGTTGCTTTCAAGTTCATTCTCCTCTTAGTATGTAAACTCATAAGTTTCAACCATAAGAATCATTTCGATAGCTTTGGACCCATTATTAGTCACTAATATTTATGGAATTGCTATCATTGCTTTGATTATTTGGGACAATGTCATAACTTTCTAGCTCACCTTAAAAAAATTAAAAATCATTACAAAATCCTATGCAGTCTAACTCTTCATATCGGACCATGTTATGGACCCTACACCAACTGGGCATGGCTAATTCATAGATATTTAGTTCAAGCATCTTATTGGATAGGGGTTCATTTTTGCTATTATTATTGTCTGATCTATTAAAAGGTCTATTTTAATTTTGAAATGTTTAATTTATATTGGAAATTTCCCTCATGTTCGCCATTTTACTTTGAAAATTATAAATTCATTCCATTCTATTAATTTCTTGTAATTCTCCATTTGAAGAGTCAAACTTAGCATTCTTGACTAGGTTCGAGAGAACATTTTGGGTATTAGAGTTATTAATAGGGACCAAAGCTTGATTGTTTCTTGGGAAATAAGCCCTAACACTAGCCTAATTAAAGATTCCTAGTTGTTGACTTGGAGATTCTTGGATTAATGGTAATATATTGAGGCTAATTATTTGATTTAATGTAGGTGCATTTTTATTTGCATTTAAAACTAGGTTTAGAGTATGGTTGGGTTGATGTTTGTGACAACAAAGGTAGGGTACCCTTATAGATGAATATTATTGTCAATATTTATTGTCTCTACATATTTTAGTGGAAGTTTATTATTGTTCATGGCCCTAAACCAAAATATAGTGGTCATTGGATCTAGGGAATTTTTATAAATTTTAATTTCTAGGTCATCTACAGGCTAATAAGGAATTGTAGTGATTTTATACATCTTCTAGAATTTGACATTAAAATTTATTATAGGATCATTTGGGTCTTACTTTAGGATAGTGAATTGTTGGTAGATAATCCTAGTGATAATCACCCTTCTAAATTATGTAATGAATTTATCATTAAAATGGTTCCACCCTATGATGGAATCCTCTAGTAAATTGAGGAACTAGTCATAGGTTACTTCCCTAAAGGTAAATGGGAAGAGTCTACAGGCTACATATTTATGGATGAAATTTAAAATCCTAAGAGATACCTTAAATGAATTAATATGTTATTAAATAGTTATACATCTATATGCATTGAAGATGGGGAGGTACTTTTCAAGCTTTCTAGGAAAATCATGCAAAAAATTGGGAACATTTATGGAAGATCCTCATAACCATGTAATGATTGGCTAGATGTAAAATAGAGTAGATGGATGTTGGTTTACTAGAGAGTTAGGGTGAGATTTATATTTCCTACATCTCCCTTTATCATATCTATATTTTTTAGTGGTTCCTAAAGATCCAAGGGGAACTCTAGTTTTAGAGTGGGATCTAGTCTGGATCATAGGTAACTCCAAGATGATATGCAAAATATCTATGCCAAAATTTAGAATAATGTAAAGGTTCATCAAATATTTATGAAGAAGCTAAATATTGGACAAATCAAGATATAAGAACCCCATAAAAAGGTCCACAATTAATCAGAGTCATCTTATTCTACCTTTATCAATTTGGAGATATATGAAGCCCATAAAAATGTCCATAATTAAGCAGAGTGGTCTTATTTTAACTTTATCGATATGGATCCTTCAAAGATTTGAATCTTGCATAAAAATTTATAAAAAACTTGGTATAACCTACAAATATTAATGTTATACAAGATCTTTCAAGTAACATTTAGTGTGTTATGCTTGTCAAAACATTTTTAGACCAAAATCTTGTAATATCTTAATACTATGTGAATGTACTTAATTCAAATATCTAAAGCCTTAGCTTGGAGATATTTCATAAATAACCAATTAGATGATGACCTTTACACATATTTATCACAAATATATAGTTCTTAGTTAAAATTATATAGACCTTTACAAATATATATGAAATAGAGCTTGATCTACTCACAAAATTCAATGACATGCCTATTATTACTACCCTTAAATAAAATTTAAAGACATTAAAAAGGGTAAAGCCAAAATGTATTAGGTTTGAGCTAGTATTTCTAGGATATTTTATAATAATCACCTTTTCAAAGATATCTTTCAAATTTTTCAAATATATCAAAGAAGATGAAGCAAATCCATAGTGCTTACATCAATCTTTGTGTATTCAAATAAATTTCTCTATATCTTAACCAAAATAAAATATAATTTTACACAAAAATATAAATAGTAAGGCCCTTATTATAGTGTCATATTTTCTCCTGTTGATGTATATATATGTCAAGGATATAATGAAAACAATAGAATAATATTTCTTAGTTTATTGTGTAGGTCGTAGAAGAACTTATGGATCAATTTAGTTTTGTTGGAATGACTATGTGGCTACCAACTTTAGTCTAAAATTAGACCCTACTATAGGGATAATAGTATATTCCTAGTGACATAATCTATCTAAAATTAGTTCTTTTTATTATGATGGAAATTGATTTAATCTTGTCAATTGTTTCCCAAACTTAAACAAATAGGCAAATATTTATAATGAGAAATAATCTAAGGTGATTCATGCCAAAAAATTCAAAAAAAAGGAAGAATGGTAGAGAAAAAAAGATGGTATGCTTTGTAATAACAAAGATTGATATATTTCCTTAGGTTATTTTTAATAATAGTACAAATAAAACTAACATTAATTGGATTCTAGTGTTGGACTCAAAATACCATAAATCCAATGGTTATTCTAGGTAAATAAAATGCATATATCTAAAAGGTATGATTTAAAATAGCTAACTACAACAAATTTCCTTAAACACATTTATTTATATGATAGAATGAAAATAGAGCATACATAAACATATTTTGTTAGTATAGTAGAAATCACAAACTAACAAGATGCATTCAAAACACTATTATCATAATTAACCATTATATAAATTAGATCATGTGTCATTTACAAAGCTTGAGAAATAATAAAACATGAAATCAAAGAAACATATAACAAATTCTGATAATTCCCTTGTCTATTTGTATTAATGTCACAAAAGTTATATTATAAAGTATAAACAAAGGGGACACCCCCTATATATATGCCTCTTTAATCCTTAAGATAGTTACATTGATTACAAAATAACCAAACACATGACATATTTTAGTGGACATAAGTCCCTCATGTTATAAAAAATGAAAGAATGTTCAGTATTCAAAGAGGGAATCTTTTACAATATATTGATTAAAAATAGAACATGAAACTCAACAAAGGAAATAAGCTTGAAAAATGGCTATTTTACTACTAAGGTGCTAGGTTGGGATATTAATAACATGTATGATAATGAAGCTCCAAATGTAGCTAAAGAAGAATACATTTGAAGAAGGGTTGAAGAGGAAGAAGCTCTTAAGGTGACCATTTTAGGTTTGATACTTTCATGTTTCTCAACTTCTATTTGTTCTTTCCTTGCCTTAGAGAATTTTTTGTAATCACTATCAATAAATTTCAAACATATAATGGGTTCCTTTAGAAATTTTATGGTGAGACATAACATTGCATCATGTTTATTCAAGAGAGGTCCTATAGCCTCATTTATCACCACTACCTTTTTTATTATTTAATTCGTTGATGCTACTAATTCTATCATCTCTTTCCCAAAGGCCACTCCTTTAACCATAGGCTATTTCTTAAAATTGATGATGAAATTTTGTAACTAGGATATACAAGAATCCTTGTTGATGATGGAACCATCCTTGTTATCAAGGTGTGTGATTTCAACATCCTTGAGTAGAGTTATAACTCTATCACCTAGCTGGGTGAGAGACTGGCCCAAGGATCTCATGTCATCAATCCATTAGTTCAAGGCCTTACTTATTCCAATTATATAGGACTAATTAATTCTCAAATATTCTAAAGGGATTAATTTTAGATCTTTAAATTTCTTCATCCTAATCAACTTGACCAAGTTAATTTCTTTGTTGTCATAGACCACATAGGTGCTCTCTACCTTGAGAATCCTATTATAGACTTCATCTCCTTTCACTTTGTAGTATTTTAGAGTATTAATGGTCTAAAACATAACCTAAATAACCCATTCCACCTTGGTGATAGTCTCCTCTAATAATGTGGATTTGTGTTGTTCTATTTCAATCATTCTTTGTTGCATTCCTTTCACAATTTATATGGATACATCACCATATGATTTAGAAATGAGAGGGGGTCCTATTAATATTATTTTTACTATCAAAGCTTAGATATTTTATTCTTGGTTAATGCAAACAATGTTTACTCATAGTCATATATAATTGACTGGTCATGATGAGTTCCTTTCCTTTTATTTATCCTCTTCATTACTCCAAACTTCTTATCAAAATCCAATGAAACATGTAGAGGTTATACTATAACCAAATCCTATCTTTCCATTGTGGCTAATTGCATTTATTTTATCTAGGATTTATCTAAATTACCACTTTGGGGTTTAGTGGATGGAGATAATTGATGAATTGGTGTCAATCCCTAAAAGATAGATGTTTGAGAAGTAATAGTGGAGGTCACCAAGATGAACTCCAAACTAGGGGATGAAGTGGGAAGTACCATTTCTAAAGATGAAGAGGAAATAGTGCTAGCTAGAATGCTTAACCAAAACAAAAGAAATTAAGGAATGAAAATAATAGGCCTCCCATTTTGTAATTGAGGATTGGGACTAGGCATGGGCTCAGGAAGAATTGGCGGTAGATTAGACATTACATAGGCCTTCAAAGTGGATGGCACCAAAAAAGAACTAACAATGGGAAAAGGGACAATCATGGGCCTAATCATATGTCTAGTGATGGGCCTATATGGAATTAGGTTCATGTTTTTTGGTGTTGGGGGTTCATAAAAAATACCTTAGGGCTAGCTACTTAGAAATAATGGAGGAAAATAAACACATTCTTAACCTATTATACCTGGTTCCTCTTTGACTGAATTAAGGGAGGCAATTATGGTATGAAGGTTACTAGTGTTGTAGTAGGTGATGTTGTTTCCTCAATCAAATATAAATTCTACTATATGCACATAAATTTACTTTCCTACATTATTGTTACTTATTCTTATTAGTCGACACTAATTCCATCTAATCCAATTTATCATGCTAATTTATCCCCTTTCCCTAGTCATTTATATAAGACCCCCATCAATATTCCTTTTCATCTATTAACCTTATTCATCCCATCTCATCATTAATTAATCTAAAATCCCTATTATCATAGTCTAATCCAAATTACCTATTATTTTAAAATTTTAAATTCCCATGACCCCACTAACCACCTACTAAGCCTACACCTAGGATATCCTACACCACTATTACCTAATCCTCACATAATCCCCATATAACCCCATTATAATCCTAATTAAATATTAACAAGGTTTCTAGACTCCTCTAAATCTAGAACCTTCTCCAAACCTCCCTCTCCTCTCTAAAAGATTGCAAGTCTAGAGGCTTCCAATGAAATTTAAATTTCTTGGATAATTTAAAACCCTTGGATATCCTCATCCAAATTCAAACCTCAACCCTTGATTCTTCCATCATCAATATATATGTACAAATCTTCTCCTTCATGAAAGGCAAACTTAGAAGCTCATATCAAAACCATGTTAAAATAATCTATAATTCTCATATCAAATCCATGTCAATCCAACTATGAATCAAGAAATGAATCCATGCCAAATTATCCATTAACTCAGTCATCAAGCATCCTCATTAGGCCATCATAATGCCAAAAATTTGAGTCAATAAATCAATCATATAAGTGCAAAATCTTGGAATGGAGTCATAAAGAGGTAAAAATGATGGTAAGCATGCTATTATTATTATTCAAATTTTCCCCTTTTATCCATTCTTATTAGTGTCATTGAGTTTTGGATTTTTATTACTAAGTTTTAGTAGTATTACATTAAATCTAAATTTTGGTACACATTTTAGTGACCAAATTTATACCAATCCCTCCCAACCTAATCTTTTTGCACCCAAGAATTATTGTTGGTAGCTTGTAAGTCTAACTGGATAACATAAAAGCTATTTTTTTAAAAATTTTGCACTTATAAGTGGAAGTTACAACTTTGCAATGTTATTCATGACATTTTACTATGTAATCATGATTTTGTCTCAAGATTCATAATATTTAAATCTCAAAATCTAACTTGACCATCCTGGCTTGACTCAACGACCCTGACCTGACTCAACAATCCTGACCTGACTTGACCAACCTAGCCCAACTCGACCACCCTAGCCTAACTCAACCACTCTAACCTGACTCAACCATCTCAAATCAACTTAACCACCCCATCCTAACTCACCAATCTCATCTTGACTTGACCACCCTAACTTGACTCAACCACCCCAACCTAACTTAACCATCCCAACTCGACTTGACCACCCCGACCCAACTCGCCCTTCCTATCTCGACTTGATCACTTCAGCCTAACTCATGAATTTTTTAAAGGTGTTTTACTAAGGATATTTGGACATTATATCTTTTTGAAAGGCATTTTGACATCATATAATCTACAATTTAGTAATTTTATTAATTCTTAAGGGTTTTTATTTTACATTCATATTTGTCAACTAACCCTAGTTTGTACTAAAATTTTGTCTTGTATGATTTTTATGTGATATTTTTGCAAGGGTCAGTAGGGAAGGAGGCTAAGGTAAGAGGATTCAACTAGAGATAAATAAAACACAAGCCTTACCTTTTTTCCTCTTTTTTGATAAAATTGTAACTTTCAATATTTACAAACTTGAGTTTGCCTTGTAAAGTAGCACCATTATAGTTTTAATCATGATTTTGTAATTATGGGAGTTTTCATTTGAAACAAAAATACAACTATTGATTTATAACCAATCATAATATTATTAAATATAATTGTCACTTTGTCTTGTTAACCCAACCTAAGTCAACTCATCTAGCCTAACCTAACTCATCTTGGCTAGACCCAACTCACCCAACCTAACCTGACTCATCTTGACCTGACTTGACTTACCCAACCCAACTCACCTGACCTAACCCAACTCATCCTAGCCTAACCTGACTTACCCATCCTGACTCAAACCACATATCCTACCCTGACCCATCACGACTTGACCTGACTCACTTGGCTTGGCCTAATTCATCTTGACCCATCTTTCTTACTTGACCCAACTCATCTCAACCTAACTTACCCCTCCTATCTTTACTCATTTCCATCATGTTATGACTCATGATTTTTTAGGATGTTTTATTAAGATTGGTAGGACTAACACATTATTTCTTATAGGGGTAAATTTAGTGAAATATTTTTTTCTAATTAACATAATCTTTTGTAGGGCCTATTTTGGTCTAATATCTTGTCTTGTAGGATTCATCTCAATATTATCAAATAAAACTACTAATCCTTGTCTTGAAAGTTAACTCTTTGGTATGAGGGTCAAAATAAAACTACTAACCTTTATCTTGTAGGCTACCTATTAAATACCCCCCTTATAATATTAAAAATCATTTTTGAGTCCATTATCTTATATATATCCTTTCCATTATTTTGTCTTGTGGATATCCCTTTGTTTTGTATATCCATATTTTTCATCTTATAAATACATCACATTTAATATTAATGGATTAATTAATCATATTATGTATTTGACTATTTTTTAGACTCCCCTATGATAACACATGATGTGGAATTAATCCTCACACAAGGGCTTAGTATATAAGGGTTAGTGTCATGGATTTCATCACCACACACTGACCAAACTCCATAATCCAATGGAATATGAAAATTAGGAATAACTATCATTCATCTAAGTGGTTGATCCCATATAGATCATCTATGAAGGGGAAGAGTTAACTCTTTAAACTAGGCATTATACAACACCCTACATAGATGTGGGCCCTAACATACCTTTGTGTATATAGGGGACACACCTAGAGATCCTTGTTCAAACCTAGCATAGGAGCCTCCATCCATAATAGGTGTACCAGTATAGGAGTTAATATCATTTTTAAAGTAGCCATCATGTATAAGTGAGGTTAAGAGGGTTTAGAAGACTCTATAATAGGTCATCAGCTTGTAACTTCACCCATGGAGTTGTTGGATGGTGTAAACCTTAGGTTACACACCCTTAATTTTACTAATCATAGGTTGTGGATTGTATTTTTGGGTTTGTGTTATGCTAAGTCCATGTTGTTTATGATCTGAGGCAGCCTTTCACACCAAACCAATACACCTATCTAGTTATTTTCATAGTCCATCTTATGTATTCTTACCTCATCATCATCCTTTTATAAATATAATCTTTATCATCATCCCATTATACATATTATCCTTTTATTTCCTTGTCATTATCCTATCATATCTCCCATCTTATCTTTTCTAGTCATACCCAGTTATCATAAGTCATATCCCCATCTTACCTTATACATCCTTGTCATAATCCATTTGTCCTACCCTACCCCACCTTGTTTTTATTCCATTGGTCCAACCCCCATCATTGAAATATCCTAATCCCAAGCATATCTTGAACTAAATCCATATTCAATCCTTTATCTTGTAAATCTTTGCTACATCATTCTATTATCTGGTCATCCACCATCATCTTAATCCACATCCTCATCAACTATAATTTGTCTTATACATCCTTTCCTAGTCATCATCTTTTATGTCCTTATCTTATCCTATTATACATATCATCATTCTCTTATACATCCTTTTATCACCACTCATCAGCTATCACACTACCATCACCAATATCTCATATTGTATATCTTAGTCATCATCTCATTGTCTATATTATCTTAATATCCTCTTAGTCCAACCATATCCACCCATAATTGGTCATCACCCCATCATTCACATATCTTAATCCTTATCTTGTCTTATCCCTTTGTAAATACTTTGTTTCTCTTAGTAACATCATGTCCTAGACCAATTTGTCATTAATCATACTCCATCACTCACGTATCCTAATCAACTCAAGTCCTCCACACCTTGTCCCAAGACCACCTTATATATCCTTTCTTTTTCCACATATCATTTAATATGTATCACATCATCCTTTTATTGCCTTTAGCCTATCCTATCTCCCATCTTGTCCTCATCCCCTTCATCATTGATCATTACCTCATCTCTCACATATCCTACTAATCATCTTATATATTCTTATGTTACCCTCTTACATATATCTTTGTTCTCTTGTATATCCTCCTAGTCACATCCTATCCTAGACCCATCCATAATTAACCACAACCCAATTACCTACATATCCTAAACACATTTTTTTTAATTATCCACATTTTATCCCAAGTCCATCATCAATCCTTTATTTTGACCTTATCCTCATCACCCATCTAGTCTAATTTCATCCTCATATTATCCTAGTTGGCTCTTTAGGGTATAAACCATCACCACATCATCATATTACCCTCTTATCCTTTCATCATCACCTATTATCACACTTTTCCTCACTCTATTATCCTAATCACCTTCATCACATAATCCCATCAAATGTCCATCTTGATCAAATTAGTCTAAGGTCTGAGATAGTCCTATCATCCACATCATCCCAATCCACTATCATTCATCATTTGACTAGGTCTCATACCTTAGTCAATATTTTACTAGCATCTTATCACTTTGTTGATTTTAATCTATCATCCCGTCATCATAAATATAGTCTCTATCATCATTTCCTAGTCATAACTAGCACCCATCATATTGTCTTCTTACTATTGTGAATCTAGGCACCCATAAAACCCTCAATCCTTTTGCTAGCTTGAACACTAGGAATTATTGATGGGATATTATCAACTTTTATACTATAAATATAAAAATTGATCCTAGTCTTTAATCCACTCATCCATCATCACCTAATCAAATTATCTCAGTCTTTAAAACTTACTTTGCTCAAGGAACCCCATCCAATCCTTATCTTACCTCCATCATTCATCACTCCTCAACCATTACTATGGAGTTAGAACCCACCTTCATCAACCAATATATAGCTACCCATAAGAAAGAGATCCTATTGAATTTCATTATTATAGGTGTACCACTTCTAAAATGTTTTGATCCCATTTCACTCATTGTACACCCTGTCTAATCCCCTTCATGTGAGTCTCATACCAATCCTCCATCTTCTAGTCATAAACTTGCATCTACCCATTCCCATACTATCAAAGGGAATCCAACCTTGGCCACCTCAAATACTACCAATCCATCCACCCAACCACACCAATAACTATCTAATCATAAGTCCAATGCTTCCACATCTAATTCATAATGTGAATTGGGTCCTTATTTTCCCCTTCCCATGTCCTTTGAAGCCCTTTTCAAACAACTAGTCATTGCTAACATGATGGTCCATCCACCCATCTCACATCTTGATCCTACTAAGCCTAATCCCTCTTGGTATAAATCCAATCAATATTGTACATATCACTAAACCTTGTGGCATACCATTAATTGATGTTTACCTTTCCAATATTATGTATAAGACCTCATCAACATTGGTGACATAATAATCAAATATGAACTAGATGATTATCCATCCTTGGGTGTATAATAAAAGGAAAGCCAAGATTCCATTCTAAATCATGATCCAAACCTTCCCCTTCCAATCAAAGGTCATGAGCCCACTACCATCTCTAATAAATCCTCCAAAAAATCCAAGTCTACTCCCCATGATCCAAGTCCCCCCATTTCTCATGAATCCTTCTAGGGCCTTCTCTTTACCTAATCCATTATCCCTCTACCATCTCCCTCTCCCCCATCACATTCCATACCCCATGATTAGAGGTCAATTATGGATAATAAATATTCCACTAGAATTATTGCATCAAAATCAACATTAGAGTTAGCATTGGAAGTCTTGTCTTCATTAGGATCATGTTCAATACTAGTATCTACATTAGATTCCTCATTAGAAATGTCATACCTTATTAAAGCCAATAATGCCTATCTTTTTGAGGGTACCTCTGATCCAACTGCCTCCACTTCATAATTAGGCATATATTTTAATACTAATTAAGATGGTGACATCATAAATGAGTTATTTCAAGCTTTATCTATCAAATATTACTAGAGTGAATCTAATCCTCCTTTGGATGTGTGTACTATAGATAGTCCTCATGATCCTTTTATTGATCTCAAGGATATTTTATCTAATTTTGAAATTGGGTCTTATAGGGACTCCTATGAGGACCACACTACCCCATCACCACTCATTTACCTCATCACACCATGTCCACCACCTCCATTATCATGGACCCTTTTTCCCATTGATGATCACTTAATCACCTCCTTGTATAAAGAAAAACATGAACATGCATTATTGGACCCTTTTTTGAGAAATATAGTGTGTGCCACAACTATAAATGTCTAATACCACATTACAAAAGTCATAACAAATAATCAAACCATATTTTATCCCACAAATCAACATAAAAAAAATTTAAATCATCAGCCTAATCCAAAAATGTCATCTCCTAGTGAATCACAATATTAGGCACTAGTGGAATATCAACATGAAATTAAACATCATCCATCAAGTCAAAAATTAGTCTCCCCTAGTAAAGCCCAAAATTATGCACCAATGATAAATAAAATTCAAACTCCAAATAATGTCAAAAAGATGGCTAATCATCCACCAAGTGAGTAAATCAAAGATGAATCACATAGTCAAAGTGTCTTGGATCTCCTACAATCCTTTATCATATGGAACCAATAAAATGAATAATTTTTAATGTCTCTAATTACGTATGTAACTATCAATCCTAATCCTCCATAACCCATCACCACATCCTATCACAATCCTATTATTCATTTTAAACCTAAACCTCCATCATCTTCTATCCCCCTAATCCTATCAAGTCCTACCATACATTATAGTCCATTATTACCCTATTAACCTCCTTATCTAATTGAACCCATGTCTCCCATCACCCCTTGGTTAGTATTGTCTCCCTTAGGGGCAATGAAGATACATATTCTAGATATATAGAGGGGTCTCCATCAAACATCAATGATGATCATATAGACCCCACTATATTCAATAGTGATGACAACATGAACCTAACATCATATTTATATAGAATAGGTGTTGGATAGAGATATCCATAATGCCTTCATTCTTGAATCTCATCCCCATATATAATAAATCAATAAGCCAATCTAAAAAATCATAAAAGTCAAAAATTCAAAAATAATCATTCATCTAATGGTAAAAACTAGTCTTTTACTACCTTGGGAAAGTACCATGATGAAAATTAATTTTTGGTGTCATGGTAAAATAATTTATTGTCCACATTGTACCTCAACACTTTGGGCCATAATCCATCCTTTATTGTCATCAAACCCATCCCTAGTCACATCCGTTGTCAAACTTATCAATCACCATCTGTCATCTACCATTAAATCATTCTATTTCTCATTCCTTCCCATTTTATCCTTTGGAAGGAATAAAAGGTGTCTTAGGAAATATTCCTAAAACATCTTGGCATATCCTCTAATGGAAACTCAAGAAACTCAACATCTAGTTCCTTCATGATGTGGTCATTGGTAATCCCTAGTCCCTTCTTCCTTAGTACTCATTCAATTTTTGGCATCATCCTCATAATTTTATCTTATTCATGTATAATTCCCTCTATCCTTGTCTTAATTTATAGGCTTGGTATTCCATTTTCTAGTAACCCCATTTGTAAAGTGTATATACATATCCCAAAAAATCACTAAAAACTAAAATATGTCAAAAACCCTAAAAATTATAGTCTAAAAAATCTAATAATTATCCATGATGTCTTGTCTTATCCTAAATCGACTAGTCACATCTATGTCTATTCATATCATATCATCCCAGTTATCATCCTTAGACCCTATGTTTAGTCTTGGAACGAAAATCAAATTGGTCACCCATCTTTCCATATCTTCATCATCTTTTTGGCTAGGTATTTTTTGACATCTATAACCTTGTCAAAGAATTTAATCTAGCACCCATCATTTCCCTATCAATCCATTTTCACACCTAGCACCCATGAAATCATTTCCTTACTAGTGTGATAGGTATTTGATCCCATAAATCCTCCTCTTTCTAGATTGGAATCTTGAAAGGCCTTGTATGTTAATAATCCTTAGTCATCTTCACCTCTATATCCTCATCCATGTCCTTGTCCTAATCTTATTCTTTCATCTAAATCCACACCTTTATTGAAATTACTAGTCAATCCTCATCATTGTATTTAGTCTATCCCCAATCCAAGTCCATCCTAAGTCTAAAATACCATCACTCAATCACTCATCCCATCATTATATAAGATATTGGGACACTATATGTATATACTCGTGTGTGTTATTTGTTTTTTCTATTTGTCTTATTAGTATGTCATTTATCATTTATATATCTTACATGTCTTTTGTTCTATTTGACTTGTGTTTTTTTGTCTATTGGGCAATGAATAGGAATGCTATGAGGTCACCAAAATCTATAATAATTCTTATAAGTGCCCTTAAGGATGCAGAGTTCACTTCTTTCCCATGTACTTTGGCAAAACATCCTCTTGGTCATGTCTATATCATAAGGAATAATACCAAGTGCCATATTTAATGTATTTATTATAGTATGATTAGCCTTATGACATTTATGATGGCTTGATACTCATCATTCATCTAATCATCCTTATTCCCCTCACTAATCTAATCCTATCGACTCATCCAATTAACATCCCACCTTTTATCCTTATCATATTCATCTCATCATCTAAATCATATCCTTCAATAAATAACAAGTCTAATCATTCTCAATATTTAACATTTTTTAATCACTAATCATCATCATCATCATCTCCTAGTCATAACTACATCAACCTGAGATCTTTTCAAACTATGTAGGCAACACCTGTCCACTTTTTAGTACCCAAAGATCACTTGGCCACCATCACTATCTCTCTCATCATCTTATAGTCTTGCATCAATAAAATCCTTGAGCTATAATAATTAAATTTATTGATCAATCACCATCATCATATTCTTAATCTTTTCCATTAATTACTTACACCTATCTATTGTGCCCAGCATAATTTTTGCATCCATATTTTCTTCCATTAATCATTGATTTATTATTTCCCCATTACATGTGTCTTTACTAGGGGCATCATTATATTCTAAGTCATTTATTTGATTTAATTCACTCCATTTATTTTGGTCACTTGATCATATTATTTCTTATTAAGACATCATATTGATCAATTTAGATTAGAGATACATCTATCATTAATCTCATCAAATATTTGTCTATCTTGGCATATATCTCTCTCTTGCATGTGTCCTTGATTGGGATACATCTAAATATTACAAATTTTTAATCCTATCATCCATCTGTTATGGTTGATTCTACCTTGGGATGTGTCAACAACCATGAAACTATTATCTCCATTCCCTATTCATGTGTCTTTGCCAAGGGCATCATCAGTTTGGAGCTCATTTCTCAAGTTTAGTCCTCATTTCTCAAGTTTAGTCAATTTTATTCATCCTCTATCCCATATCTAGCATCCCATTCCCTTATCTATCCATCACATCCCAACCCTTTCTTCCTCTTTTGTGTGGCCATCCATCTCATTCTTCCTTGCATGTCCCCTTATGGGGGAATCATTTCCACTAACATCATATATACTAACATTCATCTATGACATGGTTTTTCTTTGAAAGACAATTATGTCTTCTACTTCTCTCCACTTGTAATGCCCTTTCAAAGAGGGCCAAAATGTATGCACCTAAATTTTTTTACCTACATTATTTTTACTAATATCACTATTATTTGACACTAATTCCACCTAATCCAATTTATCCTATTAATGTATCCCCTTTCCCTAGTCATTTATCTAATACACCCATCAATATTCCTTTTCATTTATTAACCTTATTCATCCCATATCATCATTAATTCATCATAATTCCACATTATCCTAGTATAATCCTGCTTAACTATTATTTGGAATTTTGAATTCCCATGACCCCATCTAACCACCCACTAGGCCTACTAATAGGCTATCATACACCCGTAATCCCTAATCCTTACCTAATCCCCATCTAACCCCCTTTTAATCCTAATTAACTCCTAAAAAGGTTTCTATACTCATCTAAATATATAACCTTTTCCAAACCTCCCTGTCCTCTCTAGAAGCCTCTAAGTCTTGAAACTTCCAAGGAATTTTATATTACTTGGATAATTTACAATCCTTGGATCTCCTCATCCAACTTCAAACCTCAACCCTTGATTGTTCCCTCAATCTATATAAGCAACCCTTATCCTTTATGGAAGGCAAACTTGAAATCTCATATCAAATCCATGTAAAAATAATCTATCATTCTCATATCAAATCCATGTCAATATAATGATGAATAAAGCAATGAATCCATGC
The DNA here is from genome assembly GCA_037957365.1 of Torreya grandis. NCBI lineage: Eukaryota > Viridiplantae > Streptophyta > Pinopsida > Cupressales > Taxaceae > Torreya > Torreya grandis. The sequence continues at coordinate 1,165,482 of JARHVA010003176.1, forward strand.
CAATTCTCCATTAAATCAATCATCAAGCATCTTCATCATGCCATCATAATGCCAAAAATTTGATTCAAGAAATCAATCATCCAAGTGTAAAATCCTAGAATGGAGTCATAAGGAAGTGAAAATGATGGTAAGCATGTTCTTATTATTCTAATTTGCCTCTTTTCTCCGTTTCTATTGGTGTCATTGAGTTTTGGATTTTTATTACTGTTTTAGTAATATTGCATAAAATCTAAAATTTAGTACACAACTACACCATTAAAAGTTATTTAGGTATTAAGATAACATTGTGGACCTAGGATGGGGTGACAAATGTTGTTTCTAAATTATAAAAATGCTCATTATGTTTCCTAGACTTAGATCTTCACTTCCAAAAAGTGGGAGACAATGCTTGAAATATCCTTTAACTGAGTTGAGGGTCAGTTAGTCTCTCTTTTTTAGCACTAGCAACATGAAATATGGATGTACATGGACCTACTTGAGTAAGCTCAAGCTTCAAAACATCATAAAAACCTACATATTTCAATCTAAACATAATAAGAGGAATGTTGTCATCCTTAAATCTCTACTTTACCTCTTGATAATTGGCAGCATTGATGTAAAACCTATCCCCATATTTAGGCTCAAGATGGTAGGTGATGCTTAAGGTTGACCTATGTTTGATGTAATGTTTGAAAGTTAAATGCTCAAGGTCCCATTACATATTTCTATCTCTTTCCAAATTGAAAGTGGGCCTTTGATTCGTATAAGTAATGATATATTTCTATTTTTCAATCTAAAATTGGCCAATGATAGACAATTAAGGATGAACCAATCTTCTCTTTTTGTTTTTTCATAATCCATCCACCACTATGAGTAAATGAAATTAAATTTCTTGTTTAGCCAACTTATCTGGCACTATAATGGGAAACTTGAGGGGAGCTATATTGATTCCAACTATCCTCACCATTATGAAATTTGGGTAGTACCAGTAGGCTCCCAAGTACTTAAGGTTACTTGAATTTCTTCTATTAGTCTAGGCATGAGATTTTTGTGGATTTACCTATACACTATAGGGTATAAATGTTTAGTTATGGTCCTCATATCCTATTTGTACTTGTACACACTAACCTTTGAGAAGGTGTGAGGCACAATCCATTTCATTTTGGGGTCCTAATTAGTGAACTTAGGGAACTTCTAGGTGGTGAATATGGCATCCACTAGGTAGGACATCATGTAAAAATAATCCCCATGGTTGGACATGAATTTTCTAATTTATGTTGCTAGGTTACAAGATATAAATTATCCCGAAGGGGGAGTCTTTGCATCATTTATTATCATAGATAGAAGTGGAACCTATTTCTCATCTACATAACTTATGTCTTTAACCCCATATAACTAATTCAGCATGGCCATTCTCATTTGTACTATTTTTATGAGTTGGGTGATGCGGATTTGGCTAATTTTGGTTTTGTATACAAACCTTCCTTAGTTCTTAGCCCAATATTTTAAAACCACCTAGATATCATGGGTTCAAAGCCATTGAGTCATAGTTTCCTAATTATATACAATCTTTGGTTTGGGCATATCATAATAAGCTTGGAAGGCTAGCATGGATATGAAATCAATGTCTTAGCCTAGATTCAAAGATTTGATCATATTGTTAATGCATATAGACTGAAGAAACATGTGGTAGAACAATTCTACATAAGGAAGTACATCTAGGTTAGGTGTTATCTTGTGCATGCCTATAGATTTAAGTGATAGAATGTCTAACCTATCCTCTTCTAAAATCAAGCCTTATTCATCATCACTATCTTTATCCATATCCTTTTCTACATGGTAGAACTAGTCATTATAATGTTTATCTTCAGTGGCCAATGTAACAAAGTTAAAATTGGTATCCTGATAGATGATGTTTATCCCATGGGAATAGAGGAATGGAACTTATTCTTTATTGTTGGCTCTATATATTTTAGCTTCAACCATAGTTTCAAATTATTTGATTGATGAGATTGTAGATTGATTCAATGGAAAAGGAATGCAATTAAGTCCTTAGAAAAATTCATAGAATGCTTCAAAATTCTTAGCAGATAACAACTAAAGGTGAACCTAATCCTTTATAATGGAAATATTTAAACTCTAAATTAATAATTTAAATGAAATAATTTGAGTCATAAATAGAAGTTCCTTAACTTTATTTTATTTAAAGACTAGGTGGCTCTTTATTTTTTATTCTAATAGCTTCAAAATTCTATTTTGAAAAAATAACCAATCACTGCTTTTGCTTTGTCTATGTGGTCTATTATCATAGGTTTGACTTTTCTAGTGAAGTGAATTTCATTTATATCCTTTGAAAAAATCCCCATAAACATTTAATCCACACTTAGAACTAGAAATTCATGGACAATTGTATGCCACCTAGGTACTACGTTTTAACACATACCCAACACTTGGTGCCTTCTCAGGTACTTTAGGATTCTATTTTGAATATTAAACTTACCAGGTGGATTTCAAAATAATCTACCAATTGTTCATATTTTAACTATATTTATATTCTCTAATTTTTGGTGGATTTACCCTTTCATCCTTTGGATTATGTGGACTTAGAACTTCTAATGGCTTTCTAAGTGGTAAGCTCTCATTAGCTCATAGTCACATGACTTTATTGTATGAAAATTTTAATGGACCCAATATGTATGATACTTTTCCAAGTGTTAAATTTTTATTATATAAATCTACCATTGGGTTTTATTAATTATTTTGATCATATTATTACCATGATACATGGGTCCACATGACTTCATCCCATTGCTCTCAACTGTCAGGTGGAATCCATGTAGCATCTAGACATCTAAGATTTAGTGACTTACTTCTAAGTATCATCTTATTATGAAATTATAATATTATTGAAATTTAACATTATACCTTAGGTATGGGTGTGATAAAAATTGAAAAATGTTACATTGTGATTGTTTTTAGGGTCAAAAAACTTGTAAATTATTTGTGAACTTGAAACACTATGACTAAATGACAAGTGGTAGATTCCCACTGGGTCATGTGGTCATGAAATTTGTAACTCTTTGAACTTGAAAGATATGAATAAGTGCCAAGTGTCACACTATAATAATATCATATGGTTACAAGACATTAGAAAATAACAATATCCTTATAAGGCCATGACTAGGTTCCACATGGTCTATTCTGATTGATTTATAACTTCTTTGTGAACTAAAATGTTGTGAATGAGTGCCAAGTGGAAGACTCTCATTGGGTCACTAGGTAATGAAAATTGTAACTTTATCATGATATTTAAATGATATGAATGAATGAAAATTGGAATACTTCCATTGGGTCACTGGGTCACTAGGTCACTCAAGTTTGTAAAGGCTAAAGACACATGATAATGTCTAGAACTTTATGTGCCTAAGTGACTAGTGCATGTGACAATGTTGCATGTCAATTGAAACTAAGTTTTAATTAGGCTCCTACCAAATTAAAGGTTTGAAATTTATTAAAGTTAGAGATAACAAAAAATGAAAATTCTAAATTTATAAATGTACAAATTCTGACTTAGACCTTAAGTCTAAAATTTGAAATCAAGGCATGTCATAGTTTTAGACATGAATTTCATCAAACTTAAAGTTAGAGCATTTTTAAAATAAAAAATAAACTAAGTAGCCTTGTTCAAGTTATATGGATCATATATTATATTTTTTAATGTAACCCCTTGTTAGAATACTTCTAAAAAAGTTAAATAATTATAAATCTTAGTGGGTTATTTATCAATGACATGTTAAAAAAGTACCTAGTTAATATGTGACATGAGCTAACATGACTCTTAAATATTTCAAGTCATGTAAGGGTGTTTTAGTAATGTGGTACCAAGGTTAAGGTATATCCTAGGGTGAATGATCCAAAATTTTCATGGCATCTCCATTCTTGGGAAATGGGGCATGTTGATCTCAATAGTTTGGTTATAAAGATGGTTTCAATAGTACCTTACTGATTTGGACCCAAATGTTTCCTTTTGTAATTTTATAACTCATGATTATATTAGGAATGGTATACTTAATGTTTTGAAAACATGAGTCAAAATCATCATTAGACAACCAAGAATCATCTAAAATATCGATTTGATTTTGATGTAGTAAACTAACTTTAACAGAATTAATGGGTCCCTTAAGATGAGAATCACTTTTTATTCCACTCCATATTAGGGATGTTAGGGGATTTGGTAGTATTTGGTCAACCATGGGATTTTGGAGACTTGGGTAGTTTATTAATATGGATAGCATCATAGATGTTATATGTGCCAATTCCCTTATCTTTAATGGTAAAATGAGAAGGTAGGGAATGAAATGTGGAGGCTAAGGTATCTGGATCAATATAACTAGACTTAGGAGATTCAGGTAATGCATTATTATCCTTTTTAGTATATGCTCTAATATAATATAATAATTATGGTTTCCATATTTAGCTTCAATATTTTTATAATATTGGTATGGATACAAATTACCAAGAATAATAACCTCCATTCCTAAATGGGGAGACTTTATGCACTAATGTAAAGTGGAAGGGTTGGATTTGAATTCAAGAATATAGGGTTGCCAAAGGAGTAGATTATATGATAGATAAATATAAATAACATGAAAAATTCTATTATGGGTAATAGGTCAAGTAATGGAAGGCAAACAAATGGTGCCTTTAGATTCTCGCTATTCATTGTCACATTCTTTGATAGTAATTATGTCTAGACATAAATCTATTGATGTATATCCAATTTATTTAATTAATTTAAATGAATAAATGTTCAAACCCAAACCATTGTCTATGACCACTCACTTGTTCTATGGTGGTAAATGACTACTTTAATATAGAGAGGGTTGTTATACAATGGACCAAGGAATGATATATCAATTAAATTAAATTAAAGGTTTTTCCTTGGGGATAAATTCCCCAAAATTTCTTATATTTGACTATGATCAATGCCATTATAAATATTTTATTGGTTTAAAATAGGTATAGAATATAAATATGTGTTAAATGTTTTATTTAATTATTCCACAAGACCATATTATTTTTTAGTGGAAGGAGATGGTTTGGTTTTTAAAGGCAAGGTGTCTTAAACTAGACTATTTTTTAAGGTGATGGAGGACATTGGAAAGTAACCCATTTATGTCAAGTTGAAACAACATAATATCAACCTTGAGTAGGGTTTTTATAATTAGAAGGACTGAATGTAGGGCTAGAAAGAATAACCTATGGATGACAAGTCACATCAATGTAACTTATTGTTATAAGAGGGTTATTAAGACATGGTTGATTCTAGTGGTGGCCACATGATTACTTTTAAAATGACCTAAAACATTTTAATAGTCAAATGGGACATTATGATCTCCAATCTAGTTGAAATAGGAATCTTGACCTTGATTATGATTGTTTTGTTGCTAATTATAATATTGATTGTCATTGTGATTCTAATTATAAATTTGATGTTATTTATGGTTCTATTGATTAATTGAGTTATGTTTTATAAATGGGTCTTTGTATATATCCAAATTTTTATTTGAAGTGGAAGCACCTATAGCTAGTTCCGTTTCACCTTGCTTAAGTAAATCTTGAATGAAGTGCCTAAATTGCATACATAAATAGACTCCATGGCCTTAAAATTGATGGTAATCACAATATTCATTGTATTTATATAAATAAGGACTTGGTTGATCTTATATAAAATTATTTGGAAGTGTCTAAATAACCATGTTTTCTACAAATAATTTTTAAAATACCATTCAATAGGCTAACCAAGGTTGGTAAAAAATCCTTGTTGATACCAATTCCTTGGTAGAGGTTATCTCTATAATGTAAGTGATTGGGTAGGTGGAGTAATTTGAATAGGAAATGGTTTCACCATTCATACATGTATAGATTTAGTGGCTCTGTTACCTATAAGATGATTATTTTTTATTGAATACTTTTGGATTCTCAAATGTACTAGCTCATGCTTGTGTTAGATTTGGAGTTGGATTCTAAGAATAAACATTAATCATGCCATTGTTAATAAAAGTCTTTCCAATTTCACACTTTTCTCAATAATATATTCAAAAGTGGTATCACATTAAAGTTTAAAATGATAAGTTATCTCTCCATTAATATCATCCATAAAGATTCTATATAAAAAGGAAAATGTAGCTGACCTATTAATCAATCCTAACTTAGAGAAGTTAAATCCTACTTACACTTTCAATTGTTGATACATTAAATATTCATTTTCATTAACAAGATATATATGCTAGACCTAAATAAGGGAATTCTTACCATAATAACATCACTAAAGAGAGTTTCAAAGCATCTAGTCAAGTAACACCATGAAATAACCCTATATAGTCCTATGTTTTCATATTCACTAAGTAAATGACAAGTAAAATTTAATATAGTTCTTACCAATGATTGTGGAATAAAGTGGTGGTAATAAACATAAAATGTAAACATTCATAGCATATCTATACTCAAGTAAATGTATAATAAATCCTAATTCATTGGAGACAAGTAGAAATTCAAATATATATAATATTAAAAAGGAAGAACAAAGCTAGGAATACCTACATTTGAAGATGAAACTATTGATCATTAATCTCTCCATTGTCCAAGGTGGTTTGTAAGAGGTTATTGTGATATGTAAGGATAATAAGGATAAGTCAGCTCTAGGATATACATCTTCTCTATGCATCGAAAAGACTTCTCCACATACAAGATCTATATCTCACAAGAAAGTATTAAACCCTAAGTAATTCTCCTTAAGTAGAATGGTGGATAAGTAGATGCACAATATAATACTCTTATAATTTTATTATTCTCTATAGATGATGGAGATGTATGTGTATATAGTTGAATCAAACCCTAAAACTTTATGAAAAATTATTTAATAGGTTCAACCCAATTCAAATCTATAATTTTATTTGATATAAATAAGTTAGGTAACGATCTAGGTCATATAAGGCTAAAATAGACCTACAACATGTTTAAAAAAAATTAAATACATGGTTGGCTCAAGCTGACTTTGTACTGTAAACTATCAAAAAGGGTTTTAGGCTTAATAATAGACTATGTAAGGTGGTGAATTGATTAGAAGAGTGTGTAAGAGAGGAGGCAAGGCTTAGGGAAGTACATAGGATATGGTTTTATAAATATCAAATGGTGGTATAGGGTACATAAATATTATGACAAACTAATGGTATACCCACCTCTTTCTTAGTACACCATTTAAGGCATGTAGTTAGAGAGATTAAGACTCAATGGGTTCCTACAAGAGAGAAAGAGTCAATAACTGATAAAATTTTAAAGTATTTTGTGTGTGTGTGTGTGTATATATATATATATTCTCCAATATAAAATCAACACATGTCACATAAGTGTATATATATATATATATATATATATATATATATATATATATATATATATATATATATTCTCTAATATAAAATCAACACATGTCACATAAGTGTAACAAAGGATGGTGCTTCAGGAAAATAACATAAAAACACACAATAATGAAGCTAAATAAATTACATTAAGAAGTAAATAAGATAAATGAAAGGTCAAAATTGAAAAATACATAGCTTTAATTACCTTAGTGTTGTAGATAAGAAATGAATTGAAATAAATGTGAACATGTCCAATGTAGGTAAAATTAATCAAACCTCTAGACATTAGTTAAAAATAGCAAAAAATTAATTTTTTTACAAAAAATACATGTAATATGTGAAAACATTCTCTACAACATCAAAATTCTAGAACTTCTTTTTGTTTAGAAAAAGAGCTAGTATAAACAAATATATGATTAAAAAATTAATTTGGTGGTAAATATTTGATAGGTAAATAATTTTGAATGGTAAATATAAATAGGGTAGAAAATAATTAATTTATTATTTTTACTATTTTGAGAAAACATTGCTATGAGAGACCTAGTTTAAGCCTAGAGAGTGATCATGGTGAGAAGATGATAGCTACAATGTGGAGGATGCATAACAATTGTAGTAAGTTAAAAATTGGTAAGAAAGTGTTTTATTATTTTTGGTAAACTATTGTTTAGTTCTTAAATAATAAAGGGTCTAAAATAAGGGGAAAGATCTAGTTTAATATGGAAAAATATAGATTTTTATCTAATAATTTACAAAGGAAGAGAAATAAACATATTTGAATATGGATTGAAATGAATGATTTAGGGGATAGAAATTGAGATAGAAGACAAGGACAATATCATGAATCTAGATTAGACCTTCATTTTACAATTGGATAAGAGCATCAAAAGAGGATAGGAGTGGCACTGGTATTATAGTCCACCTCTCCCACTATTGTCTAGGAGATCTAAGATTTCTAGGTTTTATCTTTTACCTAAGTGTGAGCCTATGTATGAAATTTCAGAGGCTAGAAGTCAATAAAGCTCATTGTAGGTCTATTTCAATCTCCAAACCCTTTATATATCTACACACATGCAAATAATAAATTAATCAAAATCAAAAGGAGGAAAAACTTGGTTAGGAGAAGAATGATTACATGATCTAGAACCCTTAGTCCTGATCATTGTTTAAACTAGCCCTCAAGCTAAGGTATCAGACCAAATATAGTTCTCTTTTATGGAATGTGGATAATAAATGTGCATGGTAGATGAAAGAATGACTTTCACCTAGGCCCTTCCTTGATCAAGCATGTAAGTCTATGTGTGATGCAAAATGCTGAGCTATAATATTGACTAATTTTTTTATTATCTCATGTGCAAAAGTAGTAAGTGCTAGATATAAAATGCCTTGTCAAGTCCTTTATAAAAGAGACTCATTTAAAATTTGAGAAAATTATTTATATTTGCTTAACATTGTAAAAATTAGGGATGAAGCTAAAAAATGGGCTAGGAGTCAACTAGTGAAAGAAATTGACTATTGGAGTTCAAAATGACCTTAGACAAGAGTGATGGAAATGTATAGTAGTGGTACCGATGCTATAGTCTAACCCTAACACTCTTGTCCTATAGTACCAAGACCTAAGGGGATGTAAATAAGATAGAAAACCTAACCTGGCTATGGTGTAATGACTATTTGAAAGGTTCAAGATGACCAAGAATAGGAAAAAGGGTGATTAAAACATAGACCAAGATCTAAATGAATAAAAATAAAGATATGGCTAAATTTGAACAAAAGCTCATTTTCTTTAGTCAAAATCTCCTATGGAAGGATTGTAAAATACATGATATGTGTAGTTTCTTGACCAATTTAGGGTGTGTACATTTCCCCCCCCTCCCCCCCGCGTTAATCTAATGATGCAATGAAATGAATTACTAGAGTAAAAGAAAGAAATGAAAATGTATACCTGAACCTACTTGTGTGGAGATAAGTGTCCTCAAAAGGAGTCCAACTCATTTCCTAGCTAGGAAAGTGGATTGAGAGACAAATAGTGCCTAGAGAAAGAAGGAATACCTTTACTGAATCTAAAATTGGAGTATATGTAATCATGGAGAAGGAGGGTAATGCTTTCCCTATATGCTAAATTTGGATAAAAATGATAAATGCTCAGAGGTTGAAAACTAATGTCTGCCCTCTATCCCACATAAACTCATGTAATTTGGAATGTTTGTATAAAATTTGTATACTATGAAAAGAAAAATTTATCATGCCCCCACTCTATATAATCTAAACTAAAACTGATAAGTGTTCAAAGGTCCAAAACCAATGTCTACCCTCTATATTACACAAACTTATATAGTCTGGGTTTGGTAATGCTATGGACAAACCACTACATATAGTCATACAGTCCAATCTAGTGACAACCTGGGTATAACTGGGTATAATCCAAAAATTTGGTAAATATGTAAGAAGAAAATTTTATGTTTTCCATTCAATATATATAATCTTGGATGATGAAGAGCAATGAACATCTATGCCATACACCCAAATATGATATATGAGTGATGCATCTATATAATCTAGTAATCCATATAACCACATGTGATATGAGTTATCATGCCATGTCCCATGTGCAAAATTGGAGATAAAAACACTATGCTTTACACTATGTCTATAATCTTCTATCTAGTATTATAACTTTTTCATGATGTATGAAGCTATATGTGTGAGACATGTAGTATGTACATGCCCCCAAACTTGGTATCTAAGTCTAAATCTATATCAATGTCATTGTGAATCCATATAATCTAAACCACTATATCTAACTAATTTGTGTATCTATGAATTGAAGGTATATCTTCCTAAATGTCCTAAGTAATGTTGAATGACCCATGTAGTTTGCATTACTATATATCTTAACTATTCTAAGCTAAATCTAATAATTTAAATACTAGAGGTACATAAACCATGGTGTATCCATCTTTGAGAGTGGATAGGCATGCTACATAAGTGTAGGAATAGGAATAGTAAGAATGATGGCCCCCTTTTGGGGAGAGGGATGATATTTGTGATAGAGGAGGTTGAGCCAAAAGTAATGAATAGTGGTGTAAATAGAAATAAGGCTAGCTTGTTATGAAGAGATTGAAATTTTACTAATTGATTAGGCTAAATTATTTGATAATTGAATGAGTCTTTGAATGGTTAGGGCCATGTTGTATTTCTAGATATAAGAGAGATATAGAGATGTGTGTGTTCTATAGTAGGCAAATGTCTTATTAAGAGAGAGAAGTGTGTGTGATGTTGAGGGTGTGGTTATCAAGAATTCATGGAATAAAATGGTTTGTAAAATAGAGCTATACGGTTCTAGTTATGGGAAAAATAGTATGTTGCTTTGAATGAGAAAGTTGTTTGATATAGGAGAATTGGATTGATTATTGATTCATTTATGTGTTGACTAGGTTGAGATTTGGAGCTCTAGAGTAGGAGATATGTCAAGGAGATAAGCACCTATTATGACCTAATTTGATCAATTAGTAGCCCAGGTTGAGGCTGGTGGGTAGGTTACCCTAGTAAGTAGCTAAAACATGTGTTTTTTGCCTAGTTTGAAGCTTATTTTTGATGTTTTTGAGATTTTTGATGTGTTTTTAGGAATTTTCCATTAGTTCCAGTGCTCATGTCTAGGATTTAGTGCTACTATCTAGTATGTAGTGCTACTATCTAGGTTTTGGTACTATTATCTAGTGCTAGTGTCCTTTTGTAGTGTTATTATCCATTGGGGCCAATTTTATTTATTTTTGAGTTATTTCTTGTTATTGTGTAGCTTAGTTTTTTTCCTTAGCATAGTTGACTGCTATATATGTTATTTTCAAGTATTTTTTTAGGGTAAGGTATGGATGAGGAAGTTTCATAGAGGCTAGGTGATGGAGACACTAATATTTTTACCTTTGTCTATGGATGAGAGGGAAGTGATGGATAGAGTAAGGTTGGGTTATGTGTGTGACCTAGGCACTATGTAGTGGGATAGGTATCTGATTACCACCTTATGTGAGAGGTGCAATGTAAACACATGTACTATTTGGCTTCTTACTATAGATATTATGATTAATCTAGAGGATGAGTAACATATTTTGTAGTTGCTAATTAGTGTATGGTGTGTGACTTTGCAAGATGGCATAGGTGTTGATGCCATTGATCATGCATCACTGTATTTTTCTAATGTGCATTTAGGCATACATAGGAGAGGCATTGATAGTGATGTATTAGTATTAGCTATTATATAGTGAAGTTTTCTACATCTATGGAAGTAGTTGGCCATGTTATTGGCCTCATTTTCTAATGTGGATGGGAGTAGGGTGTCGATTACATATAGGAAAGATAGGATTATGCATAGTATAGAGGTGTATGGTACTATGTTTTCATGGGGTAGGACTATGCTTTCCCACTTATATAGGTATATTTACAAGTTTACTCAGGAGCCATTCAGTGGTGGTGTGATTGTGGCTACTTTATTGCATTATTGGGCTTATGAGCATATAATAATTGTGTAGCTAATAAAATTATCAAGGGAGAGGTGGGCACCTCCATAGCCATTTAGAGATCAGTGGATGAGTATGTTAGATATCTTATCTCCTAGGATAGATCACTATAGATGATTTTTAGATAGATTGGTGACTCAAGATATCATATGGAGGCCCTATAAAAGATTACCTAGGTCACTCAAGGATGAAGTACAATTGTAGTATATGAGGGTTAGTTATTGGCTACATGGCCATTGGGTTGAAGTGTATGAAAACTTTTAGTATGAGCACATGATTAGATAGTTTGGGGTACCATAAGATGTACCCCAATAGCATGGGTATGGGTGAGGAGTACACATGCACTAGTGAGGGTAGGAGCTCATGGGAGGCCTACTGAGGTTGAGTTAGCACCATTACTTTTAGATGTGGGGGATGCAGCTACAAATATTCCTAATTTAGATGATATTAGATGCATAGAGGCATATACCACATGGTGGACTAGGCATTGGTGGGATCCATTATAGCCTATTGATGGAGGGGATGCCCTTGAGTATGAGGATCCCACTTTGATCTAGATGATGGGAGGTAAGAATTCATTATATTTAAATTGTGTACAAGTTTGTGCTTCTTTTATATTGTTTATAAAATGTATATCTAATGTAGTGTTGTAATTTTTTACATACAAGTGGAGTGGGAGGTGTTTAAGATGAAGTACCTAATGGGGGACAAGGTGGAAATGATGGGTTATAAGAGACCATCATTGAGTCAACACTCTGAGATCTCACACAACATGTTCCTAATGATGTGATGGAAGAGGGTTTAATAGATTCAATGATAGTTATAGTTGGTGTTTATGCTCATTTGTGTGATAGAGCTACTATAGTGGCAATTGTATATGTTAGAGTAGCAAGAAAGAGAGATGAGTTGAGGGTTGAGCTAGATAGGCATAAGATACCTCTACTTGACTATGGATCAATGGGTACATGGATTATGGATGACTACATAGATATTCAAAGATGGTATACAGACTTGCATGAGGAACATGGGTGGTTACTAAGGTGAGAGAGCTGATGTAAGAGGTATTTGGGATCCTAAGGAGGTACAGGGTCATCAAGTATTGGAAGAGAGAGTGAGATTGAGAGTGAGGGAATGGCACCCATTCATGATTGAATGTATCTTGATATGATGTATATTTTTTGAAAACATTCTATAAATATATGGATATTGTTTGGATTTCAACTCATGTTTACTATGCTATAGGATATGAAATATATTTTTATATTCAGTTCATATGGTTTGTTTTAGAAGTAGTTGATTTAATGTTGTGACTATGTATGCTTGGTAAAATGGTACTTAGGATATGTGATTTTATTATTTTGATAAGTGTGATGCTTGGTTTATATTTTGATTTGTATGTAAGTAAATAATTTTATTTGGTTTGTAATTATATGTGAGAAAAAAATTTGTTTGTTTTGTAATTGGGAAATTGTTGGGATAAATTGAGCTAGTTTGAGGTTGGTAAATTGTTTAGATGGGTTGAATTGGTTTAATGTTAGTAAAATATGATTTGGTAAGATATGTAATTTTTATGATCTTGGTTTTGGCTATGAATAGTTATCAAGAATTAGGAATGTTAGTTGTTAGTATGTGGGGATGTAATATAGCACATTGTGCATATTACTTCCCTGAGAGTGGCTCAAGAATACAAAAGCTAGCTAGACCTTTGGCTCCATCATTACCCTATGAAGTGAAGCTATGAACTGATGCTAGTATGAATTTGCATCATATCACTCTTTATTCTATCACTATTTAAACCTTGATGGCCAACTAAACAATTTCCCATATTTCTCATGTTATGTAAGAATATGATTTGTATATGATATTATCTATTGTGTACTAACTATAGCCAGACATGGAGATTCTATAAAATGTAACTTTATTAGATGTGCAATAGAAAATATGTGTTGTGAAGAAGGCTGATTTGTATGTAATCATATACCCTATGCCATCTATTTTGATGTGTATGACTGAGCCATAGATTGATTTAGAGCTAAACCATGTGATGAGTGCTCATTTAATCTCAACCATAGTGGATTTACATGTGAGATATGACCCAAAAAATCTTTCCATATTGAATATTTCTCATGATTAGTAGTCTTTGATGTGGACTCATTTAATCTTAACCATAGTGGATTTCTATGTGAGATAGACCTAGAAAATCTAGCTATAGTGAGTATTTCTCATGAGTATTACTCTATTATAGTGCTTATGACTCTACTAGATATGTATATGGAAATACAATATGTACTCCTTGAACTACAGCGCTATATGTAGGTTGTTCTCATTGTATAGGTTTCTAAACCTTCTAAATAGGTGGAATAAAAGATATCCTATGAGGCTTTATCCTAGAAGCCACATTTATCTCATGATGAGTGGCTGATGATTCTTATGAAGGAATGTCTTAGGATGACTCAATCATGGATGAATGAGGTCTATGGGTCCATGGTGGAGGATATCTTGGTTCCCCCTATGTGAATGCTATGATGCCATTATCAACACATCTATTAATTTAATCTCTAAGTCCATAACAATCATTATCTCTATGTCCACAAATATGATGATAATTATAAAAGTGTTGATGAGGTTGTTTCTATATGAGATTTATATCTCATTGATCATTAAAAGGTAATGTGATTAATGTATTATCTAATAGTGCTAATAATATAACACATAGGCTATCCCAATTTATATCAAATTGTAATGGTGCCTTACTACTATTATCTATATTGCATATTGTAGGTTATGCTCTAGAAACTAGTTCTTTATTCTTAATTGGTTGATTTTATTATTGTGGTCTCCTATCTTTTTTAGGAAATGGTGGATGTTGGATGCTAGGATATGTAGATACTGATATGAAATCTAGAGTAATTCGATCAACTAAATCTACCTCAATCATAATTTCTTTTCCAAAGCTAGAATTGTGTAGCATATGTTCCTAAAATAAGACATTGTCTAATATAGTAGATTCTCAAGGAGAGATTGATGAAGTCCCTTAATAAATATATTCTAAATATCTAAATCTATTAGTTTGTATATCAATCTTAACATGTTATTCTTAAACTATAAGATATAATCACTAACTAGATTTGAAGTATCTTGATGTAAAGTTGCAAGTTTCTCATATGTAACATGAAGGTTCATTTTTTCTATGTAATGTCTGATAAATTCATCCTCTAAGTCATCATGTGTGTTCAAAGAACCAATGGGTAGTAGATTAAGGAACCAATTCTATGCTTCCCCAATAATGTCTACTAGAATAACTTGAGTAGAATCAAAGGAATCACATTATATAGTAAAGCCTTATAAAAGGCTTAAAGGTGTACAAATGTATCTCTAGTTACATCAAAGTGAGACAATGATGATATATGGAAATGCTTAAGTAATGAAGCTTTCATAAATGTCTTCGAAAGAGGGTTATCATTGGCATTCATCCAAGACTTATAGGCCTTGTTTTCTAGGGTAAGGAGATGTACTTAGTATTGTAATTCACTAACTACGTGCATTAAATAGATAATATCCTAGGATGATGCATTAGAATCTTGAAGTGGTTCATTTAATCATTGAATTTGATTATTAATTTTAGCGATGTGAACACTACATTTAGCAATTAGATCATAAAAAAGGGGTGTGCTCACTTAAACCTTGGGAACAATGGTAACTTGGACCTTACTAGAAGGATGTGGGATACAATCCTCTTTAATTGAAGAGTGAGAACTAGGTTATACTTTAGTGAGGGGTGGCTTAGGAGATTCATTGGTATCTTTATGTTGTAGTGTATCACATTCTAATTGAGTAGAGGATGGGATATTATAATTAACATGTGTAATATTTTAAATATAATCATTCATAGAAGTAGAAACAACATTTGGTAGTGCATTATGTTTGAGAAGAGGAGTGAGAGAAGAGTTAGAAACATGAGACACATATTCTTCTTCACTAGGTGCATAATAATCATCATTGGAATATTGTTCATAATCACTCTCATTTTCATATTTATTTACATGTTCACTATCATATTAATTATCATTTTTAGTTTAACTAGGGAGAGGTGTAAGAGAAGAATTTAACTCTTTTCTAATATGCAATAAAGTATCATTTAAATTTGGAATATCATGTGCATCACTGTTATCCATGGATGGAGTACATGTATTAGTTTTATGAGAAGTAAGAGAAAGAGATTTATCATTTCGACATTCTTCTAATAAAGTAGAGTTAAGAGCATGAGAGGCATCATTTGCACTATGCATTAACAATTTTATTCTATTGCATCTATATTGTTGTAATTTGATTATAAAAGTAGAGAGAGAGAGAGAGAGAGAGAGAGAGAGAGAGAGAGAGAGAGAGAGAGAGAGAGAGAGAGAGAGAGAGAGAGATTAGGTTCACTTGGAAGTAAATTATCACCAATAAGAGGTTCATTTGGAAGTACATGACTAATTTGTTCATTTGGTGCATTGTGTATGGGAGAATGAGGTGAAAAGTACCTTTCCCATTTACCAAAATTATTTTCTTTAGAAGAGCGAATAAAAGAGATAGGTTTTGGAGAAGAAGATGTATATACTTGTACATCACTATCACTATCATGTATATCATCATATTCTTCATTAAAATAATATTAATTATCTTCATTGTAAATAAAATCATTTTCCACATTTTTAGCTAATTTTTAAAGTTGTAAATTTGTCCATTCATTATCATAATTATGAGAAGTTTTTATAAATTGATCTATGGGATGAGAGGGAAGAAGTGCCTTAGTGGACATTTTATTTCTTTCACCAAAGAGAGTGTATAAAAGTACTATTAAGAAAATAAATGAAAAAATAACTAATAACATATATATTTTGAAATTACGTTTGACAAAGTGAATAATTTGCAAAAATATCAAACTATTTTTCTAAAAATTGTAATGGAGGAAAACTTGGTGTTTGAGGACTTAGTTTGGAAATCTAGGGGTTTGAGCTAGGGTTTTTATTTTTTTGAAAATTATGCCAATAATTTAAATTCTTAAAATAAATTTGAATAGAATAGAATAAATGCATAAAAATTAATACAAAAATCAGACATATGAAATTAAATTTTATTTTCAAAAGAAAACTACTAATATTAAAATTTTGAAAATATTTTTTGACAAAGTAAAATATTTGAAAAAATTCCAAAATATTTTTCTAAAATTTTCAAGGAAGGCTTGGGGTTTGAAGACCTAGTTTTAGAAAACTAGGGTTTTGAGCTAGGGTTTTAGAATTTTTTTAAAATTATGCCAATAAATTAAATTCTAAAAATAACATTGAATAGAATAGATGAATACAAATTTATACAAAAATCAGAAATTTGAAATTAAATTTTTGCAAAAAATATGAAAGAAAAAACCTAAGGGTACCTAGAGTTTTAGATTTGTTTAAATTAAGTCAAGTTCACCAAATGTTTTATTATTTTTGGGAAACTAGTGTTTAGTTCATAAACAATAAAGGGTCTAGAGTAAGGGGGGAAATATAGTTTAATATAATAAAATATATATGTTTATCTAATAATTTACATAAGGAAGAGAAATGAACTTATCTAAATATACACTAAAATGAATGATTTAGGGGTTGGAAATTGAGATGCAGGAGTAGGACACTATCATGAATCTGGAACCAACCTTCATTTTATAATTGGATAGGATTATCAAAAGAGGAAAAGAGTGGCACTGGCACTATACTCTACGTCTACCACTATTGTCTAGGAGATCTAAGCTTTTTGGGTTTTGTCTGCTACCTTGGAATGATCTTGTGTACAAACTTTTGGAGGCTACAAGTTAATATAACTTTCCATAAGTCCATTTTAATCTCCAAACCATGTATATATCTACACACATGCAAAAAAAATATACATTAAAATCAAAAGGGGTAAAAATTTGGTTAGGGGAAGAATGATCACATGATTTAGAACCCCTATTGTCCTAATAATTTTCTACAATAACCCTGAAATCAAATGTAGTTCTCCCTTAGGGAATATGCACAATCAATGCACATGGTAGATGAAATAATGACATTTTCCTAGGCCCTTCCTTGATCAAGCATGCAAGTATATGTTTGATGTAAAATGCTGACCTATACTATTGATTGATTTTGTTATTATCTCATGTGCCAAAGTAGTAAGTGCTAGATATAAAATGCCTTGTAAATTCCTTTATATAAGAGACTCATTATTTTAAATTTGAGAGATTTATTTAAATTTGGATGACATTGGTAAAATTAGGGATGAAACTAAGAAATGGGTTGGGACTTAACTAACAAAAGAAACTTACCATTGGAGTTTACAATGACCTGGACAAGAGTACTAAAAATGGACACTTGTAGCACTAGCACTATAGTCCAACCCCAACACTCCTATCCTATAGTCCTAAGACTTGGGGGATGCAAAGAGGATAGAAAACCTAACTTTGGTAAGGAGGAATGACTATTTAAAAGGCTTGGTATGATTGAGCATAGGTAAAAATATGACTCAAGCATATAATAATACCCAAATGAATCAAACAAAAGATATGGATAAATCTAAACAAAAGATCATATTCTCTAGTTGAATACTCCTATGCAACGACTATGAAATTACATGATATGTGTGTTTGATTGAACAATTGAGGGTGTATGTAGAAAGCATGAATTTAATAATTTTGAGCATTTTTTTGAAATTAAGATAAATATAGAGAATTGACTAGTAGGTAAAATCTAGACATTGAAACTAACCCTATGAAATTTTTAGGTAGACTAAGGATAGAACAAGTTACTAGGTAGGAATATATTAGAACAATAAATTTATAAGGCATTCATGGTAAATGGTCAAATAATCATCATATACAAAGAACAAAGTTGACTTGATTGATTTGATTCATGAAGTGAGAAGGAAATAAGGGGCCAACTACATAGCAATGGGCTAACATAAGATTTTTGAAGGTGCCCAACTATGTAACAATAGTTTAACATAACTTGCAATGGGAAGATAACCAACATAGTATCCCATGGCTGATGTTTTTGGTAATATATGTTCAATATAGTTTGCTAAAGAGGGTTGATGTAATATTCTAAATATAGAAAAGAGCTTATTTAGTATCAAATAGGCTGACATAATTTGAAATAAAAGGGCCAACTATATATTAGTGGAACAATGCAATATAATAGGATTGCAATGGGGATAATTTAGTATCAAATAAGCTTATTATGTAGGAAAATAAGAAAAATAGAAAACTACATCAACAAGCTGATGGTATAGTTAGTTTTAATTATTATTGCATATATATCCAATACATCCTCTCTTGTTTGATATTTTTTAGAGATACTAGAGATTTTGGCACCTAGTAGATGTGTCATGACTACCCAATCTATTTTAATAGTTGGTTGATGTGGATAGGGATCACCTAATCACATTGGGATTCAATGTCAATATGGATCTTAGATGGATCCCTTTGAGTTTTCATCTCATTGTCATTTTCCTAAGAGCATGGAAATGGTTAACTAATACTTTACAATGGGAGGTGGAGGGGAACAACATTGAATTAAAAATTACTCTTGACTATGTACATGAATTTATTAAACTTATGATAGGTGGGACATCAATGATCATGGATACAATAGAGTCAAAAATTGAGAGACAAACCTAGCCTAGTGGGCTAGAGGCTTAGGTAGGATTTACCACAGATTGAGGGTGAGCTTGTTCAATGTATATCTTGTAGCCATTAGGGATATATAAAAGGAAATGATAGGACTTGTGACATGATGAGTTTTATGTCATAAGTTGGATGGAAAGGTACCACTTTATGTGATATCCTTGTGCTAGTTGATATTAGATTAGGGAGTGCTCTAAAATTTTGGTTTTATCTTTTGGGTCTAGATCATGCATGATATGTATGGGATGTTGTCTAGAGGGTAGAAGATGATGGGACCAGTGATTTTGCTTAGTGGATGGATATTTTAGAGGTTTCCCATATATTAACTAGTTGGGTTTCCCTATGTAGTTGATGATAGGTTACCTCAAGTTATTTGATAGAGGTAGGACCATTTAGCACGAGTCATGCCCCATGTTTTAGAATTATATACTATCACCTGAAGGTAGATAGTGTGGATGTCCTACCCTTGCATAACTTCCATATGGCCTATTTGGTCTACCATTATGATAGAGTTAATAAGTGTTCATATCATGGGCCACGAAAATTCATTGGTGGATCATGTAACTAGAACATTGGGATTTTCCCATTCTATAGATCCTCTAGTAGTTTCCATTTATTGGGCATGACATTCTAGAGAGCTAAGAGGAAGAGGATGTACAAGGGTACCTATGGTGATACTAGTGATCAATCCTCAGTGTACTATACCATGGGCTAGTTGAACATGAAAACATGAGGTAACATGGTGAGGAGGAGGAAATGTTATGGTTATAGATGGAGGAGCACAATAAGCACCATAATATAGGTAGTAATGGCCACCATAAGCTCATTAGAGACAGAGGCACCATTGATGTAATGAGTCACATGCACTAGCTATTACACAAGGGGTATCAACAGTAGCTTTAAGACACATTTCATCGATAGAAATACCACTAAGGAGAGGATTATGGTACGCTAAGATGGTGACTCCTAGATTTGCATTGGTGTAGAGGTAACTGATAGAAGAGGTGCTTGATAGGTGAGTAGACAGGGAAACCATGATTAATAATAGTAGCAAGAACAAGAAACATTTTGATTGGATTAAGTCTTTTATATATAAAAATAGTTGTATTATGATTATTATAAATAGATGATTTGATACACACACATGATTAGATTTATATCTACACCAACCTAGGCAACTAGTTTAGACTATTAGGAGATGCCATAAGGTAAGTACAAGCACATGGTGATGGGTCATAGCCATTGATATGGGTTGGAGCTGGAGAGGCATTGTCATGGTAGGCCCTATTATAGGAGAGAGTTGGGCACATGGAGAATACCATATATCTAGGATAGGTATACACCTAGGTGGAAAATCTATAGGGATAGGTTTTTGGATTGATATCCCAAACTACCTCTTTAAAACATACTATTTTGAGGGGTTAGTTATAGGCATCAATGAGTAGTGTGGCTAGGCCACATGATAGATAGGATGAATCACAACCTTATAACTATGGCTATTTTATTTTATACTTTGTATTATATAAAACACATGATATGTATATATATATACATACATACATACATACATACATATACATATACATATACATATACATATATATATGTGTGTGTGTGTGTGTGTGTGTGTATCTATATATGTATGTATGTATATATATATATATATACATAAATATATATACATATACATATATGTATATGTATATATATACACACACACACACACATAGATATATATATATATATATATATATATATATATATATATATATATATATATGTATGTATGTATGTATATACATGTTGATAGTTTAATTTATCTCATGAGTTTTACTTTGATTTGGATGTGGATGCATGGATATGTATATATAGCACATGTATTTAAATTTTTTTGTATATGCTATGGGAAATATGTGATGTATGTTTTATTTTATAGAATTATGTGATACACATACATGGTTAAAAATAAAAAGGAAAAAAAATAATTTGGAAAAGTATAAGTTATCAAAAAAATGTAATACACACTATATCATGATGAGAAATGTGTAAAAACAAAACATGACTGTATATAATAAACTAAATAAGGTAAAAATGAGAGTAATAAATGTTTTTAATCCATGTAAAGATTTTCATTAGATTAAAACAAATAAAAATCACACTATACGACATTTGGAAGTATGAAAATATTATAAGAAAATGGAAGGCACATGAAAAATAATAGTATAAAAACAAAAACAATTAAGTTAATCAATCATTCTAAATTAAGCTTAGAAGTATAAAAATAAATAAAAAATGTAAAATTAAATTAAATTAATCATATTAATTCAAGCTAGGAAGTATGAAAGTTTTAATAAAATTTCTATAAGCATACACAATAAAAAAAATAAGAAGATAAAAGTGAAAGGCTTATAACATAAACATAAAGCATACTAAATCAAGATGGTAATTATGTCAATGATGTGTAACTCATAATCAAACAATACTTATCTCAAATTTGATGCATGCACTTGTTTATAATAGTAATATTTTATGAGGAGGGCTTAGTCTTGTCCATGGTTTTATAATGCAACTCACAAAGGGAACACCAATGAGGTTGAAACAACTGTGGTATTAATTTTAAAATATGTTTTTAATGTGATAATTTATAAGGAGTGCCTAGTATTATACATGGAATTACACTAAGACTCACAAGGGGAACACTAATGAGGTGAACTGTAATAAGGAAATATTTTATTATGGTAATTTGTGAGGAGAGTCTAGTCCTATTCATGGTCTTACACTACAACTCACAAAGGGAAACCCTAAGTGGAATGATTAGCTAACAAAACAATATTTCTAAAGGGGAAATATTAGGAATATTGTAGTGAAGGAGTTGATGTAAAAATCATGACATAGGTATATATAAGAAGACCTTAGGCAATATGAGGTATTTTAAGTACAAAAGAGAGACACGAAGAGTCTAGTGACCATCAAAATACAAAGGACACCTATTCACAATAAGAACAAAGCTATATAGGCAAATAGGTGAGATACACAGATCAACTCCTACTAATTATATGAATAATAAATGTAAAATAGACCTACCTTTCCATAACATGTTCCCCATTTCTTAGGACCTCTTAAAGATTAATTGATCTACTGTGAAGATTTGATGCTTGTGTGAGAAAGTAGGTATAACTAAAATATTTTTTTATTATCCTTTATAAATCTACTAGCCTACAACACCCCAATGGACCTTGACTCTATCATGAAGCCAAATTTGGAGTTCTAATTTTGATTATAAAAATGAGATGTGTTATGAATAATGTATTTTAGTGTGATTTAACTTTTGAATTTGTATTTTTCTTTCTATATCATTGCATTTTGTTTAAATTATTTGGATTTTAATAAAAAATTATGGATTTTATGATTCCTCCTCCATACAAATTTAGAATAACCAATATCATTAATAGAATTGATACACATAAACGAACTTTAGACTTTAATTTAAAGGAAACTAAATATCTAAAGATATGACTGACTAAACACTTAAACTTACCTATGAACCAATATGTAATCTCAAGTTTCAACTGTATGTATGCTTAGTATGGGAAAGGAATGTAGATGAATAAAATGAGATCTAAAGTAGATCAGTAACATAGGAGTACAATGAGACATCTTATTTACTAGCTAATCACATTTTAAGGAAACATTAATAAGAAGATTAATTTTTGTATAACCAATCCAAAAGAATAATTATCTAGGTTTAAAATTAGATATGGTAGTAGAAAATCATAATAAAAAAAGAGAAATCCATGAAAAAAATAACTCATAGACATAAGTGTACAATCATGGAAAGAATGAAAAGAATCTATAAGAAAAAGTAATTGAAACCATATACAACACATAATGCATAATATAAATATCCATGTGAAATATATAGGTGAAACCAATTTTTTCACATAGCCAAATGGTATTAAGATATATAAAAGTGGATCACATGTCAAATATAAAATCATAATGAAGAAAAAAGTGAAAGAACACCATGCCATGTTCATAAATATTGATAAATTTTTCTACAAATATTATCTATGAAATATAAAATATCTCTATGAATCTAGATCCTAATGGTATCCAAAGTCTCATAAATCCTCATGGAAAGCTCTAAAAAGACCTCTCTTAAAATCTCCTTAATGAAAAATGTGGGCATAGCTGAAGGATGATGCTTATGAGGGCTCTCATGCAAAAATACTCAAGGAGAGGAATAGGTGTTGGAATATAAATGGTATCTATGGGATGAGATTAAGGAAGCACTAGTGGATAAGGATCCATGGGTGGGGAAACAACCATAGGTGAGGAGGATACCATTTGTGGGTAAAAAGGTGTCATGGGCAAATGAGGAGCTTTCTTACATAGGTGACTTGTGAAAGGAGGAATAACTAGTGAAAGTATTAATAAAAAGCGATCACATAGGTGTTGCTAGAGAATAAAATAATGATCGATATGATGGGTATTGTATTGGTGCAAAAGTCAATATACCTCATGATTTTTAGGGATATAATTAGGTAAAAACTTAGGAAGAGGGACAGCCTTGTCTTTGGGATGAGCAAAGGTGGGACAAAATGTGTCAATATATTTTTGAAGATTTTGAAAATGCGTGAAAGAATGATTATCTATCCCATGAAAGTAATATGATGATTTTTATTAGACTTTGGGGGAATACTAATATAAGAGGCAAAAGGAGAAGCTAGGGGTGGATGATATAACTAGCCATTTTTGGTCCAATGACCAAAAACTTTATACATATCACAATAAGGTTTATTGTCCCATTAGGTAGGCATGGGATTAAGCTATGAAAAAGTAAGAGGATCATCACCAAAGGAAGGTGGGGATAAATAAAAAACTAGAATAGTATTAACTAAAGGTAAATCAAGATCATAAATAAGATGAGGCTCAATTGATGGTAGAGTGGGAGTAAGAACCTGACTAGACTCAGCTAAAGGAGAGGTTATATGAATATAAGGTTTAAGATGAATAGTTAACATTTATAGAGGATTGAAACTAGAAGGGTCATGGTATTTTGAAAAATGGGAAGGAATGGTCATGGAATGATCCATGATCATGATTATAAGAGGATCTACTAAAACTAGAGATGTACCATTAAATCACTCCATCTCTACCCTTTAAAATAGGAAGAATACTAAAATTAGGCACTATGAAATAAATAATGTTGTAAGATGAATAGAAAGATTAAAATAAAGAATTATGATATCAAAGAATCTTAAAATTTATATCTTTGACAAATCCTCCTAAAAATGGGTCATCTAAAGCATAACCATCATCATAGTCAGGTGTATATAGGTTGATAGTATATGTAGGTATGACCTTATCATTAGAAGTCACATAATGAATATAATTTCTAGTCTTACTTAAGACCATGAGTATATCATTGATAGGAGGCTAATGGGATTGAGGTTATAAATAAGGAGGATTTTAGGTGATGATATGAGTGGATAGATCAAAATTTTTGATTTTGAGGTTAATTTCATCCAACTTATCATCATTGAAATCTATGAGGTTATGTGGTATATTCCTAATGAGTTCAAGGTGACCCTTATAAACTTGGGTAGAATTGATAAGATAATTTAAGAGATGAGATTCCATAAATGGGATACTATGTAAAGGTTTAAGAGTAGTAATTTTAAAGACACCATGTTTTTAAAATTATTCAAAATTCTAAGGGTCAGTATCTCCTTGAATGTTATAAATAACAACATTTTAGTGGAATTTAATGCATTTGAATGAATATGAGGTGAGATCCCTCATGTGATGAGTAGAAGGTATAACATGAAATATTTTATAAGAGAGAAGAAAGTTAAAGATCATCACTTTCATGTGGATGGTGACAAGAGAGATGGTAATTGGAAGCCATATGAAACCTAAAGGAGGCATTTTCCTTCTATTGTAGACTTGACATATACTATGTGTGAAATTGAGATTGCATTCATAATGTCCAAGAGATTTAATGAAATTGAGGGATGCAACGCAAGTACATAAACCCTTATCAATTAAATAATACTTAACTTGGATATCATTGATTTGGTTGTTAATGAATAGAGGAGGATCCTCTATAAGAATAAGAATCTCATTTGGAATCATGAAAGCAATGAGAAACTTAAGGGAAAGATAAGTGTCTATTATTTCATCAATATGTATAGACATCTCTTTGAATTATTGAAGGATGAAATACTTAGACCTAGATAAGGTAGATTTGAATCTTACTAGAATAGGATGAAGGATGTTCATTATTTAAAAAACCTATTGAATTAGAAGATTTTAGTGATGGGGGGAAGTTTTAATTAATTCAAGGAAAGGTATTTAATATGGGAGATGATAAATTTATAAAATTGGGTCCCATTCTTCATAACCCATGAGGGGATTTCTAGATATAGGTGCATAATGTTATAAGATCTCTTGTGAAGGATGGTTGGAAGTGTAATTAAAATTATATTGGTAAGATGTAGTTTTTATAGGTTGAGGATAAATATTTTGATTATCATTAGGTGGTGGGATGATTTATTGAGGTATTTCTTGTGTTTGGGTTGAATAAATACTATTATAAGGTTGGGGAATGTTCCCTATATGTGTAGATGTTAGAGGAATAGTAGAGATAGTGTGATAGGTATGATCTAATTGAGTTTTTGAAAGTGGTTCTTGGAATTTTATAAGGTCTTACTGACCTAGCTCCATGATATCATATTGGGAAATATATTTAATGACATAGCATCTTTGAGAGGTTAGTTGAATTGGTGTTGGATTAGAGTCGATTAAAATAACTAATCTTCACATGTTAGTCATATTTACCACATTTTATTCATTATTAGTGAGGTCTATAATACTTTAAAAATTATTTTTAGATGGAGTATGCTTGATGTTATTTTGATGATTAGGAAGAGGATATTTGTGTATATAAATATGAACATTAGCTTGATTTAAAGATTGCTTTTTGTTTTACATTTCATGGGATTTAAATTCTACGTAATATAATTTTTGTGGTTTGTGAATGAGTTATTCATGATCAAAGTTTGGGATAAGAATAAAATTCATAGATAGATTGTGCATTTGTCTACAAGTCTTGAGATATTGGCCCCAACTTGCATGAAATCAAAAAAATGTTTAGATCATACCATAATTTCATTAGATGAGTGGGATCAAAATCTCAATGTAGAGCCCTTGGAAGATTATTTTGAAGATAAAATAATTATAAGGGTTTGAGTACATTAATGTTTCTTATTTGATAATATGTATGATTAGTAATGTTGTTTAGAGGGGGAACATACTCCATTGCATTGTTTGGAGTGATGGCTTGAATATTATGAATACTGTCATAGTTATCAGTAATGTCATAATTAGTAGCATGAATTTTTTTAATGATTATGTGAGTTTTAGGTTTAGATGGTTCAAATTGGCACATGAGAAAATATTTTTGCTTAGCTTAGTCAAGGGATTATTCCAAAGTTTTTGGATAGAGTCCTAACTTGATATTACAACTTGGGGTAGAGATCATTAGTGAATAGGTGGAAAAGGTTATCACCAACCATATTATTCTCACATGTTTTAGATATTTTATTACATATTTTGATGAAATATTGTTCCATTTTAATTTGAAGTTATTTATAATTTATGAAGTGAGCTATGTTATTCTTAGGAAGATCACTAGTTGGAAATTCTTGTACTAGTGAGTTAACTAAGTATTCCAATCTAGTGATAGAATGGGTTTTGAGTTGATTATACCAATATAAAATATCTCCTAAGAGTGTTTAAACTAATATTTTTGTATAATAAAATGTATTAAGTTTGACCCAATCTTTATAAAGGTTACCAAATGTGTTTAAGTGCAATGTGGGATTGGTAGACATATTGTAGGTTATGGTAGGTGTGATACCTCCTATTCCTATATTAGAAATTTGAGGTACAATAGGTTCATTTTGGAGATGATTGATCATTTTATTAATTTTGTGTGGTTGAGGAGTAATAATACCATGGGAATACCTAAAGGGGATTGTGCGGGGGGGGGGGGGGGGGGGGGTGGGGGAGGGAATTTATATTTTTAATCGCCATGAAATATGTTTGGGTTGATTTTAAAGGTTAATGAGATGGTTTTGAATTTGCATCATTTTATTTATATTATTAGTTTTAGAATTATTATTTTTATTAAGTGTTTGTAATAAATATTTGTGAGTTTCATCAATATTTTGACTAGTGTGTACAGCATATGAAGCATTGGTATTTGTAGTGGTGGCTTGAGTTTCACATTGAGTAGTATTATGTGACACACTAGTGCATGAGAAGAATTGGTTAAAAAGGAATCAATATTATTATGATTAAAATTGGTAGTAAAATATTCACTAGTATCATGATTATTATTGGTATCAAAAGATGCACTAGTTGATTAAGGAGAAGGGTTTTAAAAAAAGGCACACTAGAGTTTAAACCTGCCATTTTAGTGGATATATTTGCCATTGATGTTAAATAAGTAATGGTGTATGAAGGAGATAAAATAGAAGGAAAATTTTGAAAATAAAATAAATTTTCTCCTTCAAATCTATGAGAGAAGGTAGGGGGAGGCTGAAAGAGGTTCTTATACTTGAGGGCTGATCATAATATTGTAAATGGTTGAAGGGTCATTTCCTCTATGTTGAGTAAATTCATTAATAAACAGAGCATTTCAGGTGTGTACTCTAACTCACACTCATATTTGAAGGATAACAAAGGATTATGAATGATGATGATTCCCATAATTGGTAGTGCAAGTGGCAATATGAGCATTGATTTCATCCAAAGTGGAAGCCATAAGTTATTTCTTGAGAAACCTATTAGGATCGGTAAGAGTCATGATGTTTTTTAGATTTAAGTTTTGTATTATCCTCAAATAGGAAATTGATGAGAAAAAGAGGCTAAAATTTTATATAAATAAGAACCATTTGATAGGATACATAATCAAATAGATTGATAGTGTTTTGTGAAATAGGAAATAACATAGATAAGATGACACAATATTATAAGTCTATTTTGTACTAATATACATGAGATAAAATTAAAAAACAAGAGGAAAAATTCATACATGTCAACTATGTATTACTAGATAGGAAACATAATAGGAAGATAAAGATACATAATCAGACAAAGCATTGTGTATTAAAGGTAAACAAGATGAATAGTATTTAAGAGACTATGTCGATAGTGATGATAGTGTTCTAAAATAGATAATTTTTTTTCAAGATAATATCTAAGAAAATGAAATGAATCACACAAGTAATTGGATCAATGTGATTGATCCAATTGGAACATGAAACACAAACCTTACACTAACATTGGATAATGCAAGTGTTGCAATACAAAATATAATGACCAAAGATAAAATAATAAAATTGAAAGTAAATGATAACTAATTGGTCAATCCTTAGTGTTTTTAATAGATAATAAAGTTTAAAATTAATGTGAAGGGATGTTGGTTATAAGAAGGAACTAAAAAACAATCTATGGTATTTTAGGAAGTTTAGGCTGAAAGGGATATGTATTAGCAATGGTATTGGCTTAGTATTAGGGCCTACCCCCTAACTTCACAATCCCATAGTGATAATGGTGTTGGTTAATTTTCCAATATATACCATCAACTACATCCTTATACTTGGATAAAAAACCAAGTCAACTTCCCCCTTGGTGATGAAATCCAAGCAGGTAGGCCTTAGGAAGCAAATGCTTAATAAATTTTTTATGTAAAGTGATTTGGAAGTGTGTGTGTATAAGATAAAAATAGTGTGAATAAATAAATAAATTGAAAAATATCTAATTAATTTATGTTTATTACTCTAAAAATGCAAACAACTAAAATAAAAAGTGAACTAATTATTAGTAAAAATAGGTTAATTATATTGACCATGAAGAGTACAAATTTGGTTCAAGTGATATGAAAATAATGTATAATAGAGTCGATAGGGTCACTACTATTATTTATATATAATATTTTGAGTAACATAGTTAAACAATTCAATTATGTATTTTAGATATAATATATGATATATAATTGTGTCAAGATAGTCAATGTAGTTGGCTATAGGGATGCAATTTTATAGAGTGTAAACTTGTGAAAATCAATACTAAAAATGAAATATTGAAATGAAATAAAAATAAAGAATACACCTTAGTGGGTTTGAAGATTCTTATATTGAAAATTTTTATGTTGTGATGCTCAAGTTCTAATTTAAATATTTTGATAATAGAGCTGACTAACTCAACAAAGTTTGTAAAACCTGTATGCTAAAAAGAAGTTGTGAACATAGTCAACTGGATCAAATATGTTTTTAAACCTATATGTTAAAAAATAAGAAATAAAAATAGATTTGACTGGTTTGAATATGTATGTAATCTTTTAATTGAATAATAATACTATGTAAGATTATTGATTCAGTCACCTATATTTGGAAAATACCTACACAGATGGAATGTAGTCATTTTAGGGAAATTGTGTGTTAAACCTATCTACAAACTATTATAAATATACCAAAAGGTTTCATAGATTACTACAAAAATAAAAATATATAGTGTGATGATATAATGAATGCATAAAAGAAAACCTACAAGGCTTTGATTCACTTTGATCTCACTAGAATGTATACAAAGGAAAATGTAGTTGACCAATGAACCAATCCTAACTCAAAAAGGATAAAACCTACTTATACTTCTAACATTTGGTATATTAGATATTTGGGGTCATGACCAAGATGGATCTGGTAGACTTAACCAAGGGATATCTTACCACAATAACATCACTAGAGAGGGGTTTAAAGCCTCTAGTCAAGCAACATCATGTAATAACCCTATTTAGGTCTTACATTTTCATATTCACTAACTAAATGACAAGTAAAGTAAAATCTAATCTAGTGCTCAGTAATTATTGTGGCATAAATTTAGGGTAATAAACATAAAAATTAAATATGAATATAAGATTTATACTCATGTCAATGTATAGTAGATACTAATGCATGGGAGAGAAGTACAAATGTAAATATATCTACTCTTACAAAGGAATAATAAAGTTAGGAATACTTACCTTTGAATATGAACCCACTGAGCCTCAATCTCTCCCTTAGTCATGGTGATTCACAAGAGGTTGTTGTTGTATATAAGGATAATAAGGATAAGGTAGATCTAGGCTACACAGCTTCTCTATGTATCCAAAAGACAAGATTTGTATCTCCAAATAAAGTATTGAGACCTTAAGAAATGATCCTCAAGTATAATGGTGGATAAGAAAATGCATAATATTATATTCTTCTTCTCTTCTTCTTTATAAATTAAAAAATGGATGTGTATATATAGTTAAATCTAACCGCAAACCTTTCTAAATGTTTAGCTGATTAGATTAACCCAATTCAAATTTATATCATTATTTGATAAAAGTAAGTTAGGTCCTAGTCTATGTTGGCCAATGGAAACCTAGATTTGTAACATGCTTTAAAAAAATTAAATATAGGGTTATCTCAAGCCAAAAGTGTATTGTAAACTATCAAAAAGGGTTTCAAGCTTAGGAAGGGGATAAGTAAGGTGGTGAATTATTTAGAGGAGTGTGTAAGAGAGGAGGAAATGTTTAGGCAAATACATATGATATAGTTGTATATATATCAATTAGTGGTATAAGAGACAATAATCCTATGAAGTTACAATGATGTACCCACCCCTTTCTTAGTGTACCCTTTAAGGTGTGAATTTAGAAATATTGAGACTCAATGGGTTGCTGCAAGAGAGAAAACATCAACAAGTGATAAAGTTTTAAAATATTATGTGTATATAGATTCTTGCTAATTACTTATCTATAAAAGTGAGTGGAAATCAGTTGGTCAAGGCTCTCCATCATTATATAAATTGAGAAAATGATTTCTACACCCCTCTATTTGGCATTATAGAAATCAATCATGGTTAATTCATGTTCCATGTTATATGATAAATGCTTGAATTTTTTTTAAAGATCATCAAAATTTGTGATTGATCCTTTTGGAAAGTGAAGGATCCACTCCAAGGCTTGTCCACCTAGATTGCATGGAAATAATTGAAGCAAGTAGATATTATTGTAGGCTACTTCCTGACATGAAATAAATAATGCCTATAGATGATATCTTAAATCATGTTTATATTTATATTTATCAAATTTAGGAATCCAAAAGTGAAAGGGGAAATATACTTGAAGGAAACTCATGTTGAATGGATATGGCATATCTCATCAAATTTGTAATTTTTACCTTGTTTTTCTTTTTGGAGTTATGTAATTACAATTTTCAGCTCCTACAAGTCCTAAAGGGTATGAGAATTTTTTTGGGTATTAAATGGTTTATTTAGTTGTTTTGAGTAAACAAGTGGATTTGAATTGGAATATGTGTGAATGGGTACTCTATTAGTTATTCTACCAGACACCCTTTGATTGCGATTATATTTATGATACAGTACATATTATTGACTTATATTTAGAGGTGGATTATGAATGGATTCTTGATTAAGAGTAAACTTGTAATTAAATTATTGAGATGATTCACAATAATAAAATTATATATTGTATAATTAAGAACAAAATAAGCAAATACACTATAATAATTGGAAAAAGAGTATATTACTTGAATATTATGACTAAGCCACTTTAAGGGGGTAAACTCCATAATAATTACATAAGAATAAAATTATAAATATGATTCTAAAATACTAACCACTACCTCTTATATATATTCTACTTATCCATGGTTATTCTATAATTCAACCAAATAAGGAACATCAAGAAATGCAACAAGATAATATAAAAATGTGTAAGCCATAGTTCAACCACACATATACCTAGACACACTATAGGTTAAAGGCATAATATTCTCCTCCCATTTGAAAAAATATTGTCCTCAACATTGAATATAACTAGGATGTTACTGTTGGAATGCTTCATCCTCCTATGTTTCATCTTTAAAATGTAGGTTCTTCCATTTGATCAAACACTAAATGGATCTAGTTTCTAATTATTTAGTGCATGTGTGACGGATCTCTTTAGGCTATGTTGATGCTTCTAACTACGTCAAATGTGCTCATAGTGTTTATGAACACTTCTCATTTTAGTATCCTAAGGATCCAGGGCATGAGTTATAGTTTGTGATAATTTAGGATGTCTATGGTGGAATAAAAGCAGAGTGTGAGAGTTGCCAACAATATTTGTTTAATTTGGTCGTTAGAAGCCACTAGTGTCCTATATATTTGAAAATTTGTGATATTTATGATCCACAAACTAACCTAAGTGGATATTAATGATGATATTAAACTAAAGTGAGATTTTATAAAGAAAATAGAAAAATGAGGGTATGGTAGAAAAGAAAACATGATTGTAAGCTTCCATCTCAAATATCATGACAAGGTTCTAATTGGTTTGACCATACATGAACCAATTTATGGTGTAAAATAGTATGAACCTATATCCATCATAAACTAGGCAATCACCAAAGTCAATATAGAAATCATAAGAACTATATTTACTTTAAAGAGTTCACTATTATAACATGAATAACATGAGCACATCCAAAACTAGAACAAATGAAATGAAGTATACCTAAGATCTTTCAGCTAATCTAGCATAACATAAATTAATAACCTTGTGATATAAAATGTAGCTCAAAATGAAAGGAAACATTAAAATCTAAGACACTAACATGCAATTTATAGACAACATTAGCTTTTAACACACTATTTAGACAATCCTTTTAGAATTCCTTAGTTGTATTAAAACGTTTTTTTTTTTTTTTGTATACAATTTGTCAGAGTCCATCCCTTTATAAAATGGTAACCCCTACCTATTTATAGATAAAATAGGTGGTCTACCAGTTAACCTCTTGAAATATTTGTATGCAATATAGGGATATATATCCTTTATATAAAGATTATAATACACATGACCTCCAATGTCAAATTTTAAAAATAGAACTAATATATGCTAACAAACTAGCATATATGCATTACAAAAGAATATTATTTTCATATTACATTTGTGGGTCCTTTTGGATATCTTTTCTTGAGGATGTCATTTACCATAGTGTGTTGTTCATTAATCACCTCAAAATCAACCATAGGTTTCATCAAACAGTCCTTTTCTTGATCTACTAGTGTATTGAATTCTTTGTCACTTTTAGCCATGAGTTTTTGGATGCATTTTGCCTCTAAAAACTACCTTCCTAAGGTAAGGATGATGGCAAGGACCTTTTTATTGTCCTTGATAGACTGGCCTTGGTTCTCTTTGATATTTGGATGAAGACATTAACCCTTTTCTTGAATTCTTCATCATCTATCAGGCCTGTGGTAGTGGGTTGAGAGATGTTTGCCAACAAGGTCTCTGAGATATTATCCATTCTATCTATCAAGTCCTTGTCCTCCTTCATGAAAATTTTGACACTATTAAACAAAGTGATTAGGTACTATATTTTATCTATTATGACTCCCAAGAAGATGTTAAAATATCCTAATTTAATGATTTTGATGTCCTAGACCTATTTTTTAGTATGCACATTGATGAATTCTATTGTCCGGTCTTTGGAGTCCTACCATTGAATCTCAATCCCAGTACCACTTGATTCTCTAGGATCCTTCATTATTTTTCAACTAACTTTAGTTACCTAAAAAATCTTCCTTTCTTCCTACTCCTTCATGAGCTCTCTTATCCAAGGTTTGATATCATCATGGGTACCAATACTTGTAGTATTAGTAAGTTCCAATGAATGCGACTAGGATGGAATATTTTGGAGCTTTCCATATATGAACCTATCAGGGATGATAGGTCCATTTATGTGTAACTCATCACTAAATAGGTTAAACTCATTGGTAAGACGTGTCCATGTCACTTTTGTCCTTTTAGAGGACCTAGGAACAAGGGCCATCTCTACTTCCCTTTTCTTTTGTGAGACAGGGACTAAATCTAAAGTTATTTCCTTCCCATTTCATATCTAGCCTACCTAAGGTTCTTCATCTTGTGACAAATCAAATGTGGCTTCCTTAATACACTCATCTTCATGATCTAACCCATAGGTCTTTATAGGTTCTTTGAATAATCCCTCAACTATTTCATATGGTTCTAGGGCAATGATATCAATGTGCTCTACTAGAGAAGGTGGTCTTAGAGGTGGAACTGATGATGAAGGACCTTCTCTTGGCATTTTTTATAATTTCCTCTCACTATGTCCTTGAATTTGGAACACTTTATATTATGGTAGTATTGAAGGTGCACTTGAGGTGGATGACAATAGATGATATTTCAATGAGTTCATCTATCATATTTCTCCAGTTGGCTTGTCCTACATTATTTGGTCATTATACATTCAGTCCACCTTGTGTAATAATATATAGTAGTCTGGACATACCTGTGGCCTCTAGAGGAATTAGGTTTAATTACCCCTACAAATTATAACCCCCACTATGCAAAAGGTTTGTCTACCATCACTGGTTACAAAAGTATGGTTGCCTTTAGCTCTTTTGTGGTAAATATTTGACATGAATGGCACTCCCTCACATGCTTGTGAGCATCCTTGAAAATGGTGAGCTAATAGTACCTATCCCAAATAATCTTGTGAGATATGGTTCTCCCTGAAGGGTGTCCACTACCTATATTTTCATGAAAAGTGGACATGATTTTATAAGCCTCTTCTTTAGACACACATCTTAATTAGATCCCTTAAAAGTTCTTCCTATATAAGAATCCATTTTTGATGAGGTAATGGGATAATTTGAGCCTTAAGGATCTATTATATTTTTTGGTGAGTCCTAGGGGACAATAACCATTGATAAGTTGGTGGATTAGAGATTCATACCATTCATTAGGGTATAAGTTCTACAAATCAACTTGCATGACATGAAGCTTAGGATTAGTATTGGTAATCAACTCGACTAGGCACTAAAATTGCACTAGTTGAGCAATCTTCATTTCTATATCATACTCTTGTAGGACTAACATCCACTTGCTCGTTCATTCCCCAAGCTCATTCTGACTCAACATAAGCTTTGTGGTTGGGTTTGGTAAGATGGCATGCACCTTATTTCTAAGGATGTAATGTATGAATTTTTTTATTTCCTTCACTAGTGCATAGGCTTATGGAATAGCTTACATCTACATTTTTAAAATTGGTGTTCATGAAGGCTATAGGGTTGTCATTTATATCAATATTTTGAGTCAAGATTATAGCCATGGTGTGGTCAGAAGAAAATTAAATTAAGTAAAATTCCTTTCAGAAGTTAAGACCTATCAAGATTGGGGCTTGACTAATTACTTTTCTGATGTTAGAAAATGCTTTCTTGGATCCTTCATCCAAAGATATTTTAGCATCTTTCTTAATCATATCATTCAGGGGTTTGACAATCTTAACAAAGCTTGAGATGAACTTCCTTACAAATTATATCTTCCTAAAGAATGACTTTAGTTCTTGTTGACTTTTAGGTAGCTCAATTTTTGAAATGGCTTCTACTATCTTAAGATCTATGGATATCCCTTCTTTGGTGATGACATGCCCCATTAGTTTTCCTTCAGTAATCTAAAAGGTGCTCTTTTTAGGGTTGATGTATATGCCATACCTCGTAAACCTTTCAAACACTTGTTATAGGTGCATGAAATGATCTTATATATTATTGGAAAACACTGTTAGATCATCCATGTATATGATGATGCATTTGCCTACTAGACCTTGGAAAGAATGGTATATGGCTCTCTAAAATGTTTACCCTACATTAATCAGTCCAAAGGAAATTATTTTGTAAGCATATTTTCCCCATTTAGTGGTAAAGGTTATCTCCATTATATCTTCTTTGGAAAAAAGCACTTAGTTATATCTAGAAAATCCATCAAAGAAAGACATCATGGCTGATCTTGAAACAACTTTGATGACCTAGTATAGAGAAGGCAAGGGGTAATTGTACTTTTTAAATGATTTATTAAGATTTCTAAAGTCTATGCACAATCTAATTTCTCCATTACTATTTTTTACTAGGACCAAGTTAGCAACCCAAGTGGAATGTCTAATAATAAACACAATCCTTGCATCTAGTAGTTTCTTGACCTCCTTAAAGATTATGGGTTCCATGATAGGGTTGACAAGTCTTTGCTTTTTCCTAAAGGGTTTGAAATTTTCCTTAAGGGGTATGGTGTGAGTAATAACCCTTGGGTAAAATTTTTTTGTATCTTCATAAGACTAAGCAATTACATCCTTATATTTTGCAATGAGCTCCCTAGCCTATCTATTTTCCATTTCAGTACAAGCCTTTCCTATGTTCACTTGTTGGGACAGATCATGTGGGCCAATATTTATTACATGATAGCCCTTACCACTTACTTTGGGTACCTTAGGTGTTTTAGTAATCTTTTCATGATCAAACAACATTTCAAATGAAATCATCCATTTAGGTATCATATTGTCATTTAGTTAGATGATTTTACCATTAAGATCCCTTTCAAGAGAGATTTCATTAGCTTCATCAATGATGTGAGCTTCAAAGGCCCCAAAATTAGTCAAGAAATCTAGAGCTTTTTTATCATCATTGAAGACTTGAATATGATTCACATTGTTCATGACTGAGAGGCATGGTATTAGCTCAATACTAAAGTTGGGGAAATCATTATTCAGCATAAGATTATCTAGAATAGAGGCAAGCTCATCAATAACTTTGTTTTATTCCCTAGGGATATACAAAATGTTGAAAGCATAAAGCTATTCTACCAAGTCTTAAACCCTAAACTTGTACCTCTTAAGGTAAGATAACTTGAATTGGTACTTGATTCTTACTTGATTGACAAAAAGTTTAGAATCTTCATAAACAAGGATTTCCATAAAATTGTGCTTAATAGCAAGCTAAAACCCTAAGATGATATTTTCATATTCATCCAAGTTATTACTGCATGGGAATTTTAATATATAAGATGCATGATATTATTTTTCTATAGGGTCTATCAATAGAATACCAAATCTTGATCCTAACTTACATCTGACACCATCAACATATAATCTCCATAGGCTAGGCATTAGAGGGGGTTCTTGGAACTAGGTTATTTTGTAGCTTATAAAATGGATATTCTTAGATTAGATTCTAGGAAGTTCACCTTTTCATTGACAACATTAAATTATGTTCTCATGTGTTTCATCCTTGGCTCTCTTTCCACCTTTATTTGATTTGGAACACCCTTCCAAGGTAACCATAAGTGGTAGTAGTCAGTAGACATGTATCCATTCAAATCCTAAGTCCATTCTCTAGTAAGGAGTAATATATAAGCACTAGGGATATACACCACTTGTATGTCCATGAATTTTTGAACTCTTGGTTTACTAGCCAATTGCATATGCACATTCAATAATTCCCTAATGACTTTAAATTTTGACTTGTCTAATTGTGGGACCACTCTATTAGACTTGAGTGGGGTCAAACCAAGTTGTTCACATATCCCAATAGGAATGATGTTGGTTGAGGCTCCAAAATCTAAAAGGAAATTATGGAATTGTTTCTAAATATCTTGACTATGAGTAGGAAGGGTGGAGACTTTACTTTAGTTATTTGCATAGTTACATTTGCACTATCACTTTTTGGAGGCCTCCCATGTTTCTTGGACAATGATTCCAAGAGTAAGTCTATTTGTTCTATAATCTATATTAGCTCATGTATAGTGATGTTATCTTTGATCTTCTTCATATCTTCCATAATGTTATAACTAGTCTTGCTTGAATGTTTAATAATAGGTTTGGAAGAACTATCCTTAGCTAGTTTAGGATCATTCCTTGATGTAGTGTATGGAGGAGTCCCATAATTGTTAGGGTCAATCAAAGTAGTCAATGGATGTTTTTTTTTCTTTATTTATTAGAGGGTAGGTTTTCAATAATTTTTAGAATGCTTGAATCTCTTTAGGAATATTTTTAGGCTCATTATCCTCTTGGAAAGGGAATTAGAATGTCTCTACCATGTGCACTTGGTTAGATGGCTAGGACCCAGAAGGAATTTTAGTATTATCATTATTTGAGACTACCTCAAATGTGTCAAGTTATTCTTGGAAAGATTTAAAGGATTTGGAAAACTCAATGCAATCAATCTCACCATGTTTAGATGTGGCATGTACCCTACAATAGTCTAGCAAGGAAATATTAGTGAGATTAATATCCATGGTCTTCTTGCTAGAAGAAGTCTCATTGACTTTATTTTTTTGTAGAAGCTATCATTCTAAAATCTATTTCCAAGATTTTTAAACTTTTGGAAGGTGAAGTAACTTCCAAAGATATCATTAGCATTACCAACTTGTTTTTATGGTTGGAATAAATATACACTGAGATTTTGGACCATATTTAATATAGATTCATTCTCATTCTTGGGTATTTTAGAGCTTTAGACTTAGATATTGTTAGTACCATTGAATGTCACTAAAGCCTTCTGGTCATTGTGTGAGATCTATTAGTATCTCGATGACTCAAGAAACCTAGGTTTTGATTAGGATGAACATGGCTATTAGGTAATACATTCAAAGTGGGGATTTGGTTTAAGGCTAGAGATTTTTTTATTGGTTGGGAAAAGGTTTAATATATCTATTTGGGGGTTAATGTTTGGGATAAAATAATACATCTACCCTTGGGGCTACATTTGGTTGCTAATAACCACCACTTCAAAATAGACCTATGCTAATGTGTTGATATCTAGAAGGGCCCTTTTTAGAAACACATAAGTCATAGTGTCCACTACATCTTTATAAACTTCTAGAGGTAAAGCCTCATTAGTTTTGTATGGATCTATGGTTTGACTAAACATATTTTGGACCCTGGCATTAAAGGATATAATAGATTCAATTTCGTCCTTCTTAATGGGTTCAAATTATTGGTAAATGATGTAAGGGCTTACGATATTTTCAAATTGATCAATGAAGATAGGGTCAAAGTCATTCAATGAGGTGATACAATCATCAGACAAATTGAGGAACCATTCATATGTAACATCCTTGAATGTAAATGGAAATAACCTATATGCTACATCTTCATGGATAAAATTTAACAATATTAAAGTAGCCTTGAAAGATTTAACATGTTCTTCTATAGTTGCAACACTAATTGGACTAAATTATGGTAGGTACCTTTTAGGATTATGTCGTAAGTCATGAACTACACCTAGTATATTGATGGGGGAACTTCCAATCCGTACCATATCTAGATGAAGATTGAATGTAAGAACCCCTTGTAAGGGTAAATATGATATAGAATTAGACTTCTTACACCTTCCTTTATCTTTCCTTGTTCTTCTATGGGTTTTTAGCTCGAGTAAGGGTTCTTTTGTCTCTAAATGTGATTTGGTCCTGATTCGTGGTAATTCCAACTGGAAGATTAAAGATCTTATTTGGAGTATGGTGTGTCAAGCTAGATTTCAAAAAGAACAACAATCAACCCACACACTAAGCTTATTTTTTAAAGATTTACTCATAAAGGGATAAAGGACATTGATCTTTGACTAAGCAAGCTCAAAGATGTGTTGAATTATGCAAAGATGATCATTCTTTGCAACATGTGACTTAAGTAAACTCAAGATTTATAAATAATTATCAATATTCAACCAAAATAACTCATTATAATCTCAAATACTATAAATTCCTAAAACTTGAAGCCATATTTACTATAATTTAATAGTTTCTTTATAGAGAACTAAGACCTTTGACTTACAAATCACAAAGATAGGTGGGAAACCACTTAAAGATCAAGGATATTTTCACTTAGAGTGAAGAATCACTCATAATAGTTAAGAATCCTTCAAACTTAATGCAATAAATATTACAATTGATAAAATGGCCCTCCTTTTAGTGCTAGCAGAGCTCTTTCTCCTATTGATGCTTTTAGCTACCTCACAGATATTCTTAGTGTTGATGAACACTTCTCATTTTAGGATCCTAAGGATCTAGGGCATGATTTGTAATTTTTGACAATTTGAAATGTATGTGGTGGAATAAAACTAGAGTGTGAGAGCTATCCATAATATCTAGTTAATTTGGTGGTTGGGAGCCACCAGGGTCATGTATATTTGAAAGTTTATGATATTTATGATCCACAAAATAACCTAAGTGGATATTAACAATGATCTTAAACTAAAGTGAGCTTTGATATATAAAATATATAAAAGGAGGGTAATGTAAAAAAGAAAATGTGATTGCAGGCTTCAACTTCAAATATCATGATAAGCTACTAATTGGTTTGAGCATATATGAAAAAATTTATGATGTAATAATATGAACCTAGATTCCATTATAAACCATGCAAGCATCAAAGGACATATAGAAATCATAAGTGAGAAATAGATTTACTTTAAAGAGTTTACTACTATAACATGAATAGCTTGAGCACATCCAAATATAGATCAAATTAAATGAAGTATACCTAAGATCTTTTAGCTAATCTAGCATAGTACAACTTAACAAACTTATGACAGAAAATGTAGATCAAAATGTAAGGAACCATTCAAATTTAAGACATTAACATGTAATTGAGAGATAGCATTATATTTTAACATACTATTTAGATAATCCTTTCAGAATTCCTTAGTTGTATTAAAATCCTTTCTTATATATAATTTCTTAGAGTCCCTCCCTTTACAAAATGGTAACCCATATGTATTTATAGAGAACATAGGTAGTGTGAACTAGGAATTTGACTAAGAAGAGGATATTAGTATCATGTCAGTAAATGAAAACAAATCAAAAACATACCAAACTAACATATTCATTCCTAGTTACTAGGGTGAGCTTATTAAAAAAAATTAATGACAACCACAACTAAAAAGTAAGGAAAAATAATAATTCCTTCACCTTCCTTAGATGCTCCAAATGCCTTTGTAGTAGTGGTTTACTAAGTTTTTTTTCTCATGAAGTCCTTAAAAATGGAAGCTTGGCTATATCCATATCTCCTTAGCACCTTTATCTTTGGATTGACCTGGCTTGGAATCAATTTGGCATCTTGACACTAATTTGTATGAAGCTTTTAGAATTGTTGTTCCTAAAATCCATCACTCATTTCTGGGGACAACATATCAACTATTTTGGTCCTACAGACCAAAATTATCTCTTCCCATCTCAAAAAATGTTTTGATCATCCAAGTCCTTCAATTATTCAAGCTTTTTCAGCTAAGGGACTTGCAGGTTCAATAGGCTCAACCACTTCATCAGGTGAGCTCTCACAAAGAAATAATTTCCCAACACTTAAGCATTTCAAGGCTG
The DNA here is from genome assembly GCA_037957365.1 of Torreya grandis. Lineage (NCBI taxonomy): Eukaryota > Viridiplantae > Streptophyta > Pinopsida > Cupressales > Taxaceae > Torreya > Torreya grandis. The sequence continues at coordinate 1,207,338 of JARHVA010003176.1, forward strand.
GTTCAACATCGAGGTTCAACCAAAAGGTCCATCAGCAAGCTTCAAACAAAATATTGAACCATTTAACCATTGAACCATTGAACCTTACCTCCCAAGGTTTAAAGGTTCAATGGTTTCAAAGGTTTAACGACATCAGTAGACTTAAAAGAGTTAAGTGCTTTAGTAAGTTCAAAGTTTAACAGCTTCAAAGGACATAAAGAAAAGAAGGCTTTAAAGAGTAAGGGTTAAATAGTTGAACCATTGAACCTTGAACCAAAATGGTTCAATGGGTTTAAAGGTTCAATGAGTTCAATAAGATCAAAAAACTTAAATAGAAAAGAAGACTTTGAAGAAGAAAGATTGAATCATTAAACTATTGAACCTTGAACCAAAATATTTCAAAGTTCAAAGGTTAAATGATTTTAATAAAGTTTGAAAGACATAGAAAAATAAAGGATTTTAAGAAAAAAGAATGAACTACTGAACCATTGAACCTTGAACCAAAATGGTTCAAAGTTCAAAGGTTCAACGAGCTCAACAAAAAAGAAAAGGATTCAAAAACTTTGAAGGACTAAAGGATTATAAGAAAGAGAATGAACCATTGAACCTTGAACCAAAATGGATCAAAGTTCAAAGGTTCAAAGGTTTAAGGAATTTCAAAGTTTGAAAGGGAGCTTCGAGTGAAGGAAGGAAGTGGAATATTCTAGAGACAAGTTCGAAGAGATGGTTCAATCAATTGAACCAAGGAAGCGATTAAACCAAGGAAGTGATTAAACCAAGGAAGTGATAGGACCACTCAAACCATTAAATCATTGAACCAATGAACTCTCAAGGTTTAAAGGTTCAAGGTTTAAGGTGGTTTAAGTGACTAGAAACTAGTGACGTCCCTGTGGATGTCAAATTCAAGGTAATAAAATGCCCATTTATTATTAAATATGACATAAAACCTTAAAACAAACTCAGTGACCAACTGAAAAAGAAGTTGAGAGAGCTCAGGTCATGATGAAGAGATAAAATGCATTAAGAAAAGATTAATCAAGAGGGAAAGACCAGAAATATTTGCACAAAATTTATTCTAGTAGGTGAAATAGTCCACCAAGTGGACATCAGAGAGTGTGAGCACTCAAGGACGTGGCCTATTTTTCTCTATCGAGTAAAGGCAAAGTGGAAAGCTGCACAAACATCAAGAAGAGGACCAGGTGGCCTATACTTTAGAGAAGACATTTGAGATGAATCAACATGCCATAGTTAAGGCCAATGCCCTATCCTAGCATGGCCCATTGATAGAATTTAAAATGCGTTCAAGGCATTAAATGCAGCATGGGCCATTCCATGAAACAAAGTGCCCAAGTCTTTCTTGGAGTGCTATATATTGTAATCTCTTATTTTATGCAAATGAGATCTTTTTTGTATCAGAAGTAAAACTCTGCCCAAATTGAAAGGCATTACTAAGACTTTGAGATTAGATTGTTAATCATATTTCATTAGTTGAATGAGAAAGCAAGTGACTTTTTAGACTTTGTGCTAGAATAGCTTGTGTTGTTGAGGAAATTGTTTTTATGTCTATTTATTGAATCCAATCTTGTCTATTTTAATTAAATAAGCAAAACTAGTGGAACTAACCTAGAAGGTGTCCTGAAGCCAACTATGGGAAGACTTTGAGCTACCATAATTGTCTTTAGTATGTGTGTTTTTAGTTTGTTTCTATGTAAAGGATCTTGGGATGACTTTGTGCCCCCATTGTCCTTCATATTTCAATCTTTGGTAGCTAAGATGGAGACTTTGTGCTACACCTCATTTTGCTAGTTAATGTGCCCTGTTACATTTACTTATCACTACCAGAAAGAATTTTTGATGTCTGCTGCAGACCACTTTTGAAAGAAGGGAAGTGCCTTCAGTGTTTTCACTAAGATTCTCCTATGTCTGTGAACATCATCTATAAACAAAGAGAGATGGATGGTGTTATCCTACTCTGAGTGTTATTTTCAGCTTATTTATAGTATATTTATAATATATTAGTACCTCATATTTATAGGAAACCTCCCCTTGATGAGAATAGAGATTTATCCCCTTTTCATGCAATAAGCCTACATAATTGATTGATCAATCTCCTTATGTTGTGGTTGAAACAACCTATTTTTTCCATCAATTAGTTGGTGACAAAATATTCACCCAACAGTTTTTGGTGACTCTGCTGGGGAACAATGCATAGTTTGAAGCCTCAAGCTTCAAATTGAAGTAGTCCCTATCCTTATCCATTTTAGCTTTACAATTTGGTAGCTCCATGGTATAAAAGAATCTAGAGATCTAAAGGTATTATTGACCCTATATTCGAGTTGGTATAACAAAGTGATTTTGACATGTTTCCTTCTCCATCTCACCTTCAGTGAACCAGGAGTTTTCCTCTTACTAAAGTCAGGTCTTCATTACTAGACAAAGCATCCATTTCTATTATTAGCAGAACCTTGTTAATATATCCCCTCAATCATTTGTTATCCCTCCCTTTAGTATTCAAATAATGGCATCTCAAGGCCCCTGGGGTAACTCTTTTGGTCCACTCAATCTAACTCCACCTCTACATGAACTGGCTCATAGTTCAAAGAAGAATTTCCCCAAGTTTTATGGTGATGGGAGGGTTCATCCTGATGAACATATTGCAACCTTCAACATAGCATGTGGCATGATAGGTGTGGAGTATGAGGACGTAGTATTTAGGCTAATTATAGAAACATTACAAAGTGTTTCTATAGACTAGTTCTATCTCTACAGGCCTAGACAATGACTGACTGGAACACCCTCAAAGCCAAATTTGAAGCTAGGTTCAAACCTATAGAAGATGTGCATGCCCTATTTTCCCAACTCACACAAATTAATAAAGAACCTCATGAACCTATGAAGGATTTCATAGCCAAGTTTAACAAGCTAAGGAATAAGATTCCTACCATTACTCAGCCAATAGCTAAGAATCTCAAATGGTTCTTCATCAACTCTCAGTTACTTGAAGTAAGTTTTTTGTTGAGATGTGATGGCCATATGGACCTTGCTACAGCATAGGATTTGGCTACTGAGGTGGAAGATGATCTCATCTTGATGAGGAAGATAAGGAGAGATACTAATAAAGGTAAACCTTTTTCATCCTCAAATATCCATCTATAGGCACCATTGATCCAATGGTACAAAAGCTAGAAAATGAGTTACTAGCTCTCAAAAAGCAAATGGTGCAAGGATGTCTTCTACTCCTTCTTATAGAGATATACCAAGGAGGACTTTTCCAAATCATTCGTACCAAGGCAATGCTACTAGGAATTAAGGGCAGCCAAATCATCTTCCTCCCCCATAGGGGAAACTTGCCATTGAAGCACCTATAACTAATTTAGCAATCGGATATCTTGAAATAGAATCTAATTTCTCCTTCCAACTTGAGTTGAACCCAAAAGATGACATTGATCTCTTCACAATAAACCAAGAAGAATCAGCTGGTGACTCCAACATTGGTTTCCTGAACTACCAAGATGAACCCAGAAGTAAAGGTGAAGCATTTGATGGGTCATACACTGTATTCACCCAGTCTTAGAACTAGTTAGCTCAACAAGTTGATATGGGAAAAATAGGGGAAGGATCTCAGCCTATAATTTCAATTGCCAAATGAGGAACTTATCTGCCTTTCTAGCTAAAGGACCTAGTAAGTAATAAAAAAGTACCTCAAGTACACCTTCACCTTTAACTTCAATTTCACAAATTAGTCCTACCCCCCTCCTAAAAGCCAAAAGGATGAACTACCTTCCCCTATTCCTAATTCATTTCAGATATTTGATATAATCGACCATGTCAAGAAAACCAAAATTCAAATGTCTAAATTTGAATTCCTGCAATCCAACCCTCAGTAGTTGGATAAGTTGGTTCAATGTGTGAAGAATCAAACTATCCCTACAGGATAAAATGCTAAAATAGTAAATCATGATCCCCAAGGAACATGTCCACCCAAAACAATCTTGTCATTTCTCCTCCTGATGTTCTTGGGAGGACAAAACCATTTTCTGTCTCCCTACTGATAAATGGACACCAACTGAACAATTGCATCATAGTCTCAGGTGTGTCTAATAATGTCATGCCTACCTAAGTGGTATAATCTCTTAGACTCATACTAACCAAGACCTTTGAGAGATGTTTCTCCATGGAGAACAAACAAGTGCCACTACTGGGACAAATTAAGGATGCCCAATTTACATTTGTAGCATTCCTGAACAAGAGAATTAAGATGACAGTCCTGGTGGCTAACATCCTAGCCTAATACAGAATTATTCTTGGGTGAAATTTATGCAAGAATGTTGGTGGCAAGTTAAGTATGGACCTGTCTAAAGTGAGAATCCCAATCAAACATGTCATGCAGAGATTGCTCCTTGAGAAGGAGGCAAAATAATTTATCACTCAAGCATCAGTGCTTGAAGCTCAAATTTTGTTTGAGTCTTTAAGCATGGGTAATTACTTCTTATCTATAGAGGAGGTTCATATGGTGTATGATGTAATTCTTGAATGTGACAGCTTGACAATTGATTTAGACAAAATAGCAAAAGAATTGGTAGAATGTAGTACAAGTGCAAAAGAATCCTCCCCTCCAATTAAAAGAAAATTTGAGGAAAGCACAGTTCTTGGTAACATATGGATACTAGAATTTGATGGTAGCTATTCTTCTACTAGCTTGAGAGCCATAATTGTGTTGATATCTCCTAAAGGAGATGTTTCCCCCTATTCTTATAAATTATAGTTTAGAAATACCAATAATATTATTGAATATGAATCATTGCTGCTTAGATTGAAGGCTACTCAAGATAGGGATATCAAACTCCTTCATGCTAAAGGAGATGCTAAAATGGTGATTTTCTAGATTAAGAACCTGTACCAAACCAAAAATAAAAGATTGCACAATTATCGCAATCGAGTTTGGGATTAAATTGAAAGCTTTAATGCTTTTGGTATCTCTATAGTGCCCAAAAAATTCAATGACCAAGCTGATGCATTAGCTATTTTGATGACTCTCTTGGTTCCTCACTCATATTTTAAGGGAGATAGGTATGGTATTAAACTGGTCTTTCAACCAAGTGTGTCTGACAATGCCAATCATTGGCAAGTGTTCCTTGGTGATAACCAAATCACTGCCTTTTTTGAATAAAAATATAGCTTTGAATAGCTTCACTTTGAAGGCAGTGAGCCTCAAAAACTTAAATCAGTCCCTAAAACAAGTTCAGACATAGGTGAAGAATTCCTATAGATAAAAGGGAATAAAATTCCCAAAGAATTGGTTTCTCTTGAGAAACTATTTGACAAGCACGACAGGTTCATCAAATAGCAACAAATAGATTCGAGCTCCTCCCAGGAGTTTGATCAAATAAATTTGTGTACTAAAGAAAATCCAAAGATGGTGAACATTGGGAACTGTTAGACTCCTGAGGAGAAGCTCAAATTTACTGCCCTACTTTGCCATTACATAGATGTTCTAGCATACTCCTATGAAGATCTAAAGTCACTCAAACCTAAAGAATTTTGCCATGAAATACCTCTCAAGAGTGATTCGGTGCCTTACAAGTAGAAATTTTAGTAGTATAATCCAAAGATATCAAGTACTATTCTATATGAAATATAGAAAATGTTGAATGCTAAAATAATTTTCCCAATCCACCATTCCACATGGATTTCAAACATAGTTCCTATGAGAAAAAAGAATGGAAAAATTTGCCTCTGCATGGATTTTAGGAATTTGAATCAATCATCTCTAAAGGATAACTACCCTCTACCCATCATGTATCAAGTCCTTCCGATAGTGACTAGTTTAGAAATGTTATCAATGTTAGACAGTTTCTTAGGATAAAATCAAGTTGATGTTGGTGAAATAGAATAACATAAGACTACAATCACCAAACCTTGGGGCACCTTTGCATATCAAAGAATGTCATTTGGTTTGATAAATGCTGGTGCCACCTTCCAGAGAGAAATGGACCTTGCTTTCAAAGATGAAATGGATAAGTTCATTATGGTGTAGCTTGATGATTTAATAGTCTTATCCAAGCATCATCCTAATCATGTGTGCCATTTTCAACAAGTGTTAGAATGATGTTGCTAGAATGGTATTTCTGTAAATCCCAAGAAGTCTATTTTTAGGGTAATAGAAGGGAAACTTCTCAGATACATTATAACCTGATAAGCCATAAAGATTGACTCAGAAAGAGTCAAATCCATCTAGGAGCTTACTCTGCCTACAAGTAAGACTACAGTTCACTCTTTCTTTGGAAAGGTGAATTTTTTACAAAGGTTCATCCTTGAGTTCATAGAGAAGACTCACCACATTGTGAATATGATGAAGGGAAAGGCCACTTTCAACTGGGCTGAAGAGGGCGAATTGGCATTTCGAGACATCAAGACAACTATTGCCCATGCCCCAATTTTGGTTTGTCTAGATTATAATAAAAATTTCACAATGTACAGTTATGCTTTCAAACACACACTTTTAGCAATTCTAGTTCAACATAACAAGGAAGGTGTGGAATATCCCATATCCTTCATGAGCTATCCTCTCAAAGCTCATGAACTAAAATATTCAAATCTAGAGAAGCATGCTTATGCAGTGGTAAAGGTAGTAAAGCACTTCCATTTTTACATCCTAAATTCACACATTATTGCCCTGGTTCCTGACACCACAGTCAAATCCATATTAACTCAGTAGGAGTTTGGAACTAAAAGGAGCAATTGGATTTCTAAAATCTAGGAGTTTGATCTTTTTATCAAACTAATTAAGCTTAAGCAGGGAAGGGGTCTCTGCTAATTGATTGTTGATAATAGACTAGAAGAAATAGGGCATGAATAAGTAGGAATTGAAGACACACCAATAGTCCTCTTTGTCTCCACCATGAATGAGTGGTATTCAAGTATTGCTCATTTCCTTACTTGTGGTGAGTGTCCTACTCACCTGTCTCATAAAGAAAAGAGGACTATCAAGTTAAAATCTACCAATTTTATCCTATGGGACAATGGCTTGTATAAGAGGAACCTTGATGGGGTGTTCCTTCACTGCATGGATAAAGAGCAATAGAACCAAATTTTGGAGTCCTTTCATAATCTGGCCTATAGAGGACATTTTTCTACATCTATAATTACCCACAAGATTCTATGAGCTAGGTATTATTTGCCTACTCTATTTCAAGATCCATAAAAATGGGTACGAAGATGTGAACTATGTCGATAGTTCATTGGAAGACCCAAGTTAGTTGCTTTGCTTCTTAAGCTAGTGGTAATAGAAGAGCCATTTAAGTAATGGGGAATTGATTTCATTGGTGCTGTAAACCTATCTTCATGTGCTAGATATGATTATGTCCTCATAGCCATAAATTACTTCAGTAAATGGTTGGAAGTTATTCCAGCCAAGTATGCTACTTCAAAAGTAGTATGCAATGTCCTCAAGGAAAACATTATTTCCAGGTTTGGGATCCCAACTAAGATTTTGATAGATAATGAAACCTATTTCTCTTCCCATGAGATTACCCAGTTATATTTTTATTATGGGATTACCCTCTCCCACTCCTCTAATTATTTTCTAGAAGGGAATGGTCAAGTAGAATCGAGCAAAAAGAACCTGGTGACCATCATTAGGAAGCTGGTGGATGAAAACCAATGAACTTGGAATAAAACATTGGTTGATGCTTTATGGGTAGATAGAATTACACCCAAGAGGGTGATAGGTATGTCACCATTCCAAATTTTGTATGGTCTCAATGTAGAGATACCAATCACCCTAGAATTGCTAGCATTAAAATTGGCATAGGCGATCGAAGATCAAAGATATGAAAGCTCCATCAACAAAAGGATCATGTGCTTAATTGAGCTTGATGAGTAGCGAACTATGGTGGTGGACCAAATTGCTGTGCATCAAAGTTTAGTGAAGAAGCTCTTTGATCAGAAAGTAAAACTTGTGATTTTTAGATTCATGATCAAGTTCTATTATGGGACAAGAGAAGAGAACCAAAGGGAATGCATGGGAAATTTGATTCCTTATGGAGAGGCCCATTTACTATCCATCAACTCAATGGTGAAACTAGTTTCCTATTGAAGTATCAAGATGGCACACCCTTTTCATTACCTCACAATGGGCAGCATCTGAAGCACTTCAATTCTTGAAGTATCAAATAAGATCAATTTATACATTTATATATTTGTATAGTCTTTAGTTCTATTTTATTTTGTTCATTTTCATTTCTTTTTGGCACCTTTCTTTTTGGGTAGCATGACTCCATTGCCCAATGTAATACTTCAAGGCACTAGAGATTTTGGTTTCTACTCCATTCGCTTATTTTTACAATCGATGGAAGTTTCCCAACTGGAGCCAGCTATTTTTCTCAAAATATGTCACTCATTTTTAGAGACAACATATCAACTATTTTGGTCCTATAGGACAAAATTATCTCTTCCCTTCTCAAAAAATGTTCTAAGCATCCAAGTTCTTTAATTATTAAAGCTTTTTTAACTAAGAGACTTGCAGGTTCAATAGGTTCAACCACTTCAACAGGTGAGCTCTCACAAGAGACATGTTCTCGATACTTAGGCATTTGAAGGCTGGTTCAACATCAAGTTTTAACCAAAAGCTCCATTGGTAGTCTTCAAACAAAATATTGAACCATTGAAACCCACCTCCAAATGTTCAATGGGTTCAAAGGTTCAATGACATCGGTAGACTTAGAAGAGTTAAGCGCTTTAGCAAGTTCAAAGTTTAATGACTTCAAAGGACATAAATAAAAGAAGGATTCAAAGAGTAAAGGTTGAATGGTTAAACCATTGAACCTTGAACCAAAATGGTTTAATGGGTTCAAAGGTTCAATGACTTTAATAAGATCAAAAAACTTAAATAGAAAAGAATACTTCAAAGAAGAAAGATTGAACCATTGAATTGTTGAACCTTGAGCCAAAAGAGTTCAATGTTTGAAGGTTTAACGAGTTAAATAAATTTCAAAAGACTTATAAAAATAAAGGATTTAAAGAACAAAGAATGAACCATTGAACCATTGAACCTTCAACCAAACTAGTTCAAAGTTCAAAGGTTCAACGAGTTTAATAGAAAAGAAAAGGATTTAGAAACTGTGAAAGAACAAAGGATTTTGAGAAAGAGAATGAACCATTAAACCTTGAACTAAAATGGTTCAAAGTTCAAAGGTTCAAATTTTTGAGGAATTTCAAAGTTTGAAAGGGAGCTTTGAGCTAAGGAAGGAAGTAGAAGATTCTAGAGACAAGTTTGAAGAGATGGTTCAACTGATTGAACCAAAGAAGCAATTAAACCAAGGAAGTGATAGGACTACCCAAACCATTGAACCAATGAACTCTCAAGGTTTAAATGTTCATGTTTCAAGGTGGCTCGAGTGACCAATAACCAGTGACATCTCCATGGACATCAAATTCAAAAGTAATAAAATTCCTATTTATTTTCAAATATGGCACAGAACCTTAAAACAAACTTAGTGACCAGCTGAAGAAGAAGTCAAGAGAGCTTAGATCATGAGGAAGAGATAAAATGTGATAAGTGAAGAGGGAAAAAAAGGTAAATACCAAAATATCTATGTAGAAGTTATTCTAGTAGGTGAAATAGTCCACCAGGTGGACATCAGAGAGCATAAACACTCAAAGATGTGGCCTATTTTTCTCCATCAAGTAAAGGAAAAGTGGATAGCTGTTCAAATATCAAGAAGAGAACTAGGTGGCCTATACTTTAGAGGAGACATTTGAGATGGATCAACATGCCATAGTTAAGGCCGATTCCCTGTTCTAACATGACCCCTTGATATAACTGAAAATGCACCCAAGTCTTTCTTGGAGTGCTATATATTGTAATCTCTTATTTTATGCAAAGGAGATATTTTTGTTATCAAAATCAAAACTCTACCCAAATTGAAAGGCATTACTAAGACTTTGAGCTTAGATTGTTAATAACATTTCATTATTTAAATGAGAAAGCAAGTGACTTTTCAGACTTTGTGCTAGAATAGTTTGTGTTGTTGAGAAAATTGTTCTTATGTCTATTTCTTGAATGCATTCTTGTACATTTTAATTAAATAAGTAGAACTAGTGGAAGTAACTTGGAAGGTGTCCTAAAGCCAACAATGGGAAAACTTTGATCTACCATAATTGTCTTTAGTGTGTGTGTTTTTAGTTTGTTTCTGTGTAAAGGATCTTGGGATGACTTTATGCCCCCATTATCCTTTGTATTTCAATCTTTGGTAGCTAAGGTGGAGACTTTGTGCTACACCTCATTTTACTAGTTACTGTGCCCTGTTACAATTACTTATCACTACCAGAAAGAATTCCTATTGTTTGTTGTAGACCACTTTTTAGAGAAGAGAAGTGCCTTCAGTGTTTTCACTAGGATTCTCCTATGTCTGTGAACATCATCTCTAACAAAAGAGAGATGGATGGTGTTATCATACCCTGAGTGTTATTTTTAGCTTATTTATTGTATATTTATGGTATATTAGTACCTCATATTTATAGGGAACCTCCCCTTGATGAGAGGAGAGATTTGTCCCCTTTTGATGCAGTAAACTTGCATAATTGGTTGATCAATCTCCTTATGCTATGGTTGAAACAACCTATTTTGCCCGTCAGTTAGCTGGTGACAAAATATTCACCCAACAAGAATCAATCCTACACTATAAATTTTCATAAATTAAGATTAGAAATGTTGTCATAAGGCCTCTTATTTATAAAATTTTGAGATTGATCAGAATCAACTTGAACCATCCATCTTAGGATTAATCTTGTGGCTAAGGATTAATATAATTATGTAATTAAAATTGATAAATAGGCTCATCAATATTTGGGATAAGGAGAAATTAATAGGTATGGAGGGCTTTGATGAGGTATGAAGGGTTTGAATCTTGATATTTTTGGCATTTATGGCCTAAAAATGTCTTCCCAAGAAATGAGGCCACCTAATGATGCAAATATTCAATATTCATTTCCAAAATAAAGTATTCAATATTTTTTTTATTGAATTCTTAATTAGGCCTTGATTTAGATTAATTATCTCTTAATCATGTCTAAGCACTTTGTGCACAAATTACCCAAATTGATCAAAAATCCTTGTTATTGGTCTAAAATTTTACTAGATTAGAATTAGAAGACAATGTCAGATGCATTGGATATATTATCCCATTTAGGATGTTATTGACAACAAATAACAAAGGCATGCATCTTGTTCAAAATATTTGATAGGAAAGAGCAATTTAGAGCACCTAGGTGCAAAATTAGCATTTTGACTCAAATGATCTTATCAAAGTTAGTTAACCCATAAATTACATTTCCCCATTTAGGGATACCCTAGCTAGAATCAATACTTTAATATGTCAATTTCAATTCAATTAATGTATTTTAGTGTTTTTAAGACAAATTGTGTATTTTAGTAAAAATTGGTCAAAAACCTGATTGGAGGTCATTGGTGGCTAGATTTAGGTGTCTATAGTTTTCCCTTGTTTGGAAAGGCATTAAAAGTTATAATCACAGTAACATCTTCTCAAAGAATGAAAAGGTCTTGCATGCTTACAACTATAATGATGATAAACTATATAATGCCCCCTTGAGGGAATGGTTAGCACAAGTAATTCAATAAATGGTCCCTTGAAAACAAATAATTAAATGAGGAGACCAAAAAAAGGAAATATGATGGGGTGAAAACATGATGATATTGAAAAATTATCAAAATCATTGTGATTACAAGTGGGATGGTGTACAATGGTTTGCCCAAAGGTGGTTATAAGCATTGTACCTTGATAGTGGTAATGTGGTATGATAACATAATGATTTGCCCAAATGTGATTATAATCATTAAGAAGGTGGAGTTTCCCTAGTTAGGATAAAAAAACAACATAACAACATGACCCTATATGGGTAGTAAAAGTAAAGTGGTGACAACATAATGATTTTCTCAAAGGTAGTTATAATCATTGAGAAATGCAAGTGGGATGATGTGCAATGATTTGCCCATAGGTGGCTATAATAACTAGACCTTGATTATGGAAAACATGATAAACTTGGTTGAAGATGATGATAACTTAACATAGAGGGTAATGATGAATTGGAACAACCTACTAGTAGGGATATGTTCATCTAAACTAATAAAGGTTGAAATTATTTTGTGGTTAATTAATCTAATTTGGATATGATTGGGATTGAATCAAGATGTTAATGCCAAAGATATGTTGATGTCACCATTGTTGAATATAGTTCTTGAAGCTGAGGTTTTTTGTAGCACATGTTGGTAGGGAATCATGGTATAACATCATGAGGACTTGGCTAAAATATGCATGAAGACTGACTCTCATAATCCAATACTCAATATAAAATAATGTACTAATGATAGAAACCATGATGACAATGTAAACATATGAATATGGATGGATTTGGGTATAAGTGTGGGCAAAAAATCACCCAATGAGCACACACAAACTGAATTAAGGTAACAATGTTGAAAACAAACAAATAGGTAGACAAACAAACAAAATAAGTAGAGACAAATATATAAATAATTCAATAGAAACCATATGAACATTGACCCTAAAAAAATAGGTGAAAACTTAACAAACAAAAAAAATGGGGGAATAAAAGAAAAGTAAGAGGGTGGCTAAGTTATCTCCATATGCACTAGGCAAGTGGATACTACCTACATAGATCCATCAATGTAATATCCAATAAAAAAACTTTAGGCTAAATGTAGTTCTCCCAAGGAATGGGAAGAATTTGATAATTGATGAAAAAAACAAAATAGATGTGATAAAAGAAGAGGATTAGTCTTGAAAAATGGTAAGTGCATGAGAAAAAATGCTAAAAAGGATGGGGAAACTAAGTGACAAGTGGTTTTCTTTCAACTTAGTATGGGTTCCCAAAATCCTTAAGGCAAAAAAAGTGGTCAAATGTTTTTGATTTTTTCTAATGATTTTATAAGTGTTTTTGGAATTTTAGAAGTATCTCAACCTGATCAATAATGATGAGACAATAAATGGTTCAAGCTCAAAAAATGGTGAGAGCATGGTAGAAAAGGTGATTGAGCTGACCTCAATAAGTATTGAGTGCTACTGACATAGTCCTAGAGTAAGACCTCAAGTCACTATAGTTCCACCCTATAACAGAGGAATTTGACTAGTTTAGTAGTCAATTCAAATAAAAAAGGCATAATATGGCATAAGAAGTGGTAAGTTGATATGTCAAAACTTTATAAATAAATGTTGATCCTAGTTTGACCATAGGTGGTTATAATTAGGACATAACATCATAGATCAATGGTACTAATTTTTCCAAAGGTATTTATAATTAGTAACAAGACTAGTGATAAGAAAGGAATAACAAAAGAAGGATGCAACTACTAAAACTTTTATCTTACTACTTCAAAATATGATCTCTCTAAAGTAATTGAAACCACTAATGAAACTTGTCAAATTCTTTGATGATGAAAATGTGTAATGAATGGCAAAAACCAAGGTCAAACAGGCTAGACTTTAGAACATGTCTAGTCGATAAAATGGAATGGAAAAATAGATAAGGCTAAGAGGATAGATAAGAATTATATGTGTATGAAGAAGAATAGTGATAAAATGGCACCACTAAAATGGTATTTATAGATAATACACCTTAGCACTCAAGCATAGTACCACTTAAGGTTAATAATATTCATTGGCTTAGAAAGTTCATCTCCATCTAATGTGGTAAGCCTGTATGCCCCTGATTCATAATCTGTAGTAAAGATGAAAGGCACTATCTAGTTTGGTTCAAATTTACCTTTATGCTTCTTCTCATCCATGGTATTCTTTAATAACAAGATCACCAAGTTCAAATTTTCTAAATTTAACACATTGATTATAGTGGCCTTTGAGCCAGTTTTGATATGCTTGAAGATTGTTGAGCACAACTATGCATTTTTCATCAAGTAGGTCTAGCTCTTATAGGAGAGCTATTCGACAATCATGATCATATAGGACATGTTTAAAAGATATGCATAGTGAAGACAATTTGACCTCAATGGGAAGGATGGCTTCAGTACCATAAACAAGTGAGTATGGAGTGGATCTTGTAGGATTATGATGATTGGTATGGTATTCCCAAAGGGTAGGGAATATCTATAAGTGGCAATCATAATTGGCATCATTGACATTTTTTTGAGAATATTGACAATGGTTTTGTTTGATGCTTCATCCTATCCATTACCTTGAGAGTAATATGATATATAAAAATGTTGTGTGATGTTATATGCAGTACATATCTAGTTTACATACTTGTTCTTGAATGATCTTCCATTATCAGATATAATGTTAGAGGGTATCCATAGTGGAAAATGAGATGATTGAAGATAAATTTAGAAATTTGCTTTTTAGTCACATAAGTGAGGGGTATAGCTTCAACCCACTTAGTGAAATACTCAGTGGTGGTAAGGATATGTTTATGGCCATCAAATGAAGTGGGGTTGATCTTCCTAATGAGTTCAAGTCCCCATGTAGAAAATGGACATGTTTTCAACACTAGTTTTAGAGTTTGTGTTGGGGCATGAATCAAATTAGCATGCTATTAACATTTATCACACTTATTTACATATACAACTACATCTACAACCATCATAGGCCAATAATAACTAGTACACAAGAACTATTTAAATAAGACTACCCCATTAGAATGATCTCCACATACTCCATGAAGTTCTCTTAATGCTAGTGTAGAATCTATCAAAGTTAAACAACAAAGTAGAGTTCCATCAACACTATAGTGGTAAAGGGTAGATCCAAGTAGAGTATATAAATGAAATGATGAATAAAGGCTTTGGTTTTTTTTAAGATAGGTTAGGTGGTAGAACTTGGTCATGAAGGTAGTTATAAAGGTTTGAGTACCATATATAATTAGGACCAATAATATCAAAAATCATTACTATGATTGAAGGTTCATGAGCTAGTGTGAACAAATTCTCAACAAAGAACTGATATTCTCTAGCTTTGTCTATTTATCAAATTAGAGAGCCGATAGTAGCCATGGCATCTATAGTTCTATTATTAGCCCTTGGTGTATGCTCAAATTGGATATTTACAATTTGTTATTTTAGGGTATTAACCATAGCCTTATATGGAACTAGATTATCATCTTTGGTTTGAAAATGATCTGTGACCTGATTGATGATTAATTGAGAATCACCATGAACTTTTAGATGAGATATATTCCATTATACTACCTATCAAAGTCCTATGATAAGTGCTTCATACTCGGCCATGTTTTTTGTATAAGGAACTAATTTTGATTGATTTAGGGGTTAGATACCCCTTTGGTAGAATAAATAAAAGACCTACCCCTGATCCATGTGTAGTAAATGAACCATCAAAATATAGCTTCCAATGTTGCTCCCCAAGAGGTTTGTCAATGATTGTCATTATGGATTCATCAGGAAAATGAAATGTTAGTGGCTTTGTGTTGATAAGGGGTGCTTCAGTAAGTTGATATACAAGGATGTATCCTTTGATTTCTTTTTGATTGACATACTCTATGTCAAATTCACTAAGAAGAATGATCTATTTGGCCATTCTACTTTGTGAAGAAATTTTAGATAGTAGATACTTGAGTGGATCTACTTTTTCAATGACCATGGTCTTATTGTTCAACATGTAATGGTATAGTTTCTGATTTGTGAAGACCATGGCTAGACAAGCTTTTTCAATAGGCACACAGTTGTTTTCATATGTGACCAAGGTATGGATTAATTAATATACTTCATGCTCTTTTCCATTGTTATCATATTGAGCTAAAGTTTCCCCCAAGACATTATCAGTAGCTAATAGATACAATAAGAATGGCCTTTCTGGCATAAGAGGTAAAAAAATAGGTGGATTAACTAGATAGTCCTCAAGTTGTTAAAAATATATTTGGTAGTGATCATCATAGTGAAATGCAAATCCCTTCTTTAGATTATGTGTAAATGGATGACACTTATTTGCTAATTTAGAGATGAAGCATCAAATTGACTAGATCATGCCCTAAAAACTATGGAGTTTTTTCAATTAGTTAGATGTTGCATCTTGATTATAGCATGGACTTTGGACAGATCAACTTCAATGCCCCTATAAGACACAATAAATCCAAGTAACTTTCCTAAGGTTACTCCAAACACATATTTATTTGGATTGAGCCTAACTTTATTCTCCTATAATCTTTTATATATCCTACGTAGTACTACTAGATGGTTAGCCCTAGTTTTAAATTTTCCTAATATGTCATCGACATAGTATTTAACAATATCATGCATTATATCATGAAATATGATTGTCATGGCCCTTTTATATGTAGCTCTAGAATTCCTAAGACCAAATGGTTGTACCTAATAACAAAATTTTCCCCATAGAGTGGTGAATGTTGTTTTATGTTGGTCTTCTATTGCTATTTTGATCTGTTTGTATCCTAAAAGCCCATCCATGAGTGAAAGCATTTCATATCCTATCATAGATTTAATGATCATGTAAATATTAGGCAATAGAAATTCATCCTTAGGAGAAGCTTTGTTTATGTCTCAAAAATCAGTATAGATTATGGTTCCTTCAAGCTTTTTTCTAATAAGCATGACATTAGATATCTATTCTAAGTAATCAATGGACTAGATACATCTTGCTTCTAAGATTTTTTCCAACTCTTTAATTACAAAGATAGTAATGTGAGGATGTATCTCACATAGCTTTTGTTTCACTAATTTAGCATTAAGATTGACCATAAGGTGGTGTAGAACCAAGGCAGGGTCCAAAGCTAGCGTGTTAGAATAAGCCCATGCAAAGATAGCTACAACTTCTCTCAATAGAGCTATAAAGACTTCACGTTCTTCCTTAGTGAGGGACACACCTAATTTTATCCATTTTAGGTCTGATGGAGTCTCGATGTTAACCTCTATTATATCTTTGACTACAAGGGTCAAACCATCTTCTAGGATAATAGGAAAAGACTTAAACTATTAGACTATATCAGGATCCTCTGTTAGGACTTGCTCTTTAACATCTCCTACGCATGATGAATCTAAGTCCCCCAATGGGAAATTTGGCCATATGATAAAAATAGTTATAAATTATTAAATAATTTGATCAAATACTTATTTTTCCATAGAAATAAACTTAGATCCATAGGAAAGTTAATCATTCATGGTCTCCTAGTCTAAATTCAAATAAGAATAAACACCCTTGTCTAACGACACCTGAAATAGGTTTTCACCACTAGACTAGCCTTTATCTTTATTTTTTCCATGCTCAAAAAGTGCCTCAAAGAGGTTTTCACTTTGGGATCTCAATGTTTTATTTATTTGTTTTTGGCTAAGGGTGTTCACCTACTCTTTAAAATATGCTTTAGGATAAACTGTAATTGAGAATCTTGATTTATGATCTCCCAACAGAATGTTGTCTCTAAGGCCTAAAAATTCACATAATGCCTCATCATTTTGAAAGTAATCAATCAACAAATTGGATTCTTGTTGGTCCCAATCTATTAGTTAGGGATAATATAATGTCAATGGATTGTGACAAACTATTGGGGTAAGAATACATATGGTAGTGCTATCAAACAAGCTAGTCTTAGCTAGGTCATCAAAGGTGAGACTATGATTAGACTCTACTTCATTTTTGACATCATCATCACTAGCCACTAGTGATGGAACTTGAATAAGATATATGGGGTCACCCCCATGTAGTTTAAATCTGTCATGGAAATTGGCTCAATGGTTCCTTATTGATTTGGTTTGAGGCCTCTTCCTTCATAATCTTGATGCTCTATGATCCTATTATGAATAGGATACTTTGCACTTTTATAACAATTAGTTTGGTTGTCATTGTACAACCATGATTTATCCCCTTCAAGAGGGTCAGGTTCTAGGCTAGATGGTGGTACAAACATGATAGGTCCCTTATCTTTGCTCTTTTGTTTCCAATGCATGTGTGTAGTATTTTTAGGTTTCCCAAAGGTATTTGGATTCTGAGGAAGATTAGAATAATGGAAGGTATCATGGGTCACATACTCCCTTGGGCCATTATCTAAAATGGTGAAATGATTGGAAGCTTTAGGAAGTAGCATAAGGGAAAGGGAATCTAAGGTATTAGGATATATGTAATTATCCTATGGAGGATCGATAATTATGGCCTTTATTTTATCCTACTTAGAAATTGGATTCATGTTGTAATGACAATTTTAGCTTTTAAATTTGGCCCAAGATGTTTACAGTGTTCATATCGATGTAAATCTCTTAGAATATTCACTTCCATCCCTGAATGGGAAAACATGATACATTAGTACAACATTGATGGGATTGCATGAATCTCATGTAAGTAAGGCCTACCTAGAAGCATATTGTATGATAACTGAAGATCAAGCAGATGACAAAGTGTCTCATGGGTCAAAGGTCTAATGATAACTGGAAAAATAATGGTGCCTTGTGATTCTCTTTTTTAATTATCATAGGCTTTGATGGTTATCATTTCTGGTTGGAGATCTGCCATTATGTACCCAAGAAGCTTGATGAGCTTTAGAGACACTATGTTGAGGCCTGATCCATTATCTATAATGACATGTTTTACTTTATGTTGATTTATATAAACTTCTATGTATAATGGGTTATTATAAAGTGGGCCAAGGGAAGATATATTGCTTTAGTTGAATGTGACTTGTTGGGCTAGAGCTAGGTGTCTAACCAAAGATTGAAATTTATCAGGGGATATGTCACTAGCAATAGTGAATTGGGTTAAAAACTCATTCAAGATGTTCTTGTGGTTTAATGATGTTCATAGAAAATCTAAAATAGAAATTTATGTTAGTTATCTTCTGTAATTATTCCACAATATCAAACTTCTTGTCTTGATTAGTATTGAATGGTTTATTAGAAGGCTAAATGGATGGTTGGATAATAGGTAAAGTAGTAGATGGTTATGGGCTTGGTATAGTAATCTTTAAATTTTGATTTATGATTACATAATCAAGATTAGATATTAGACCATGATCACTAAAAAATGGTGGGAATGGTGTGGGGCTAAATAAGATAAGTCTCAATTGCTAGTGCACTTGTATGTGGTCATGTGGCAAGGACAAGCTGTCAATATAAGGTCCAAAAGTGGAAGTCTAGTTTTGTTAGATTGCATGTATCCACTCCCAAGTCAAAGAAGGATTATCCATATAATTTGACTGAGTGTTGTTGTTTAGCAATGGTCTATATTGATTAACACTTGGTCTAGGATTATTGAAGACGGTGTTAATGCTACCCCCTACAATATGACCTCCAACCCTATTGTGGTCATGTACAATTACATGGTAGGTTTGTTGATTGTTACCAATATGACCTTAGTTTTTTATATTATTCTATCATTATGGGTTCTACTATTGATTTTGTTGATTCTACTCATTTTGTTGGTTTGACCTTTTATTTTGATATTGTTGATTTTATTATTGCACTAGTTGGTGTTGTTGTTGTTGATAATTATTATGTCAGGGAAAGGGATTTTGATAAATCCTAAGAGTTTTATTGGAAGTGGAAACATAATTATCCAATGTTATATCCCCATTATCCAACATATTCTCAATCAAATGCTTAATTTGAACACATATTCATAGATTATGCCCATTAACATAATGATATTCAAAACATTTATTTTCAAGGTACCAATCAGGATATAGAATGCCTTACGAAGAATTCTTTGGTATAGGCAAACTAATCAAATTAATAGTGGAAAGTTTGAAAAATATAGATTCAATAGGCTCTCCTAGGTCACCAAAGACATGATGCATAGGCACAGTTCTCCTTGAAGGAAGGGTTTATAATGATAAAGGTTGTTGTATTTATTGCATAGGTCTTGGTTGTTGTGCTTGTGACATTAGTTAGAGAGGTTTTTGAGGAGTAAGATGAAAAGGTGGTATAGATGATGTTTTTACTATTTGGACATGACATGATATAGTTAATCCATTTCCCACAACATTCCTATTGTGCTTGAATTGCTTTGGTCTTTTTTGGTTATTGGCATGTGTTAGTTGTGATGCTTGCACTTGATTGGGATGTTAATTTTGGTCATTTAACTAATTGGTACCTTGATTTTTATTAATGAAATTAAGCTTGATGAATCCTTTATTTATGAGTGCTCACTTTACCAATAAACCTTTATACATGATCTCCTTGAAAGTATTTGCACATTGTAATTCCAAATGATAAGCTATCTCATTATAAAAATTTTTAGTAAACATAATGGCTAATTATTTATCTAGTAAACTAAGGGTGAAATGGATTGTAAGGGCTCTCCATCACTATAGATAACTTGCAAAACTCTCACCAGCTTTTTATTTTTCTTGTGTTAAGTCAAACAATAAAATCTCATGTTTGAGATTATAATAAACGTGTTGCATAAACTTATCAAAAAGATCATCAAATTTTGTTATTGAATTATTGGGCAACTTTAAAAAAAATTGAAAGCTTCTCCAACCAAGCTCTTTGGAAACAAAAATAAAAGGTATATATCACTATATACCATTTATTGACATGTGACAAAGAACTTAGTTAAATGGACCTTATAGTTACCTTTCCCATTATATTTGTTGAATTTTGGTGGTTTGTATCTTTGAGGAAATGGTATATGTAAGTAATCCATGTTGCATAGATAAGAACACACATCATCCAAATTAAAAAAGATAGTCTATTTTCTAGCTTGAATGATAGTAATTACATCCTTCATTTGTTGTAATTCTTGGGATAGGAGACTAGAAGGAACATTGGTTTGAGGGAGAATATTGGTTTGTTTAGATGGTTGGGATGTCATAATTCAGAAACTTTGACCAAGGTATGATGGAAATATCTATTGGGGTATATTGGTTTGGTTGGGAAATGGACTAAAAATATGCATACATAGATTAGGATATACATGGAATTATACATTTGGTTACATGATATTCTGTTTTGGGTTGGCAATAAAGGTTTGACTTGGAAGATTTTGTAGTTGGAATGGAGGGATATAAAAAAAATATGCCTACTATGGTTGAAAATGGACATGCTATCAACTAATCAAATCTTGTTGTTGAGTGGGAACTTGTGGACCAAGACCTTGTCTCTAAACTTGTGGCACACTTTGAACTAGTTTTTATCTAGTCGATACATGAAAAACATGGGAGCCTCCTTATTATATGAATCCTCATTGAGAAGTGAAATCATGTTGAATATTCAACATCTATTAGTGACCAATATTTATACATTGTTGGCTAGTCAACATTGGGTTTTAGATTGGTAGACTGGTCTATGACTGAGGATGCATATTTGCCACTACTTGATGAGGTGGAGCATTAGTTTCCCTTAGTTGAGGTGGTAATATATTTGGTATCTATTACATTGGTTCACTGTATTTTACCTACTATTATGGAATACTACTCATCACTTTTTGAGAATGAGTAGGATTCATCACATTTAGCTATTGAGGTACGACATTGGTTGCTAGTTGACTACCTAATCTTGTTAGTTGCACACTTGATGAAGTAGCTAGTTGAGGTTGGGATATAGAAACCCCTACTCCCTAGTATGATGGTCCACTCATGGTATTAACTATAGTTACATGTTTTTGAATAGTTTTTTTTTGTGTTAGTACCACTTTAATTTAGATTAGACATTACTTGCACATTGTCGACTATATTTTGTTTATTATTCTATGTAGAATTAAAAGACACTTCTTTAATAATGTGAATATGCAAAAATTGTCTATCTAAGTGTTTGGCATGAATGGGTTTGAACTCTAATTACCTTGACCAATTAAATCTATCAAAACTCCTATTGAATGAATTACGTCAATAAGAAGTTTACTCACCCTGTTCATCTGATTGAAATTACATGCTAGATTTAGGTAGGTTTGATATGTTGTCTACATTTGATTAAAGTGGCATTCCATGATGTTTTTTCCTCTATTAGGTAGATTAGGGTCCTGATATTTTGTTTGGAATAAATCCAAAATATTTCAAGAAGAAGCTTGTTGATCATAAATTATGTTGTGGGACACTCTTACTAGGCTTGGTAAATTTTCATGGGGGAAGTCTTCTGGAAATTTGGCCCCTACCTCTATGGCTCTAACTAAAATCTCATCTTTGTTCTATAAAAATGTCATTCAAACAAAAATGGATCATATGTGTAAGTTTTATTAGTATAATATGACTATTAAAGAACTTGATTGTCCATTATGGGTATTGTTGTTAGGTATTGTGGAGTTTATTTTTAGTCTTGTTCTAAATAAGGTGGTGTGTTAACCAAATAGTTAGCTAAAAGATCTTGTCTTTGTTTCCCTAATTGAGTATTATAATAGGGATAATAATCAATCTCATAATAAATATTATCTACATAGGGGTCTTGCACCATTTATTTTTATGTAACCACATTACTAATCCTTGGATTGTTCATGAGTCCACTATGAGTGTAGTAATACATATTGGGGTCCATAGTCAATGCCTTTGTGATAAAAAGGTCAAAAAATTCCACAAAATCTAAACGGGACAATATCTAAAATAGATTATGTTCAACATTGGTCTAGATTCATCAAAAGGACCAAAAGGTTTATGAAAATATTTAGTGAAGAAAAAAGATAGCGTTAAATGTCCAATGTCTCACTATTCACACAAAGATGTGCAAGTAAATTGGCCAAAAGTAAAAATTCCAAACTCTAAGGTTAAAGTGTTTCAAATTAGTCTAATGTAGGAAATTAAAATTTGCTAGATCTTTTGGCCAAACATGATGTCAAAAGCTAGGATCAAACAAAGCACGTGCTAGGAATCTTGGCCAAATGATGTCAAAAGTTATACTTTGAAATAGATGAAAGTTTTAATCTAATAGATTTGAAAGATTTATAATAAACACTATGCATTTGATTCTTGGATGTGAACTTGATCAACTAGGTATAAGATATGAAACAAAAGGCACTTTAGAGATAGTTTATTTTCTCACAAATAATGGTATAAAACTTGGTTCCTTTGACAAATAAGCTAGACAAAAGTGAATGGTATAAATATGCTAGCTAAAGGATCACAAAATTACATTAGGATTCATCTAAAAATGTAGGAACAAATTTGAACTCTATACAAAAGGGTCTATGAAACAATATTTGAAATGTTTTGGGTAGCATAACAATGTTAGACTCCCCAAAAGATGTGACAAAATGTTTTTTTCAAAAAGTCCATAAGGCAAAGATAGTTTCCCACAATTTTTATAGCGTAACACTATATTTCCTAATTCAAAATGTTGTGGGGTATAGAATCAAAATGAAAATTTTTAGCACAAAATGACTTAAGTCAAACAAGTGGTGATAATGATCATGAGTCTTAAATGACATTCAACCGAAATTGGAATTTGAACCTAAGTTCCCTCAAGTTTAGTACAAATGGTGAACCCACTTAGAACATCAACCCTATGAACTTATAAATGTGAAGTTTCAAATTTAGATAATAAATGAAGGACTTAAACAATTTTGACAAAGGTCTAGACTCAATTGGGTAGCATAACATCTCTAAATTAGATGATATGACTCTCCAAGTTTTGATGAACTTTCAACAAGGCAAATTGATGATTTCATATGGGAAACATAATGCCTCTTTGTTCAAAGGAAAATGAGGACCATGTGTTTAGTTTGTATCATTTTTTTACACCAATTTTTGACTCCAAAAAAGACTTTAATATAAGCCAAAACCAACTAATTAATCTTTCTTAGACTTTAAACTGACTTAGTTTCTTGGTATTGTTAGAATCTATCAATATACATCATTTGAGAGGATTTTAAGTGTTCATCCAAAAATAAGTGCACATTATATATTAGGGTTTTTACATGCCCCTTTTCCCAAATGACAACACTATGACATGGACCTTGAGGTGAACCTTTCACCAACAATACTTTCATAGCAAGTGGGGTTTTGTCTAAGATGTATAAGTTTATGAATGTTTTAAGGGAATCAATTACATAATGACTTTCACACAAAATAATGAAAAACAAAAGCATGGATTTTGGGTCCATATCACTTGGATTTTTAGAAAAAGGTCTAATCTTTTTTGTAACCACTACATCCAATTATTCACTCAGTGTAGTGCGATGTCCAAAGTGCTACTACATCTCATGTGCAACTCTAATTAGGATCTCAATGAAGTCAATGCTGGGAGGTGAAACCTTGAGTCAAACATTCCCTAAAGAACAAGTAGGAGGTGATGAAGTCCCCATCCTAAGCTAAGTTTTCATAAAAATAATGAAATCATGAAATAAAAAGATTTTAGGGTCATTTTCAAGGTCACCCAAACTTTGATGAGTTTTTAGGGAGTGCTTAGATGACTTTATTTCTAAGTCTTGGACTAGGCTATTTGCAATAGTAATGGATATTTTTATTCCAAGAGTTCCCTAAAGGGTAAAAATGGAAGACAATACATGTAACACCCCTCTTTTGCCTAACAAAAATATAATTTAAACAACTAAGTGAATATAAAAAGCTTAGAATGGTGAGTTTATTTCAAAGCCCAAATTTGAAAAATGATGCGGTGTTCATTTAAACCCTTGGTCTTAGTTGTAACTTTAAAAACTAATGCTTAAAAAAGTTATTCAATAACATTAAATTTTACTTTAGGCACCAAAATAATGTTCCTAATTTAGTTTAAAATCATGCCAAATATGGTCTAAAACATGTTTTAATAAATTTGATGTTTGTCGATTACCTATCTGCCCTTAAGGCATCACCCCAAAAGTAAATATGTTAGGTTAGACAATGTTAGCATAAATATAAATAAAAAATTTAAAATATATATATATATTAAATATATTAACACTTGTAAACAATAAATTATAAAGATAAAAATAATATATAACATAACACATAAAATCCTGCACTTAAAATATAAGAACCTATAATTAGTATTTTTAACATAAGTTTTAAAATATAAGTTGGGTTACTATGAAATGTTGAAATAATGTCAATAACTCTAAGGAGAACATATATGAAAATTTTTAAGCCCAAAAATTTAATACAAAAAATGTTATGAACTCTGTTCTAACTATTTTTACTAGAAAAATAAAAAATAGAACGTGACAATGACTGAAACAGCTATAACTTCTAAAATATAAATAATTTTTTTATATAATTTATAGAGAATATAAATTAAATATTTATATATATGCATAAAAAAATAAGACAAAGATATTAATTAAATAAAAATTTATTATTTCTTTATTGTCCATTTTTACTCAAAGCAAAAACAAGAAAAAGAGAATCAAAACTATGAAACACAAAAAAAAGTTTTTGGATTACGCTGTCATGAAGATCATCCCACCGAGTGTGCCATTATTTGAACTAGGAATTTGAATAATAATAGAATATTAGTACTGGGTTATTGAATGAAACCAAATAAAAAACACACTAAACTAACATCTTCATGCCTAGTTACTAGGGTAAGCTTAGTAACAAACACAACTAAAAAGTAATGAAAAACAAGAATTCCTTCACCTTCCTTAGATTAACAAAATTCCTTTATAGTAGTTTCTTACTCAATTTTGTGCTCATGAAGTCCTTGTCAATGGAATATTGGCTACCTCCATCTCTCCTTGGCACCTTTGGCTTTGGCTTAGCTTAGCTTGGAATCAATTTGGCATGGTAACACTAGTTTGTATGAAGCTTTCAGAATCAATCCTGGATTATAAATTTTCCCAAATTAAGCTTAGAAATGATGTGGTAAGACCTCATATTTATATATTTTTGATATTGATTAAAATCGAATTGAACCATCCATCTCATGATTGAGATGTGTGGCTAAGGATTAATCCAATTATGCAATTAAAATTGATAAATAGGCTCATCAAGATTTGAGATAGAGGAGAAATTAAGAGGCATGGAGGGAATGAATCTTGATATTTATGGAATTTATGACTTAGGAATGTCTTACAAAGAAATGAAGTCACCTGATGATGTAGATATTCAATATTCATTTCAAAAACAAAGTATTCAATAAGTTTATATGGAATTTTTAATTAGGCCTTGATTTGGATTAATTATATCTTATGAATGTTTAAACACTTTGTGCATAAATTACCCAAATTGATCAGAATGCCTTATTATTGGTGTAAAATTCAACTAGATTATAATTAAAAGGAAAGTCAGATGCATTAGATATGTTATCATATTTAGGATGTTATAAGAATAAAATAACAAAGGCATAAATCTTGTGAAAAATATTTGATAGGAAAGAGCAATTCAGAGCACCTAGGTGTAAAATTGGCATTTTGACTCAAAATGATCTATTCAAAGTTACCTAGCCCATAAATTACATTTCCTCATTTAGGGATACCATAACCATAATCATCACTTTAATATATAAATTTCAATTCATTTAATTAATTCTAATGTTTTTAGGCCAAATTATGTATTTTAGTAAGAATTAGTCAAAAGCTTGATTGGAGGTCATTGGTGGCAAAATTTAGGTGTTTATAGGTAGTGTACCAGTTAACCTCATGAAACATCTATATGTAAGATAAAGATAGTTATAATTTATAAAAATATTATAATACGCATGACCTCCTACATCAAATTTGACAAATATAACTAACATATGCTAAAAGACTAACATATAAGCATTGTAAAAGAATATTATTTTCATATTACATTAGTGGATCCTCTTGATTATCTTTGCTTGAGGATATCCTTCACCTTAGTGTGTAATTAATTAATCATCTCAAAATCTACTGGAGGTTTCATGAAACAATCCTCCTCTTGATTTGCCAATGTATTGAATTCTTTATCACTTTTGGCCATGAGTTCTTGGATGCATTGTACCTCTGAAATCTGCCTTCTTGATGTAAGGATAATGTCAAGGACCTAATTATCATTGATATGCTATAATTTCTTTTCTTTGATGTTCTAGATGAAGACATTAACCATTTTCTTGAATTCTTCATCATCTATCAGGTCTGCGGTAGTGGGTTGAGAGGGGTTTGCCAACAAGGTCTCCAAGAGCTTCTCCATTCTATGTATCAAGTCCTTGTCCTCCTTCATGAAATTTTTGACACTATTATACCATGTTCTTAGGTCATATATTTTATCCACTATGACTACTAAGAGGATGTTCAAATGTCCCAATTTGATGATTTTTATGTCTTAGACTTGTTTTGTAGTATGCACATTGATCAATTCAGGGGTCTATTCTTTGGAGTCCTACCATTGAATGATTAATATATGTGCCATCTTAGCTTGTTAGGTCAACACACATAATGTAAGATTCATGGTATTTAATCTTTTAAATATGTCAAGAAGATACTTATATAACATCTTTAATATGTCTTTAGGGATTAAAAAATGTAACTTATGATTTTAAGTCCTACTTCTCCATTTCTAGGTTGATGATTCTTTGTTTAATTCCATTGACCCTAGCTAAGGTCATTAAGGCCTCATCAAAACTTGATATGAACTCTTGATGGATGGGGTGTTCCCCTATTATTTTCCCTTATACAAGAATTAGACCCACAAAAGGCTCCACTCTTTTGAAGGTGAACTTCTAAGTTCCTATAGTGGCCTTCTTTATTGTTAACTTCTATAATATAGCTATGTTTGGATTGTATTTCATAGTGGTTATTGGTTTAAATAATTTGGGTACCTTTGGGATCTCAATCCTAGTAGCACTTGATTTTCCAAGATCCTTCATTCTTTTTCCACTCTCTTTAATTACCTAAAAAATCCTCCTTTCTTCCTACTTCTTCATGAGCTCTCTAATCCAAGGTTTTAGTATTAGCATGGGTATCAATATTTGTAGTTCTAGTAAGTGCCAATGAATGTGACTAGGATGGAATATTTTAGATCTTTCTATATATAAACTAGATAGGGATGACAGGTCCATGTATGGGGAACTCCTCACTAAATAAGTTAACCTCACTTGCAAGATGGGTCCATGTCACTTTTAGCCTTTTAGATGATCTAGGAATAAGATCCATCTCTGATTCCCTTTTCTTTTGTCAGATAAGAACTAATATAAATCTATTTCCTTCCCCTTTTCCATCTCACCTTCTTAAGGTTCTTCATCTTGTGCCAACTCAGATGTGGTTTCCTTAATTCCCTCATCTTCTTGATCTGACCCATACGTCTCTACAAGCTCTTTAAATAATCCCTCAATTGTTTCATATGGTTATAGGGAAACCATATCAATGTGCTCTACTAGAGAAGGTGGTATTAGAGGTGGAACTAATGATGGACCTTCTCCTATCCTTTCTTCTAATTTCCTCTCATTAGGTCCTTGAATTTTGAGCACTTGCTATTATGGTAGTCTTGGAGGTGAAATTGATGTGGAAGGTAATAAATGATCTTGTGATGGGTTTATCTACCAAATTTCCCTAGTTGTTTTATCCTCTCTTTGAAATCTATACTCAAGTTTAAAGCCATGTTGCCTACACTTGGCTAGTACTTCCTCAAAGTGTATAGCCTTAGTGTAGAGATGGTCATATGGGCTAAGACTATGCTCATAGGCCACCTTGGTCAGCTACTTGGATTGTAGATGGAGTACAACTTTTTTATTTGGGTCCCATTCTTTGTGGTCATCCTGTTGAAAATAGAAGGCATCTCTATTTTTGGACATAACATCCAACTGTTTCCATCCATAGATCATGATTTTTCCAATCAATAATGGAAAAGGATGAAAATTTCCTTTCCTCTTCTCTCTACATAAATTGTCAATCCCTTGGAGGAGTTGGGAATCAATTTCCTATTTAGCTAATTTGATAAGGACATGGAATAACAATTTATAAGGCTATGTCATGACTCCTTCCATCTTGATGATGGTACAATCTGGGTAATACCATATGTTGTCCATGGGATATAAATATTTCTTGATGAGGGGGTGTGCTTTAGGCATGGGGTTCCCTATGATAGTATTAACCAAAGTAGGATATATTTAATCATAAATTAATTTCATGTGACCCCTATATTTAAAGATATGTAATTTTGAATAATAATGGGATATGGTAATCTTGCTATGAGAAGACCAATTATTGATATGAATAATATGTGTGGAGACCATAAATGAGTCCAAAACATAGGACATTGTGGTGAATTATTGGTTGGTCTTCCCTTTTATGCCACTAAATTGTCTTCCCAAGTGGATGCTAATTAGTTATCTAATAGGTGAAGTTAACTTCTCTTCCACCATAAAATATATGTAGGAAACCCATTTAGGGTCAACATAGTTTGTGGTGGCTACCCTTAAATCTCTATTAAATAGGGTCATGATGATCCTAATTCGTTACCTAAATTGTATAATAGGGATCTTACCATCATGGTTCCTAGATATGTGGGTTCCCTAGTTTAACGAGGGTCTTAGAATAGTGTCCAAATTATGCTTGGTTGTTCATTTATTTATGGTGAGGAGGTCTATATGAGTCTTATGGAGTTTATAGTATCCCTAAAAATCTACATGGGAATCTATACTATCCATTTTGACACACCTTTACTAACTATCCAATCACCATCAATTCTACAATTGACAAACATAAGTATAAGGATATCTATGTAATTGAGTACCTCTAGTTTTGTAGCTGCTTATTGAAGACCAAACATCTAAATTGTAACTAGGTCATTGAATTTAGTATTGGTTACTGTGATCCTTTATTCATTAAAAGTGAGAGGCTACATTTCCTTGATAGGAAAGAAGATCTCTGACCAGTTCTTCATTCCATTGTTCAGTGCCCCAATGTCTAATTCCATGCCCCCAAAATGTCTTTCCTCATTATTTGTGGACAAATACAATTCTACCATTTCTTTCCATTATTACATAGCTACTTCCATTATTCCTTAATTTTCCTAGGTGTATGAATGGATTTTCTTTGTTTAGGATGTAATTTGAGCTTGTTTAATGTAACTATGTCTCAACAACCAAGTCATCAAATTTCCTCTTGGTTATTGTGATGCTTTATTCACTAGAAGTGAGAGGCTATATTTCCTCAATAGGAAAGAAGATCTTTGAGTGGTTCTTCATTCCATTTTTGAGTGCCCCAATGTCCAATTCTATGTCCCCAAAATGTCTTCCCTCATTGTTCATAGATAAATATAATTATGCCTCTTCTTTCCATTGTTGCCTAGCTGTTACCATGATTCCTTAATTGCCTTAGGTGTATCAATGGATTTTATTTTCTCAAAATGAAATTTGATCTTATTTAATGCAATTAAGGCTTTATGTCTTTTGTTAAGGTTTCTTGGAGCTTTAATGGCAAAGGTGGTGGGCTTCATAAATTTATTCATGCCTTAGATCTTATGGATATCCTCACTTGTGCAAATTATATCTTTTTGAGCATGTCAAATCTTTGAATTTATCATTTAGTGCTTACATAGTTCTTATGTGGCCTTCTTACGCTTATTTTTAGGGCATCACCATGAAAATTCTTTTGAAAACTAGCCATTGGTTTTTAAATGAAGTATTTTATCTCTGCTCCATTGGATTAGGACCTCTGATCAAGCACAACCCATTGGATCCTATGATAATCACACAATTAAGTTAGGCTTGAGGGCTTAGTAAAACATTAGGTCTAAAATGCATTCCTAAGGTTTATTTATGTTGATAAAAACTAATAAACTTAGGTTAAAATGCTTCATGCTAAGTTTTCTATGTTAATATGCTAAGGGTCTTTTTAGAGAGTTTTTAAAAAAGTGCCCCCTTTTCTTGGCTAAAATATTGGTGAAGGTTCAATTTGATGGCCTCACTAACATCAAAGACATCCTCGGGAATGTCAAATGATGGAAGAAAGAATGTCAAATTTAAGCCTACAAAATTTCTTTGATTGAATGATGGAGCACCATGTTTCATGTTCTCATGAACTCTTGATATTGTAGAGTCAATGCAGTCTATTGGATCAAGATTATTGATATAGTGAGGACCATTGATCTTGATTTGAGAGGTTAAAAATGATTGGCTTTTAACTTCAAGGAGCCCCTTTATCTTCACACTATTAGATTAGATCTCTACGTGAATGTGGATCATTAGATCTGTAGAAGTGCATGAATTTTAAGTCAATCCATTCAGTTACATATAGGCTTAAGTTAAATTATTAGCCTTAAGTTAATAGTGCTAATAAACATG
Organism: Torreya grandis; assembly: GCA_037957365.1. Lineage (NCBI taxonomy): Eukaryota > Viridiplantae > Streptophyta > Pinopsida > Cupressales > Taxaceae > Torreya > Torreya grandis. The sequence goes on from JARHVA010003176.1 coordinate 1,238,431, forward strand.
ATGAACTTAAAGCTAAAGTTTACTATGTTAAGCCTAAGATCAAAACATTAAGGTGGTCCCATTTTAGACTTAGGTAAAATATTGGATAAGGTTTAACTTGATGGTCTTGCTAACATCAAAGACATCCTTATGACCATTCAATGATGGGAGTGAGGGTGTCAAGTTCAATCCCATAGGAAATATTTCATAGTAAGTATGGTTGATGCATAGTTCCTCCTAGGTGATCTCACATTCTTAGATTAGATCTCTGGGGAAGTGAGAGTCATTAGGTCTATGTTCAAGTCAAATCATTAAGTTAGGGCCTGATATGTGTAGTATTTTAGACTAAGGTTTTGATCTGAAGGCATCACTTGTGTTAAATAAACATGAAGCCATTTAAGATTAGAACCTAGGCTAAACATTAATAAAATATTTGGTCCTAAACAAAAGGGGATTATGTTTTTATGTTAGGAGGCTAATAAAAAAGGGGGGCACAAGAAATAAAAGGGGCCTAAATGTCATAGGATAAACATAAAAACACTCAATCACCTATGTCAAAATGGTTTTCACTACAGTGTTGATCTACTTCCTACTTCATTCTATTTTGTGTCATTTATAAATTCTCTTACAAACTAACTAGTACCTCTTATTTATGGTAAATGTGTTCCTCAACATCTTGAACCTTAGGATGCACTATAAAATATAAAGTGATGGATGGGGGGTGATATCCTTACAATTACAAAAAGAGAGATATCTTTCAAGAAGTGTTAAAATAAGTGTTATACCACCATTCAACAAGTGGTAGCCAATGAACCCATGTGTCTTGTTTGTCAATAATACAAAAAAATTCCCTTATAATCAGTTTTTGAATACATATATTTATCCATCAGGATGAGTATGATAGGTGATCTATGAGCCAATTGCATGCCCAAACATGCTAATAATTCAGTCCAAAAAATACTAGTAAATATATGATCTCAGTCACTTACAATGATCTTTGGAGTATCATGTAATTTATGAACTATATTAATAAAAACAAAAGCTAGTGTATTGGGAACAAATGGATATGATAAGTAAAAAAAATGAGGATACTTGGTGAGTTATTACATAACTACCATGATAACATATTTACACTTATAACATGGTAATCTAGTAATTAAATCCATATAAACCTCCCCCCAATGTTGGATGGGGATGGATAAAGGTTACAAAAGACCCAGGGTCTTAATGGTTTCACCTTTGTTTTGTTGACATACCATGCATTCATCCACATATTTTTGGACATCCACCTTGAGTACTTCCCAAAAAGAACTTTCTTGATTCTAAAATATGTTTTCAAAAATCCTAACTGAACTCCCAATTGAGATGCATGAAGTTCCTAAAGGATTTTATGTTTGAAGAGAGAATGATTACAAAGGTATAATCTATCTTTATACCATAATGAATTCTCATTTGATGTAAATTTTTCAACTCCCCTAGAACAATATTGAATATTTTGAATTAAATCATGGGTAGAACTACCATTATCCCATTTGAGTCTTACTTCCTCTAACTAGTTTGCCTGCCAAATAGTCATTACACATAACAATGACTCAACTGATTCATCCCTTCGAGATAGTGCATCTTCCACCACATTATCTTTTACTATATTATAGACTATTTTAAAATCATAACCCAAATTTTTATTCACCCATTATGTTATTATTCAAATTACAATCATCAATCCAAAAAATATTTGAGGCTACCATGATTAGTCATTACTTGAAAGTGATGACCCATTGGATAAGGACTCCATTGCTTGACTGTATTCATAATGTCCATCATTTCTTTTTAATAAATTGGTTTGATTTTATTTTTTACCTTAATTTGGTGACTTAAAAATGATATTGGTATAATTTATTATTGATTACAACTCCCATTCCATATCTTGATGCATCACACTCCACACCAAAAGTTTTTGAAAAATCAGGAGTAGACAAAATTTGAGTTGTCCACATAGCTATTTTAACTATTCAAACTATTTAGTAGATGAACTAGTCCACTGGAAGGATTATTTATTCAAAAAATAGGTAAGTGGGGATGGAATACTACCATAATTTTTGAAAAACCTATGATATTAACTAGGTAGCCCCAAAAATCCTCACAGGTTCTTGAGTGTCTTGAGAACCTACCACTCCATCATCACTTGGATTTTTTAGGGTCAAATTTAAATTCTTAATGTGAAACAATATGACAAATTAATCCATATATTGGATACAAAAATCACATTTGGAAGGTTTGGTGTAAATCTAATGTTGTTCTAGAACTAAAATTACCTATTTCACATGCTTTAAATGGTCTTCCCATTTTTTTTTGCTATAGATGAAGATATCATCAAAAACCAACATAAAAATTTTATAAAAAAGGGACTAAAAATAGTATTAATTAAAATTTCAAATGTATATGGTGCATTTGTGAGTCCAAAAGGCATGACCATAAATTCATAATGTCCTTCATGAGTTCTGAGATCTATTTTAGGTATGTCCTCAACATGGATTGAATTTGATGATACCTAAAACTAAGATATAACTTAGTAAAATAAACAACACCATGTAATTCATATAATTATCATTAATTACTAGAATATAAACTTATCTTTTATGGTGTAATTATTGTGTTTTTTTTTTAGTCTAGGCACATCCTCCAAGTGTCATATTTCTTCTACACCATGATCACAAGGGAGGACTATCCAATTTAAATTTGTTGGATGATTACTACCTCCAACATATCCTCTACCATATTTTAAATTTTAATATGATAGGAATATGGATACCTATAGGATATAATGTTAGGTGGTGTACTTCCTAAAATGGTCTTGATGGCATGATCACGTGCATGTCTTAGAGGAAGTATTTTTGACATGTTGCCAAACATAATAAGATGGTCATCCAACACTCTTTGAAAATTAGGATCTGTATATTCCTTGTTTGGTTTAACATTTATGGAAAATAGGTGTGCCATATTTGCCCCAACACATTTTCTAATAATCTTTGTCATTTAATGGGAACTAATAAGTTGTTGAGATTTAGTTTATAATCCATACAGTTCAAAGGTCCTACCTTCTAAATATAACCTCATAAATAGTTCCTATAAATTCATCACAATAATGCTCAAAGTGGTAATCCACTACACTCACAAAATAATGTCAAATCCTCCCATAAGAATAAAAAACATAGGTGAATCTAACAAGTAGTCTCCCATAACAAGCTTAATGCTACAAAATTTTCTTGAATAGTTAATAGTACCATTATCTACAATCATGACCTAAAATTTTGGAGTTGGGTAAATGAAAAAATTCAAATGAGTAGCCATATTAATATTAATTAAGTTATGTGTGCTCCCAAGGTAAATCAACGTAGTCACCTTCTATTTATTTAGGAAATCCACAACTTTAAGAGTTTGAGGATTATTAATGCCTAAATGTGCATGATAAGAAATAGTAGGTTGAAAATCTTTAGATTCATCCTCAATTTATTCCAAACATATACCTAAATCCTCATCATATTCTTCTTCCTCATTGGTGCCTTCAATTTAAAATAGCTTATTATCAGTGCATTGATATCCTTTGCTCCATTTGCTATTATAGCCAAAACACACACCTTTTCACATTTTTATTTAGTTTACTAAGGGGTAAATATGGTAGGATACAAAAATTATGGTAAAATGAATGTACATTCATGGGAATTAATGAAAGGTCTTCATTAGATCAACTCTTTTTCCTTAACCATGTGTGCCTTTGGTATAGATTCAGATACATTACTGAGATGAAACATGTGAACTTCCAATTGGATGCTATCTTAAAGGCCACCTAAAAATAGGTCAGTAAAATTTTCCTTAGTCATGTACATCACACATAAGGAGAGAGTATAAAATTGATGAATTTAATCCTTTATAGTCTCAATTTGGTGTAGCTTAGCTAGCTAGCTAAATTAGTTTCTAAGGACATTTTTGTAATAGTTGAGCTATAACTCCATAGAAAATACCAACTATGAAACTAGGACACCCTTATTTTTATTTGAAGCATAAAACCAATGATACCAAATGAAATGCTCAGCTTATAAGGGTACAAAGAGGCCATGTCCACCTTTTGATAATAGGGACTCTAATGTAGATCAAATAAATTTTAAGTTTTAGTAAGCCATGTGAGTGGATAATTACCATCAAACTTATGTAAGTCCACTTTTAGAAACATTAGCCTTAGGCCTAGACTAGTAATAGAATTGTTTGGATTAGGAGACCCTAAGTGGTGTAGTAGAGAGTTATTTTAGAAAGTTTGAGCTATCAAGTTGGATAATTATTTGGTTATTTTTTGTAATTGATCCTGCAAGCCATTTATTTCCCCTCACATCCCCATGACTTCCCTTTGAACTACATGGAGATCATCTTTATTCACTATTCCATGTAACTCTACTTGAAGGTTTTGAAATACCACTAAAATAATTGAACCCAAAGTTTTAGACTCTATTTTATCTTAGTGAGGAGTTTTTTGTTTTTCTTTCCCTTTTTCACATCCATGAGTCTTATTATAAGCTATGTACAAAACCTATAAGGGTTACAACCATGAAAAAAGTGTATCGATATATGATACCATTATTCTATCCTCACCAACATGAATTAAGTGAATACAAATGTGCATAAGGATGAAAAAAGTTATACCAAAAAAGTGTACTAGTATAATATACTATTGTGATTGTCTTAGAGAGATGAATCCAATGACTATTAATTTTCACAAGGTAAAAAATTATATCTTAATTTTTAAAAAAAATTTACCACTAATATTTTTTTATTTTTTGTAAAAGACCTCATTAAAGAAACTACGGTGATGAAAAAAATCAATTATTCTTGGATGACAAGTTATGTTTTTTTGACCTTCTTGTGCTTAGATGTCAGTTCTAAAAAGAACTATGACATATAAACTTGCCCATATCTAATTTTTGATACCACTTGTAATGAAATTACTTAGATGATTCACAAAAATATCATTATATATCATATAATTAAAAATATACTAAGTTTATCCACAACAATAATTGGTGAAAAAGTAGAATACTTGATTACTATGACTAAGTCACTTTGAGGGGAAAACCTACACAATAATGCAATAAGAACACAATTCACAATATGATTCTAAAAGACTAAACACCACCTCATATATATACTCTAATTATACATGGTTATTCCATAGGCCTACCATAATAAAAACATCAATAAATGAAATAAGATAATATGAAGGTGTGTAGGCCACAAGTCAACCACACATATCCTTAGATGTACTATAGGTTAATGGTGTAGCACAATTGTTGTCAATATGTAAATTGATGTTGAAATATAGGAACCTATTATGAATAAAAATTAACCTTATATAAATGATCTAATGTTTGTGAATTATTCACCACTTGTTGTGGGGGTGGGTTAGCAATTTGTTGTTGTGAATGGTTTGGGAGGAATCAACTATGAAATAGAAAGGATTTTTAAATGATTAAAAATGTATTATTTGGATTTTTTATCACTTTTTATAATGTATAAACTAAAGGTGGATACTTAAAATTAGCTAATGGATTTATATTAGTTGTAATATTGGCTAAAGGATCTTGAGGTTGTTCTAATGATATATTTTGATCCAAATATTTGGAATTGTTAGGTAAAATGGTAGCTAGAGAAGTAGGTAAATTATCTAAGAGATGATTAAAAAATAATTGAATAACCTATCACACCATGGAAGAAATGGTTTTTATATATTGGGATGGGTCTAAAAGTTAAACTTTTCTTCTACTAGACAATGCAAGGCCCTGATTTAAATTTTGTATAAGGGCCTAATTTTGACTAGAAGTTGATGCATCTATAGGACCCTAATTTAAACTAGATGTTGCTTTTAGAGGTATTTCATCTCTCTGAATAAGGCTACATAATTAGTTGACATATAAGTTAGGTGTTATTTTTCACCCACACTCAAAAAATCTTAGAAGGCATTTAAAATTCCTTTTAGGAAGCATGTTCTTATATGAGATTTGACTATATCCAACACTTAGTGGCACTTGTTCATATATAATTTGGTGTTAATATATGTCATAACCATTTTAATTACATTGAAATTATGCAAGTGGATCATAATAATACTTTTCATCTAAATAGGGACCATACGACACCCCATTATGAGTGTATTTAGACATGTTTGAGTTAATGGTATGTTCTTTAGAATCAAGGTAAGATTTTCAAATTAACTTGATGTGGATGTGTGTAAAACTTTATGTATGAATTTACAGTTTTATTTATATTTTAAAAATGTTTGACATGAATTATTTATCTTAAGTTGGATTGTTTTGAAATTGGATGTTTAATTAACTGTAAAATTTTGACTTTGTTTAACTTGGAAATGTTGACCTTTTAAAAAAATATGACCAATTTAGATTTGGTTTATAATTGTATTCAAAGTTGAAACATGAATCAGAATTGGATTGGAATTGGAATTGACTTGAAATTGGAATTGATTTGAAATTTTGTTTTAAAACAAGCAATGTCACACTTAACATGGGATAAGGGTGACTCTAAATGTGGGTAGTATAACACCTTACTGAATGAGTTTAAAATGAAAATGTTTTGACTTGGAATACAATTAATTAATTTGAGGTGTAAAGTATGAAATATATAAAACATGGGTATAAAAACAAATGATCAATAAAAAACACACAAGATAACACTATTTTTAATGGTAAGATGTGTGCAATGTGATTGTAGTCCACGTAACTACCTTACTTGAACTGGTGATAGATTGGTTTCACACAATCATCATTATCAAGTGGTACACCATTAAATCTTGGGGGCTATTGGTTTCCCTTACACTATAAAATCATTTTTATTTGATGGTGTAGATCTGGATTACAATGGTTGATAATCAAGTATTAGTCAAATAAATTAATGAAAATGCATAAATAACTTAACAAAGAAATCTAATATATTCATGTAGGGATTTCTAATGATAATAAAGAAAAAAATGAAAGAAATCAATACTAATTACCTTCCCAAGTCAATTCCATCACCCAATATCAGCTTCAAGTGTGTTTTCCCTTTGATCTAGAGCTCTAGTCTTTGTCAACAATGGTTTCTTTGCTCCTACATTGCCTCAATAACTATATACATAACTTAGGATCATGATATAAACTATAAAATGAATCTAATATAAATTAAAATAATATAATAATAAAAGCAAAAATGATTTATGTATAGATTTTACCATTTTAAGTTTACATAATTTTAGCTTAAGAATATGAGTGAGAGGCCTCGCATTTATAGATTTTTTCAATTGATCATAATGAACTATGACCATACATATTGAAAAAAAAATGTTTGGCCAAGAATCCATTTAATTTTGGAGGCTAAAATCAATAAATTCCCTATTAATGATTTGGGGGGAAGGGTTATTTATTAGGCATGGGTGCTCATAATTCTAACATTTTATACATTTATGGCTTGTGGATGCCACCCCATAGATCATGTCATTATGATGATGTAGTTAATAATAATAAATTTCCAAAAAATATTAATAACCTCCATGGAAAATCCTTAAAGAAGATTAATCAATATTTGTGCAATTATTTAGAAATTAGCCCTCAATTAATCAAAATGATTAGAAAGTCATATTACTAAGTCATAATTTGACTCAAGAAGAATTGAAAGGTGATGTTAGAAGCATTGGGATTGTTATCCCATTTAGGATGTTGCCAACACAAAATAACAAATGTACATGATGTGTAATAATGAATTGGAAGAAAAGAGTAATCTAGAGCACAAAAAGATAAAATCATCATTTTAACTCAGAATTAATTAATCAAAGTTATGAATCACATAAAATGCATTTCCCCATTTAGGGATAAATTGGCCTATACTAAAAACTATTTATAACAAGCACAAACCTTCTAGTGCAATTTTAGTGATTTTGACCTCAATTGGGCATTTGAGTGCAATTCAAGTAAGATTGACAATTTTAACACATGTTTTAGATTACAGTAAAAGTAGGTTTTGAAGGGACCCCAAAACCCTTTAACAGAATCAAAAAAATAAATCATTAACAACCATCAGGAAAAGCAATCCTGAAACCTACTGAAGAACATCATCAAAGTCAGGTTTTATAGGGACCTAAAACCACAAACATAGTCAAATAAAAGTACCCAAGTTTTACAAGGGCCTGGAACCTCAATTAAAGTTTAAGACAAAGAACAAATAAATAGGACCAAAAACAAGAACTAGTTACAACAACTAGCAATAAGGACCTAAACAAGAACAAAACCAACAAAGAAGACCCTAAGCTTCTATTGCAGTTCCATGATCATCTTGACAACCTCCTTCCCAATCACAACAGTATCCTGGATGGAGTTATTAGCTAAAGTAGTAGCAACTTGCAAGGCTTTCTTCTTCAAACTCTACCTTGTCCTCTTTCTTGGACCCTTCGAGGATATTATTTCTTCATTTGCTCTTTTACCAAGGCTAGCTGCAGTAGCACAAATGCTTGACGTTACCTGCTCCATCTTTGTTCCACTTTCCTTAATGAGAATTCTAAGATTATGCTCATAATCTTTAAGTTTTTCCAAGATATCTCCCATTTTCACCTCTAAGTGGGTGATTATGGCCTGATCAAAATCTTGATTGTGTTGCACTGTTTCCACTTTCTTCTTCAGCCCCATTATTTCATTATAGATCCAAGAATCAACTTGGAAAATAGAGTCAGCATTGAACTTGGTAGAGTGCAGGAAAGAAATCTTGGTTTCCCTCTAGGGAGAGTCACAAATGTATTTTACAATCTCATGTGGAGGGGAATCAACCTTTTCAATTTGTTCCTCCCTATCCATTAGTTCTTCCTCTCTAGTCTCAACAGGGTCTTCATGCTGAACAGGGCCTTCTTTTCTTGTCCCCCAGTCTTCGTAGTAGGAGTAGAAGACAAAACCATGTGATCCTCCTCTCTCATAGAAACTAGATCATCAATTAATTTATCTTTGTCTTTAACACCTCCCCCAAACATAGTCTGATTACCCTCATTGTCAAAATTGCTCTGTTATGAGTTTCCCTCAGTTATATCCTCTTCATTCCCTTTCTCAAATTTTCCTTTAGTTTTCAGATATCCATCCAAATTAGAGTTGAAATCCCCAACATCCATCCCTTCCTCTTCCTTTGGGACATCCTTCTCAGAACTTTCAGTACTCTCTAACTCAAAATCCTCTTCCATAATTTGTTTTTGAGAACTAGACAGTTTTGGTTTTGCCTTTTCTATCCCTTTAACATTCTCATCCTTCTTACACTTTTTGGACTAAGAACCCTTATGTTTGTCAGAAGGAGTCAAAGCTATGGATTTATTTTTACAAAAACCCTCTATGAGAAGTATCAGACCTTCATGTAAAATGGGTTGAGACTCCTTCCTCCTATGGGCATACAAGCTTTGAAGCAATGAAAAACATAGAAAGAAAGGGAAAGAAATTCTATCCTTGTACCTGAAGTGGTTGAGAAAAACAAAATTAAATTTTTGAACTCTTTTATTCCTACCATCAAGGATAAAGTACTCACGGATATAGCATAGCACATCTCACCAAATTCCTTTTATCTATTCCACGTCAAAGAAGTCTCCATTCTTTTCTAGTTACTTCTCCTCTACATCCATCTTCAAAATTTTTTTGTAGTCCAAATTAGAGATACTTTTCTATTTTGAGAACTTAATACCACCCATGGGAAGCCCCATGACCTTGACAATGAAGTCCTCAATAAGCTTCGCAGTGACTCCATGGAGAGTAACTCTGTCATCAGCCCAATTTTTAAAGAAGGTGGTAGTGACATGGGATTTAAAGCCATGTAAATGCTCTAGATAAATGACCACCTTTCCTTTCTATAGAATCTTCCATACATCCTGTCTAGCCTTCCAGTCATCACATTTTTTGGGCTCTTGCTTCTTTGATTCATCCCCCATATTGTAGAGCAAACAAAAAACCAGACACACCCAAACGCAGAAGGCAGAAGGGTTGAAATGGAACCAACTATTCATTACTTGAAATGGAGTTCACCTTTTTGATGATACATTCAGTGACCACATTACATTATCATGAATGGACCTCTTTAGGGAAGGTAATTTGATATCCATAAGGTGACTCCACCAAATCATTAAATTGCTAATCTAAGCAAATCTTTACAACTTTGGAATGAAAGGCATCATAATTAATAATCAATTTTAGATCAGTGTGATTATTTAATTCATGAAGCCACCTCACCTTATGCCCCATTTGAACAACATGATTGGCTATCCAATCAACGACCCCATTGGCCTCTCGATATGTATGAGATATGGCCACTTTTTCAAATTTTTGAATTAAGGCTTTGATTTCCATAACCATAGCCTCAATAGACCATGAGATTGAATTTTTATTATTTAGGGTGTTAATAATATTCAAAGAATCACCTTCCAACCATAATTTGGAATACCCCAAATCAATAGCTTATTTAATAGTGTAGAGGGCTACAATAGCTTTAGCAATATGGCTATTTGAATTACCAATTGGGATAGTGATAACATAAATTACATTTTCCACATGATCTCTCAAGACCCCTCCACATCCCACTCTTCCTAGATTTCCCTTAGCTGCTCCATCAAAGTTCCCTTTGATCCATCCATTAGGAGGAACATACCATTTTATGATCGATCTTGGATCATCAATTTTCAAATTAGACCCTTCAGATCATAAAGGGTTATCAAATTGGAAGGTTTTATCAGAATCCTTCTAGGATTTAAGGTTTTCCTTGATGGCTCTAATGATATTTTGACCAAGCACCCATCTTGGAAGTTCTTTACTCCTGAATATTCTATTGTTTCTTTCTTTCCAGATACCCCACCAGAGATGAGGGAGAGTTAGTTTCCAAAGAAAATTAGCATCAGGATCCTTAGAGGGGCAGCACCAGCTTTTAAAAGAGAGTTCCACATTGTTTTGATGGACCCATGTTATACCCCAAAAATTAAGAATCTCAGTCCAAACTTGTTAGTTGTAAGAACAATTCAAAAACATATGGTCTCTATCTTCAAGTCCATTTTTGCATAAATTACACCTATTAACCACATTTATACCTCTTTTTTGCAAATTGTCAAGGGTCAAAATTTTATTTTGAAGCAGAGTCCAAAATAAGATATTAATTTTGGGGGTGAGCCCCTTAATCTAGGCATGAGACCAAAAAGGTTGATTACCCTTTTCCTTTGAACCGAAGATAGTAGAGACTTTAAATTGGCCACTAGGGTCAACATGCCAAATAATCTCATCCTCAAGATAAGGATAAAGAGAGATAGTATTGAGAGATAATTGGATATTACTGAAGCCTTGATCAACATCAGTTAAATTCACCCAGGAATCATTCTACCAATAATGACTAACTAATATGTCATATCTCTACTTACATCGGTCAACTAAATCCTTGTCATGAAAATCTCCAATCAAGGAATGATCCTTTAAGTAGACATCTTCCCAAAATTTCACCTTAAGCCCATTACCAATTTTCCAAGAACATCCCTTTCCTAGAGTTTTCTTGGCCGCTTGAATAGCCCCCCATATGGAAGAAGGATGAATAACATCAGGAGAAGAGAAGAAATCAGGAAGGGATTTAGCATTGAAGAGGTATTTATGTTTCCATATGGTACTCCACTCTTTATTGTCATGGTAAACTCTCCAACCTAGTTTGGCTAAAAGAGTTTTTTTCATACTTCTAATTTTTTTGATTCCCAATCCCCCTTCACTGAGAGGTTTGCAAACATGATCCCAATCAATTAAAGGCATTCTCCTTTTTTCCTCAGTACCAGTCCATAGAAAATTTCTTTGAATTTTTTCAATAGACTTAGCAAATTTAATAAGAATTCTAAAGAGACTTAAAGCATAAGTAGGTATGCTTTGAAGACAAGCTTTGAGAAGAGTTAACTTACCTACCTACCTTAAAAGATTTCCTTTCCATCCCACCAGTTTCTTTCTAAATTTGTTAATAAGATCTTCCCAGAAGGCATTAGGGACCTTCAGGCCAAGAGGAAGATCCAAGTAAGAAGAGGAGAGAGATCCTATAGAACATCCAAGAATTTTAGAAATTTTATTTTGTCTCTAGATAGGAGTATTGATAAATAACACATCACTTTTATTCCAGTTAACCAATTGACCAGAGGTAGAAGAATATAAGTTAATAGCTTGCTTCAAATTTTTGGCTTCCTTGACTTCAGCCTTACCCATAAAGATGGTGTCATCAACAAATTGTCCATGAGAACAAATTAGAGGATGGGAAGAAGGTTGTAATCCCTTAAAGAAACCTCTATGGACCAAGTCCACAATATCCCCAAGTAATCATCCATAATAACAAAAAAGATGGGGGATAAAGGATCACCTTGTCTCAATCCCTAAGAGGGATAAAAGAAATGAGATGAGCTTCCATTAACCAAAACAACAATAGAGGAGGTAGAAATAAATTGATGAATAAGACCAACAACCTTTTGTTCAAAGCCAAAAGCTAATAGAGTGTTTGATAAGAATGACCAATCAACTCTGTCATAGGCCTTAACAATGTCAACTTTCATAATGAACCCCTGATTGTTAGAACAAGACAAGGAGTTAATATTATCATGAGCAGAGATGATAGAGTTAAGGATTTGTCTACCTGGGATGAAGCCATTTTGTTTATCAGCAATAATCAAAGGAATCACTTGGATAAGTCTAGAAGTAAGAACTTTAGAAATAATTTTATAGAAAGAATTACAAAGGCTGATTAGTCTAAACTGATCAGGAGAATCAACACCAATTTTTTTAGGAATCAGGCACAAAAAGGCGGAGTTGACTTCCTTAAGCATCTATTTAGCTCCATATAATTCCTTCACAGCATCACATACATCTTTACCAAAAAATTTCCAAAGTTTTTGGAAGAAAAACATGGGGAAGCCATCAGGACTAGGAGCTTTATCTCCTCCTAGAGAACAAACAGCTTTGAAAATTTCATCATCCTTAGGAATTGAGCTTAACATTTTATTATGTTCCTTTAAAACAAGAGAAGGAATCACTCTAAGGATTTTATCCTGACTATCCAAATTGATGTTAGGATAAGCCTTCATTAGAGAAGAGAAAAAAGTCACCATTTCATCCATGATGGCCTTATCCTCTATAATCTTTACGTCTCCCTTTTTTAGGTGTGATATGTGAATTTTGGCTCTATGCTTAAGAGTGGAAAGATGGAAAAAAATTGTATTTTTATCTCCTTCACTCAACCATAACAACCTTGATCTTTATCTCCAGTAGATTTTTTCTTTAGTGATGATATCATGATATTGAGCCAACTTTTCATTTTATTCATTAAGGAGGTCAAGAGTATATCCTTCTTTCTAAAAATTTTCCTGTGTTTTTAGAATATCATCCTTAATAGCATTTTTGTTCTCAAAGATATTCCCAAAATTGTTCTTATTCCATATTTTAACTTCCCTTTTAACATTTTTGAGCTTAGAAGCAACTCTAAAGAGGGCAGTGCTTTCAATATCAATACTCCACCATTATTCAAATTTACTTTCAAACTATGTGTGTTGCATCCACTTATTCTCAAATCTAAAAGGAAAATTCTTCTTAAGATTAATCTTTGCAGCAGTGAAAATGAGGGGAAAATGATCCGATCTAATTTTCTGGCAGGCTTCCAACTTGCAAATGAATTCTTTGGTCTAATCAAGAGAAATAAGAGCACGATCAAGCCTAGCCTAAATACATTCATTACCAACTCTCTTGTTACTCCAAGTAAACTAAATTCATTAGAGGTCCATATCCATTAAACCCTCTTTATTTATAAACTCCAGTAAATCCAATCTCCCTTCTAGCTAGGTAGCATTACCTCCCATTTTCTCATGATCATAGAGAGGCATATTGAAGTCTCCCATTATAATCCATCATCCAGAATAATCCTTACATTTAAAATTAGAAACAGACTCCCAGACCTTTTTCCTTAGATGCTTAATGTTAGGAGTGTAAATATTCACAATATACCAACCCTCCTTCTAGTCAACACTAGTAATTTTGGCTATCATAAGATATTTACTAGCAATCATAATAGTTCCAAAATAATAATTCTTCTTCCATAACATCAGGGCTCCCCCTAATGCACCTTCTGAACTACTGGCATTTATAGAAAAAATTTTAAAATCTTTAATCTGTTCTGCTTTCTCTTTACTCATCTTAGTTTTTTGTAGCAAGAAAAAATAAAGATTTTATTCTCTAACAAAATTCCTAACAATATCCAATTTATGAATACTATTCATCCCCCTAATATTCCAAGTAATGGTTTTCATATCTATTTTTTAGGGGTAAAATCTAGAATAGTTGCATGCCTACCATCAGCAATATTCTGCATACTTTCTAACTCTCTAGTTTTCTTAGTGGATCTTCTTCCAAGTTTGTCCGGGGAACCAACATCCAGTTTCACCTTAGAATGTTGCTCAACTCTTTTTCTAGATTTATTCAGAGTAGAAGCAAGAGGTTTTGCCTTAGTTTGTTGATCTATTTTATTGCTTCTAGTTTCTACCCCCTTAGTATTGATCTTTTTTTTATACCTTTTTCTTTAGTTTAGTTTATGCTTTAAGTTTTCTCCATTATCTTTCAAAACTTCTAGGGGAGGAGGCTCATCTAAAGGAAAGTCATTATCAGCCTGAGATAACACCTAGATCTCCCTAGACTGAGAAAAAAGATCTCCCTCCTCTGATTTATTTTTGGCTTTAGCCAAGAATTCACCTTCCTCTAGCACAATTTTGTCATCTACATCCCTCCATCGATCTTCTATCCTTTGATAGATAATGATTTGTTTTGATAGATCTGTCAGATCATCTATTCTTTGTTTAGGTATTATGATCTCTGATTGCAAACCACGTCCTTCTTTCTCAGAGTTTACTTTCTCAAAAGAAAGCTCTTTATCCACCTCAGCATGTAGAGCATTAGAATCTTCAAAAGAAGGCTCTTTATCCACCTTAGCATGTGGAGCTTTAGAATATTCATTATTATTTTGTTCTTGGCAATGATCTTCTTTAGGTTTCCATACTTTCTTTTGCTAGACCTTGGTCTTTTCCCGATTCAAAACACTACTAGGTTTACTTTTGGAGGGACAATTTTTAACCAAATGCCCTTGTTTCTTACAAGCATAGGAAGAGTTGGGAAAATCTTCAAAAAAAATTCTTGAGTTTTTTTACCAAGCTTGGATATTAGTTCCACCTTTTCTAGGAGATGATTCAAGTTTGCCACTTTAACATAAAGTCTGGCACTTTGAAGTTTGGTTCTAGAAGCCGTAGCATTATCTAATGCCACAAGTTCACCAAAAGAACTGGCAATACCTTTAAAAATGTCCTCATGCCAAAATTATAAAGGGAGACCAGGAAGTCTAGCCCAAATGGGAGTGGTTAAGAAAAAAGAATCTAAGAGATCCATTTTAGGCTCCCATTTATTAATAGTGAGAGAACATTTACCAAAAGACCACGGTCCTCCACTAAGAATTGTATTCATGTCTTCCTTACAGTTGAAGATAAATGAGAAGAAACCATTTGACATTGGTGCAATATCTACCTCTCCTTGAATAACCCAATTTCTTTTAACCATTTTTATAAGAGATTCTAGATCTGGTCTTACTCCTAAAAATTTTTCCACTAGGGTGAAATCCATGGAAGACACAAAAAAATTGACTAAAGGATCTTGAATAAAAACTTGAAACTCACCTTTCTCCTAGCAAGACTTTCTAGTATAACATTTGTGCTAAAATTTAGACATATAATTCCCAATAACATTTATGCTAAAAGGAGTAACACATGATAATGGGTGCTCTTTCAAAATTTGAATTAGCTGGTTCGCAGGCAGGTGGGAAACTGGTCGGGGAGAATCTGGTAGGAGGTACAAACCCTAGAGGAACTCTAGGGGGTGTTGAAATGAATGTTGAGTTAGGATATTTGGCTGATGTGGATAATGGAAAGACTTTATGCGCATTTGATCCATTTTATGGGGTCCGTGTCCCCCCATTGAATCATGTGGTGGGGCAGGATCCTGAAAAGGAGAAAGATAATGTTGATTCTAACAAGGAAAAGTCCTCAAAAGGAATGAAGGTAGGGTTCTCAGAATGAAGGACTTGGTCATCTTTATTTGGTAAGAAACCTACTAGAAAATCTCCTTTTGTCATCTACATCCCTCCATCGATCTTTTAGCACAAATGTTATTGGGAATTATATGTCTAAATTTTTCCCCTATTTTATAATGTGAATTAAGACATTTAGATGAAGAAATATCTTTTCAAAGAAAAGAGTTGTCAATAAGAAATTTGAAATGACCCATGATGCCACCTAGAGATTACATACTAGGATGAAAGATAAGGATGGAATCTCAAAAAGAGAGGGATAATGAGAGATTAATCCATGGAATAGATCACATCTAGATGAGCTAAGGCTTGCATACATGGTTACTATTGATGCTTAAAATTGCACTATTTCTAACACCAACAATGGGAAGTTTCAAGAATGTGGGACTTACAACCTAAAATGACCTCCAAATTTTAAAGAAGCTGGTTCTTCTTTATCTCAAAAGTATTTTGGGGAAAAGGATAGGGATTAAATAGAAATACAAATGCAACTAAAGAAAATATAACTATGGTGATGCACCTGAATTTAATTCAACCCTTAATTCTCAAAGCACAGTGAATCTGTCTTTAGGATTCAATTACATTAAAGAGCAAACAAGGCATGATCAATGTCAAAGATGAAAATAGATTGAATCAAAGGCTCACAACTTAGATGATTTTGTAATGACATAGAAAATATCAATAAAGGCACAAAATTAAGTAATTCTCATTAATTTTTGAGTTACATAAAAGGCATAGAAACATGCATAGTTATACAAACTTTCTAACTCAAGAAAATAGAACAAAGGCAAATGACATTATTGGCCACAGCTAAAAAAGTCTAAAATTTCTGATAACAATTTCTCATAGAAATTTCTCCCCCTTCTGATGATTCTTCTTTTCCTTCTTTTGGTGATCTCTGCACCTATATTTATAGCATCAGACTAGCTCTATATTGCCTACACATTCCCAAGCCAATGACCTAACTAAACTCTAATTGAACTAGAAGTGTCTAACAAAAGTCCTTTCTTGGATCTGAAATATTTCATCTCCCTATAGTTCATTAGATGAAATAGATACACAATATGCTTCCTACTATTAAAATGGGTGAAGATACTTGGGTGTTTCACCTACTCAACATGAAAACTTTCTCATTATTTAAAAGACACTAGAAAATGACACTTGATAGCTTCTGAGGCACTTACAGAAGACACACGACACTTTTAAAATGACTTATAGTCTTTACTGTGTCTTTACTCCAGAGTGTTCCATCTTTGACATTTATCACAATCCACTTCTTCAAAACTTTAACAATTTATAGAGAATGGGACCCATAACACTTCTCACCTAAGCAACCTCAAAAAGGGAACAGGGATAAGTGGCACATTCCACACATCTTTAACAAGGGACATGTGGCAATCTCTGCTTTCTTTAGTTATGGACATGTGGCAGCTTCCATTGATCTTTAGCAAGACTGTAGAAACATTTGGGACTCATTTTAGATTCATACAAATGGTGACACTTGGCAGCTTCCATTGACTTTTAGAAACAAAAACCTAGGTCCCACCATAGTCTTTACTTGTTAATGAAACAAAGTGAAGATCTTTTGGATACTGACACTTGGTGGCTTCTACTACATTTAGCTAGGGGCACATGGCAACTTCCATTATTTTTAGAAAACATTTTGAGACCTTCAACAGTTTCCACTTGGTGCCTTCCACTTGACCCTAAAAGAAGCTTATTGAAATAAGATTTTTAAATGCATAAGAAGCATGAAACGTGGATGTTGACACTTGTCACGCTCTGTTGGATTACTACAGGACATGTGGCACATTCTAAACAACTTATAGAAATTATGAAATATACCTCAGATGATGACACTTGGTAGCTTCTGCATGACTTTGATACTTAGATAAAATTTAGATGAAAAGAAACTTGAGCCCGTATTTTGAGTCAAAAAACTTCACTGTCTCAAACCAAAGTGCACAAGGACAAAATTTTGGAGTGCATAACTAAAACTTGAAAAATGTAGAGTTTTTTAACTCTACAGTTCTTGGTGACCCCTAGGACTTTTGAGCTTGCTCAAAAAGAAAAATCCAAAATCTCCTATATGATCAAAATGTGACAAAAATTACAACTTTAGTAAAGCTATCTAATAAGCAAACCACTCATCATCAGATAACCCCTACTTATTTTGAAATTTTTGGAAGGCTAAATCAATATTGATGATATCCTTGTGTGAAAAATTCTACAAAATATGAAATATAGACTTCAATTTAAATTTAAGCTGGGAAAAGGGAATCAAAATAGCTTCTACTTTAGGCACTGATGAATCATCTCTTAAACCCTAAAATATTGGCTGATCATTTTGCCTAGCTAACAACAAAGGTTTAATCTCATCAATCATCAACACAGTGTTGCCATTAGGAAAATGGGAATGAAGACCTAATTACACTAAATCTTTAATGTGTTGTTTCATGTCTTTCATTCCTTCCTTCACCACATCTAAAAGCTCTTCACATTTAACTGCTATGGAGTTGTAACTTAGGACATCATTCACTCTTTTAGCATCAATCATTCTATCAGTGATCCCTACTGCTGATAGCATTCCATCTATTGCATCATATAGCTTTTTTAGTAGCACTTGTGAGAGTCAAACACTCTCGAAGAGATAGTGGATAGAGTGGTTTCAACTAAAGTCTCCACCTTTTCACACAATTTTTATGCATTTAGCAGAAAGGTTAGAGAGGGTCTGAGCTGAGTAATCTCCTGAGAGATTCTTTTCCATATTGATACATAAGGCTCCTTAACTAGATTCAAAACCCCTACATTTCTTAGCCTATTAGCCAACTCAAGTGTCAATTATTCTATCATTTGTCATTCTACTTAAAGTTAGGCCTATATAGCAGTGGTATTATTCTACTCATTCAACAACTTCTATTGAACTTGAGTAACTTGTAGTAGGCTTTCCTCACATTTTTCTTGTATTGTTGCCTTTTCCCTCCTTAAGGTTGTCACTGCATCCTTCACCTATATTATCCCTACTTTCAAAGAATCATTTTGGGCCTGGATAGCCTGGTGATTCTGAAGAGAAATAGTATCTTACACTTGTTTATTAAGACTCTCTATTTCAATATTCTTAGTATTGATCTCTGTGGTCAAACTACTATAGTTTGCCTTCTCTTAGGCTAGGTCAGCCTCCATCTTCTATAACTTCTTTGATATTTTCAAATAATCCTCAACTACTACAAAAGTGCATTCATTTAGCAGCTTGACCCTATCTTGTGGTCTAAAAAGGGACATGTCTATAGCCACTGCATTCATTGTGTAATCTTCGGGCTACATCTGCTCATTTGGATTGACTATATTTGGTAACAGATGGGTTACCATTATTTGTTTATGACTTGAGTCACATTGTGACCTTATATGCAGTGTAGCCAAGGCTTTATTATCTTTCATCCTCTTTTTCTCCATTCAGGCTTCCCTTGCCTTCTTAGCAGCTTCTGCTTGAGTTTGGAAGGTAGAAGGAGAGGCAATGTGTCCACCAACAAAAGGATAACCTTGTGGCAATCCATATGGAATAGCCAAATGTTGGCTAGAGGAAATTTAAGGAGGTACTTTCTTTGGGATAGAGGGGGAAAAATGAGGCAATGATATAGCTTGAGTATGAATTGATGGGGCAAAATGAGAAATGGGCACAACAAAGGTGGTAGGGGATATTATTTGGCTTGATGAGATTGTCACCTTAAGAGAAGAAGAGAGAGATTGAGAAGAAGAAGAAGGAGAAACAACACTTACCTGAGGAACAACTAAAATACTCTATGGTTGGTGTTGTGAGGGTTCTACCCCCTCTTCTGAATCAAGCTAAAACCTCAACCTCTTACATTTCTTTGGTGTTTCTTCTTCTGGCTATGTTTCCTTCGCTTGAACATTTACCACTACTGCTAGTGGTGGCTATGGAGAAGCTTTTGGTGGTTAAGATACCACACTCTTTTGCTTTTTAGTAGCACTGAGAGATTGGGGCCAAATAGTTCCAGTGACTGGAGCTGAGGTTTGCCCTGGGGTCTAAAATGTTTGACTGGATTCTACTCTAGCTTCTAGCTCTCCACCCTATGTCTACAAATTGCTTGTATCAGGGCTAGAGATAGGAGATAGATGACATTCATCCCAGAGTTCCTTCCATTTCTCATCTGAATCCACATTTCCTAAAGAGTGAGTTATCTCACAAATCTCTTGCCTATATCTCCAATAGGATTCTATCTTCTCAATATTCCAGTCCTTATTCTTTAATGCTCTTCTTAAACTAGAAGTCATTCTAATTTTAGGATCAAAATCCCTTTTATTAACATAAAAATTTTCCCATGGCCTATCTTCTTAAAGGGGCAAATCTGTCAATTCCACATAAAAATCAAGAATATCTTCCTGAGGGTTTCTTCTATTTTCCCATAAGGGATGGCCCTCATGCACAATTTTGGAAGCAACCCTATTAGTCTTGATCCATGAAGTTATGAAACCATTTGGGTTATATACCCATTTATATTCCATTAGAGAGAAACCTAGGAAGGCTAGCTTTTTTAGCAACACGATCTCAACATCTCTGACCTCTAGGGCCATGTTGTTTGTCACCCATGGAACATCATACATTTTCCTCTTTTTCTTCCCAGATCCATATTCATTATCTACCATAGACACCTCTTGGTGACCTCTAAGAATGCTAACCTAAGGGTCAAAATCTTAGGTAGCAACACTGGTTCCCCACTAAAACCATGGACTCTAATAATAGTATGATGGGATCCAAAAAAGTAATCACAAGGAATAGTGCAATTGGTCATAAGGTTTGACACACTTGGAAATAGTCTATTTACAACTAGTTCTGGGCTCAAATGATAAAAAGCAGGGGCAACAAAAAGTTTCTAGAATTCATATGGGTCACTAGTTTTAGACAAGATATGTGTCCATGTAGACACATGAATGGTCCTGTGTAGATCGAAGCTTGGGTCATACATATTTAGATGCATGTGTTGGGAAAATATGTCATAATTTTTATACAACATGAGATGAAATAGATAAGAGGAATACCTAAAAATCCCTTTATATTTGAACTAGCTAAGTTGTTCAACCATTGAATATGCAATCTGCTTAGAGAAATCAAGTCAATACTCCTGAGTCTTGTCAACAATTTTCAATCTGAATAGAATGGCCATTTGCTCTTCATAGACAGTTATATCATCTTTCATTCCAAAAATAAAAGCCATCATGGAAAGTGCATCTTGACTAGCTTGTGAAAATTGTGCTATTGTTATTGGCAATGTCGACACAGTAGTATCATCTTCACCTAATTAAAATTCCAATTTCAAAAACCTTAATTGAGTATTGACATTCACCCACGTTTTTTGCATCTTGGCAATGGTAGGAAATGTGGCTATCTTGTCATGATACAGGGCCAACATGTCCCTAATAGCCTTTGGTGTAATTTTCACTATGAATGGACCCTATTATATGGTATTTACGGGTGCATGAAAAAATTTGGAGCATATTTCAACCAAGTCAAGGCATGGATGTATAGCTGGGACAATGAATTGTGCTAGTTGGGAAGTCCATATCCTCATTGTGAATGTTTTGGATTGTCCAACCTGGGCCCTTTGAAGACATCTTTGACATGCCCCTTCTCTTAGAGTCTTGCTAAGCTTTTGAAGAATTGGGTCCATGATTCCATCTACAAAATATTTCACCTTTGTTGGGTCGTTTGCATAACCAACTTTAGGGACTCTAGTCTGTGGATATGTCTTTAAGGGTTATGCAGGGGCTGAAGCATATGCTTTGCTTGCAAGAAGCTTATCAATGGATTCATAAATCTTAGACCCTTATTGTGAAGATTGTGCTCCTTCCATATATATATCATTACTTGGAAATTTTGAATTGTGGTAATAGGTATGGATCTTTGCAATAGGGAAGGTGCTTTCACGAAGCAGGTTTGCTATGAACTAAAAATGCAAGTAGCATGGATTTTCTAGCAGACACAGGAATGTTTGAGATACTTTAAAGCTTTAACTCCTATTATGGGGTATTTAATGACCCATCAAGTCTCAAAATGGAATTAAAACTAGATATCCATTATCAAATCTTACTAAATCTTCATGGGATAGTGAGTTAGAAATGTCATGAAAGTGGTTGCATAAGGTACCTTAGGAAATGCTAGAGATTTGGAAGAGATTTAATGTATCGAGAGTTTTGAAAATTTTGAAAAAGATCTGAGCTGTGGCCATGTGTTCAAAGAACACTTATTAAAAAATAAAAAATGGGAAAGAAAAAATGGGAAAATAGAGCAACAAGAAAAATAAACTATCTAGCTATGATACCACTAACCAGGTATATTTACCTACCTCCTAGATCAAAAGGAAAATTTCTAAAGTCTCTTTTATGGCAAGGAAACTTATGATGCTAGACAAGTGGCTAAATGTGATGGAGCTCTGGTGATTTTCTCTTCTTGTTTGCCACCTTAATTGCTTTGTGTAGAGTAAAAAATACTCTACATGTTATTTTTAAGTTCAGTTATGCGCTCTAAATTTTGTCCTTCATGCTTTGGTTTGAGATAGTGAAGTTTTTTTTTTACTCACAGTGCAAGCATGAGTTTCTTTCCCCTAAATTTTGTCTAAGTATCAAAATTACAAGGAATCTACCAAGTGTCATCGATCGAGACACATTTTACAAATTCTTTGAGTTGCTCAGAACATGCCATGTGTCTCATACTAATTCAGTAGAGTGCAACAAGTGTCAGCATCCATGTTTCATAATTCTTATGTGTTTCAAAAGCTTATTTCAATAATATTTCTCTCAAGGTCAAGCGAGAGGTGCTAAGTGGAAACTATGGAAGGATTTAATCTATTTTTTCTAAAAGCAACGGAAGACACCACATATCCTTAGCTGAAGAAAGTGGAAGTTGCCATGTGTCAACATCCAAAATATCCTCATTTTGTTTCATCGATAAGTAAAGATTGTGGTGGGCACCAAGTTTTGTTTTTGAAGCAAGCAAAAGCTACCAAGTGTCACTATCTATGTAAATCTAAAATGAGGCCTGAGTGTTTCTATGATATAGCTAAAATGATGCAGAGACCGACACATGTCACCATCCATAGGTTTCTCAAAAGGTGACTAAGAGCTTGTGGAGATCACCATGTGTCCTTGTTAAAGATGCACAAAAAGAACCACCTATCCCCATTCTCTTTTTGAAGTTGCTTAGGCAAGAAGTGTTGTGGGTCAAATTTTCTATAAGAGGTTAAAGTTTTAAAGAAGTGGAGGATGATAGATGTTAAAGATGGAATAACCCCAATATAAAGACACAGTAAAGAGTTAATGTAGTGGAAAGTGCTGTGTGTTTTTGATAAATGCCATGAAAGCTGCCAAGTGTCATTTTTTGGTGCCTTTTAAATAATAAGAAGGTTTTCAAGTTGAGTAAGCAGAGCATGCTGAGACTTCTAGTTAGTTTTTGGTTCAGTTAAGCCATTCGAAGTTGATCATGCAGAGAGACTAACCATTTTAGATCCAAGAAATATCTTGTGTTAGACACTTCCAGTTTAGTTAGAGTTCGGTTAGACACTTCCAGTTTAGTTAAATAGTTGGATTGAGGAACGTGCCACCAATCTAGAGCTAGTCTAATGCTATAAATATGGGTGTAGGGAGCATCACCAGAGGATGATTAGAAGAGAGAGAAATTTTTGTGAGAAATTTTTATCAAAAGTTTAGACTTTTTTTAGCTGTGGCCAGTAATATCATTTGCCTTTGTTCTATTTTCTTTAGAAAGTTTGTATAACTGTGCATGTTTTTGTGCCTTTTATGTAACTAGAAAATTAGTGAGAAGATTGAATCCTATGACTTTGTTCATATTCTATGTGTTATTGCAAGAATAATCTAAATCATGAACCTTTTATTGCTATGGCAGTAATATCATTTGACTTTGTTCTATTTTCTTTAGAAAGTTTGTATAACTGTGCATGTTTTTGTGCCTTTTATGTGATTGGGAAATTGAGAAGACTAAGTCTTATACCTTTGTTGATATTTTCTATGTTATTGCAAAGAATCATTTAAATTTTTGAGCCTTTGATCCTAATGCTTTCATCCTTTACATTAATCATGCCTAGTTTACTCTTTAATGCAATTGAATCCTAAAGATAGATTCACTGTGCTTTGCGAATCAAGGATCAAATTAAACTTAGGTGCATCACCATAGTTAGATTTTCTTTAGTTGGATTTGTGTTTCTATTTAATCCTTATCCTTCTCCCCAAAATACTTTTGAGATAACGAAGAACCAACTTCTTTAAAATCTAGAGGTCATTTCAGGTTGCAAGTCCCACATTCCTGGAACTTCCCATTGTTGGTATTAGAAACAATGTAATTTTAAGCATCAACAATTTTTGGCACACCTAGTGGGACACCATCTTAAAGTTTCTTTCAAGACCATATGAACCAGAGAGCTATAAGGATTCACAGTTGTGGACCACTAACAAGATCTCAATCTCATGTTACCACTAACTATCTCAAAGAATCAAAGTCATCAAGAAATCCCTTATGGGTATGTATAATTATATTACTCAAAACTATGGGTCTTATGCCCCATCATATATCTTTAATCAAGATCAGGTTTCTCATGGAATCACATCAAGCAACAAGGATACATATGGTTATGATTTTTTCCCTTCACAAGTCCAATATGACTAGTCTCAGCCCTGTCATGAGCTATATTAGTCTTATGCATAGTCTTCCCAATATGTTACATCTCATACTCAACCTAATCTCATTTCCACCTTTAAACAAGCACTGCTAGGATATGAAAAGCATGTATCAGAGCTTGACAATAGAAGGGGATGTGGCCAAGAAATCCCTAATCATGTTATCCATCAAGTAAGAAATCTAATAGATCTAGTTAAAAGTGAATGGGCTCCCATTGAAATAGCAAATTGGCAAAGGCTTACATATGTGATGTTGGATGTGAGTGGCTTGATTGCATCTTTGGAAGAGAAGCTAAGTATTCATGAGAGGTAGCCTTACCATGTCTATCAACTTGCATATCTGCTACCCCATGTTCTATATCAGACATATTCAAACCTTGCTCAAGAGCCAAGTCGAGCCTGTTAAGGTTCTTTCCCCAATCATGTTGAGGAAAGTTCTAAAAAAATAAATATAGAATTTAAGGCCAATCTTAATAAACAAATTAAATTGGTAAATGTTCAAAAGTAATAATCTATGTTGGTAGCAAGGGAATTGGAATCCAAACCCTCACTTCCCCTTCACCTTAAAACCCTATCTTCTCAAGGGAAAAGTTCTAAATCTAAGGTCATGAGTTGGAAACAAACAATGGAATCATGGGGCAGAAAGGAGGAGAAAGTCATCATCTAAGAGTGTGAGATACAAAATGATGCTAGTTCATTTCAAGTCTCTCCCACCCTTCCTCAATAATCTTCTTATTTTTCATGGCAACCTTCATGCACTCCCCACTTATCTGATGATTCTTATGAGCTCCAAGAAAGACTCTTTCAAGAAAATCTAGCTAAGCAAATTGAGGAATTAGAGGAAAAAATGAGATTGCTTAGTGAAAGAGAGATAGAGCTTTCAGAGCTTAGAAGGGGCCTATGCCAAAAGATACCTCTTATACCAATCCTCAGGACCTTTAACATGATGACAAGATTCCAATTTGGAAGAAGGAAAATCATGAACCAGCTAAAAACCTTGAAGAAGATAAAATTTTTGACTCTTTCCAAGAGAAAAGTTCTAGACCTAAGGTCATGAGTTGGAAACAAATAATGGAATCATGGGGCAGAAGGGAAGAAGAGAAAAGTTTTTCTCAAAACCTTGAATAAGTCAAGGCTACTCTTACTCATGGTGATAATCAAGTAGAAGATCCTACATTTGAACACACCCCATATACACCCCTCCAAGAGAGCTATCAAGCCACATCTGATATAGATGAAGTGATGGACAAATGGAAAGAAGAGAATCATTTGATTCTAGCTCAAGAATTATCTCCTCTTTCATATATGTATAACCATCAGTCTTCCACTTCATCCCTTTTCAAAGAGGAATATATTTTGAAGGAAGCAAGTAAAGAGGTGTATGCTCAGTTCATGGCTAGTCAAGAAGATTTCATTAGTGTAGATGAAGAGGAAATCACCATAGGTACACCCTTTGATGAACCAAAGGACAAGTCACAAGCTTTTGCCTCTATCTCTGATGAAAAAGAGATAATTTCTGATCATGTTTTGAATGACTTATTTGAAGTCATTGGGGCAAGTGACACTATTCTTCAAGAAGGTTGTGAGCTGGCTTTAGGTGGAGACGGCAGCATTGAGACTCAAATAAATATACAAAATTTTTGTAAACTATTAGGCTTATCTTTTCAAAAGGTGTGTAAATCTAAAGATGATATTTTTGAAGTCATTAAAGAGGATGATCATGCAATCGAACCTGAGCATGAGGTAGAAGGAGATAAGCCAAAAAATGATGTATATCAAAGGGATTATGGTGATGAGCCAATAGCCATCAATTTCTTGATGAGACATGACAACATGAAGAGCCAACATTTGAAAGGCTTCCAAGAACAAGAAGAGTATGTATATGTTAGAGGCATGTTTGACTTTGATTCACTCAGATGTAGACCAATTAAGGTGGTAAACAAGAAGATAAAATCACTAGAGCTCCATCACATTCAGCCACTTGTCTAGCATCATAAGTCTCCTTTCCATAAAAGAGACTTCAAAAATTTTCCTTTTGATCCAGGAGGTAGGCAAATATACCTAGTTAATAGTATCATTGTTAGATAGTTTCCTTTTCTTGTTGCTCTATTTTCCCATTTTTATTTCCCACTTTTTCTTTTTTTTAATAAGTCTTCTTTGAATATGTGGCCATAGCTTAGAGCTTTTTCAAAAATTTCAAAACTCTTGACACATTAAATCTCTCTGAAATCTCTAGCATTTCCCAAGGTACCTTGCATAACCACTTTCACGACGTGTCTAACTCACTGTCCCATGAAGATTTAGTAAGATTTGCTAATGGTTACCCATTTTTAATGCCATTTTGAGACTTGATGGGTCAATAAATACCCCATAACAATAGTTAAAGCTTAACAGTGTCTCAAACATTCTTGCATCTACTAGAAAACCCCTGTTACTTGCATTTTCAGCTCATAACAAACTTGCTTAAGTGAAAATGCCTTCCTTATTGCAAAATATTCATACCTATTACCACAGTTCAGATATAGATATGGAGGGAGCATAGTCTTCCCAACAAGGATCTTGGATTTATGAATCCATTGATAAGCTTCTTATAGGCAAATCATATGCTTTGGCCCCTGCACAACCATTAAAGACCTATCCATGGACTAGAGTCCCTGAATTTGGTTATATAAATGACCCAGCAAAGGTGAAAGATTTTGTAGATGGAATCATGGACCCAATTCTTCAAAATCATAACAAGACTTTAAGAGAAGGGGCACATCAAATATGTCTTCAGAGGGACAAGGTTAGACAATCTAAAACATTCACAATGAGGATATGGACTTCCCAACTGGAACAATTCATTGTCCCAAATGTACATCCGTGCCCTGACTTGGTTGAAATATTCTTTGAATTGTTTCATGCACCCTCATGCATCATACAATAGGGTCTATTTGTAGTATAGATTACACCAAAGGCTATCAAGGACATTTGGCACTATATCATGACAAGATAGCCATGTTTCCTACCATTGCCAAGATACATAAAATGTGGGTGAATGTCAATACTCAATTAAGGTTTATAAAATCAAAATTGTAATTAGGTAATGATGATACTACTATGCTGACACTACCAACAACAATAGCACAATTTACATAAGCTAGTCAGGATGCACTTTCCATGATGGCTTTCATTTTTAGAATGAAAGATGATACAAATGTCTATGAAGAAAAAATGGCAATGATTTTTAGATTGAAAATTGTTGACAAGACTCAGGAGTATTATCTTGATTTCTTTGAGCAAATTGCATATTCAATGGTTGAACAACTCACCTAGTTTAAATCTAAAAGGGTTTTCAGGTATTCCTCTTATCTTTTTTACCTTATGTTATATCAAAACTCTGGCATCTTTTCCTAATGGATGCATCTAAATATGTATGACCCAAGCTTTGGTCTACATAGGACCACTTCTGTGTCTACATTGACACATATCTTGTCTAAAACTAATGACCCATACGAATTTTGGGAACTTTTTACTGCCCCTACTTTTTGTCATCTAAGCCTAGAACTGGTTGTAAATAGACTATTTCCAAGTGTCTCATACCTTATGACCAATTTCACTATTTCTTGTGATTATTTCTTTGGATCCCATCATATTATTATTAGAATTCATGGTGTTAGTGGAGAACTAGTGTTGCTACCTAAGATTTTGACCCTTAGGTTAGCATTTTTAGAGGTCACTAGGCAGGTGTCTATGGTATATAATGAATATGGCTTTGGGAAGAAAAAGAGGAAAATGTATGATGTTCCATGGGTGGAAAACAACATGGCCCTAGAGGTCAGAGATGGTGAGACTGTGTTGTTGAGGAAGCTAGCCTTCCTAGGTTTCTCTCTAATTGAAGATAAATGGGTATATGAGCCAAATGGTTTCATTACTTCATGGATCAAGACTAATAGGGTTGCTACTAGAATTACACATGAGGGCCATCCCTTTTGGGAAAATAGGAAAAATTTTAGGGAAGATATTCCTAATTTTTATGTTGAATTGATGGATTTGCCCCTTCAACAAGACAGACCATGGGAAACTTTTTATAGTAAGCAAAGGGATTTTGATCCTAAAATCAGAAATGACTTCTAGTTTAAGAAAAGCATTAAATAGCAAGGACTCAAATATTGAGAAGATAGAAGCCTATTAGAGATATAGGCAAGAGATTTGTGAGATAACTCACTCTTTTGAAATTGTGGATTTAGATGATAAATGGGAAGAACTCTAGGATGAATGTCATATGTCTCCTATTTCTAGCCTTGATAGAAGCAATTTGTAGATATAGGGTGGAGAGCCAAAAGCCAGAGTAGAATCCAGTCAAACATTGTAGACCCCAGGGCAAACATCAACTACAGTCACTATAACTATTTGGCCCCAATTTCTTAGTGCCACTAGAAATTAAAAGAGTGTGGTATCCTCACCAACAAAAGCTTCTCAATAGCCACCACTAGCAATAGTGGTAAATTTTTAAGTGAAAGAAACATAGCCAGAAGAAGAAATACCAAAGAAACATAAGAGGTTGAGGTTTTAGCTTGATTCAGAGGAGGGTGCAGAACCCTCAGAACACCAACCATAGAGTACTTCGGCTACTCCTTAGGTAAGTGTTGTTTCTCCTTCTTCTTCTCAATCTTTCTCTTCTTCTCTTAAGGTGACAATCCTGTTGAGCCAAATAATATCCCCTGCCACCTCTACTATGTCCATTTCTCATTTTGCCCTGTCTATCCATAGTCAGGCCATATCAATGTTTCATTCCCCCAATCTATTCTGAAGAAAATAACTCCTCAAATTTCCTCTAGCCAACATTTAGATATTCCATATGGTTTGCCACAAGGTTGTCCTTTTGCTAGTGGACACATTGACTCTCCCTCTACCTTCCAAACTCAAGCAGATGCTGCTAGGAAGGCAAGGGAAGCTAAAATGGATAAAAAGAGGATCAAGGATACTAAATCCTTGGCTACACCACATATAAGGTCATAATTTGACCCAATTCATCAGCAACTAATGGTGACCCATCGGTCACCCAATATAGTCAAGCCAAATGAGTATATGCAGCCTGAAGATTACACAATGAGTCTAGTGGCTATAGACATGTCTCTTTTCAAACCACAAGATAGGGTCAAGCTACTAAATGAATCCACTTCTACAATAGCTAAGGATTATTTGAAAATATCAAAGACCTTGAAGAATATGGAGGCTAACCTAGCCCAAGAAAAGGCAAACTATAGTAGTTTGACCACAGAGATCAATACTAAGAATATTGAAATAGAGAGTCTTAATAAATAGTTACAAGATATTGTTTCTCTTTAGACTCATTAGGCTATTTAGGACCAAAATGATTATTTGAAAACAAGGCTAATGTAGGTGAAAGATACAATGTCATCCTTAAGGTGGGAAAAGGAAACAATGCAAGAAAAATATGAGGAAAGCTTGGTATAGGTCTCTCAACTTCAATAGAAGATGTAGGATGAGCAGAATAATACTATTGCTATATATGCCCAACTTCAAATTGAGTGACAAATGATAGAACAATTGACACTTGAGTTGGCTAATAGGCTAAAGAATGTAGTGGTTTTGAATTTGGTTAAGGAGATTTATGGATCAATATGGAAAAGAATCTCTGAGGAGATTATTTAGCTCAAACCTTCTCTAACCTTTCTACTAAATGCACAAAAATTGTGTGAAAAGGTGGAGAATTTAGTTGAAGACACTCTATCCATTGTCTCTTGAAGAGTGTTTGACTCTCAAGTGTTGTTACAAAAGCTTTATGATGCAATGGAAGGAACGTTATTAGCAACAGGGATCACTGACAGAATGATTGCTACTAAAAGAGTGAATGATGTCCTCAGTTTCAACTCCATAGCAGTTAAATGTGAAGAGCTTTTACATGTGGTGAAGGAAGGAATCAAAGACATGAAACAACACATTAAAGATATAGTGCAATTAGGTCTTCCTTCCCCTTTTCCTGATAGCAACACTATGTTGATGATTGACAAAATTAAACCTTTGTTGTTAGCCAACTAGAATGATCAGGTAGTCTTTTAGGGTTTAAGAGATGATTCATCAATTCCTAAAGTAAAAGCTATTTCGATTCCCTTTTCCTAGCTTAAATTTAAATTGAAGGCTATAGTTCATATTTTGCCAAATTTTTCACACAAAGATATCATCAATCTTGATTTAGCCTTCCACGAATTGCAAAAAAAGTAGGGGTTATCTAATGATGAGTGGTCTGCTTATCAGACAACTTTACTAAAGTTGTAATTTTTTTCCCTTTTTGATCAAGTAGGAGATTATGGATTCTTCTTTTTGAGTAGGCTCGAAAGTCCTCAAGGTCGCCAAGAACTGTAGAGTAAAAACTACTCTACATGTTATTTTTAAGTTTAGCTATGCACTCCAAATTTTGTCCTTACATGCTTTGGTTTGAGATAGTGAAGTTTTTTTTGACTCACATCACAGGTGCAAGCTTATTTCCCCTAAATTTTGTCTAAGTATCAAAATCACATAGAAGCTGCCAAGTGTCATCGACTAAGACACATTTTACAAATTCTCTAAGTTGCTTAGAATGTGCCACGTGTCTCGTAGTAATTTAGTTGAGTGTGACAAGTGCCGGCATCCATGTTTCATAATTCTTATGCATTTCAAAAGATTATTTCAATAAGCTTTCTCTTAGGGTCAAGTGGGAGGCACCAAGTGGTAACTGTAAAAAGATTCAATCTATTTTTTCTAAAAGAAATGAAAGATGCCATGTATCCCTAGCTGAAGAAAGTGGAAGCTGCCATGTCAACATCAAAAATATCTTCATTTTGTTTCATTGATAAGTAGAGACTGTGGTGGGCCCTAAGTTTTATTTTTGAGGCAAGTGGAAGCTACCAAGTGTCACCATCTATGTAAATATGAAATGAGGCCTGAGTGTTTCTATGATATAGCTAAAATGATGTGGAGATCGACACATGTCACCTTTCATAGGTTTCTCAAAAGGTCACTAAGAGCTTGTGAAGACCACCATGTGTCCTTGTTAAAGATGCATGAAAAGCACCACCTATCCCCATTCTCTTTTTGAAGTTGCTTAGGTAAGAAGTGTTGTGGGTCCCATTTTCTATAAGATATTAAATTTTTGAAGAAGAAGAGGATGACAGATGTCAAAGACAAAATAACTTTGATATAAAGATAGTAAAGAGTTAATGCAGTAGAAAGTGTTGTGTGTTTTTGATAAGTGTCGTAGAAGCTGCCAAGTGTCATTTTCTGGTGCCTTTTGAATAATGAGAAGGTTTTCAAGTTGAGTAAGTAGAGTACGTTGAGACTTTCAATTAGTTTTTTGGTTCAGTTAGGCCATTTAGAGTTGATCATGTAGAGATACTAAACATTTTAGATCTAAGAAATATCCTATGTTAGACAATTCCAATTCAATTAGAGTTTAGTTAGACACTTCTAGTATAGTTAAATTGTTGGATTGAGGAATGTGCGAGAAATATAGAGCTAGTTTGATGCTATAAATATGGGGTGCAGGGAGCATCACCAGAGGATGATCAGAAGAGAGAAATTTTTATGAGAAATTGTTATCACAAGTTTAGACTTTTTTTAGCTGTGGCTAGTAATATCATTTGCCTTTGTTCTATTTTCTTTAGAAAGTTTGTATAACTATGCTTGTTTCTGTGACTTTTATGTAATTAGAAAATTAATGAGAAGATTAAATCCTATGCCTTTATTGATATTCTCTATGTTACTACAAGAATCATCTAAACCATGAACCTTTTATTGCTATGGCCAGTAATATCATTTACCTTTGTTCTGTTTACTTTAGAAAGTTTGTATAACTATGCATGTTTTTATGCCTTTTATGTGACTAGAAAATTGAGAAGACTGAGTCTTGTGCCTTTCTTGATATTTTCTATGTTATTGCAAAGAATAATTTAAAGTTATGAGCCTTTGATCTTAATGTTTTCATCCTTTACATTAATCATGCGTAGTTTGCTCTTTAATGTAATTGAATCCTAAAGATAGATTCACTGTGCTTTGAGAATCAAGGATCAAATTAAACTTAGGTGCATCAGCATAGTTAGATTTTCTTTAGTTGCATTTGTGTTTCTATTTAATCCTTATACTTTTCCTGAAAATGCTTTTGAGATAAAGAAGAACTAGCTTCTTTAAAATCTGGAGGTCATTTCAGGTTGTAAGTCCCACATTCCTAGAACTTCCCATTGTTGGTGTTAGAAATAGCACAATTTTAAGCATCAACAATCTTCATCTGAGTGAATCAGAGTTAAACATTCCCTCAAAATATACATACTCCTCTTGTTCTTGGAAGTTTTTCAAATGTTGGTTCTTCATGTTGTCATGTCTCATCAATAAATCAATGGCTATTGGCTCATCATCATAAGCCCTTTGATATACATCATTGTTTAACTTATCTTCTTCTACCTCATGCTTGGGTTCCATTGCATGATTATCCTCCTTGATGAATTCAAAAATATCATCTTCAAATTTACCAACCTCTTGAAAGTATAAGCTTGATAGTTTGCAGAAATTTCACATATTTATTTGAATATTAATTTTGCCTTCTTCACTTGCAATCAGGTCATAGCCTCCTTGAAGAATAGTGTAACCGGCCCCAATGAATTTAAACAAGTCACTCAAAACATGATAAACAATTATCTATTTTTCATCAAAGATAGAGGCAAAAGCTTGTGACTTGTCCTCTGGTTCATCAAAGGGTGTACCTATGGTGATTTCCTCCTCATATGCACTCATGAAATCTTCCTGACTAGCCATGAACTAAGCACACTCCTCCTTACTTGATTCCTCCAAAAAATATTCCTCTTTGAAAAGGGATGAAGTGGAAGAGTGATGGTTATACATATGCAAAAGAGGAGATAATTCTTGAGCTACAATAGAATGATTCTCCTCTTTCCATTTAACCATCACTTCATCTATATCAGATGTGGCTTGATATCTCTCTTGGAGGGGTGTAGATGGGGTGTGTTCAAATGTAGGATCTTCTACTTGATCATTACCATGTGTAAGAGCAGCTATGACTTCTTCAAGGTTTTGAGCAAAACTCTTCTCTTCTTCCCTTCTACCCCATGATTCCATTGTTTACTGCCAACTCATGACCTTAGGTTTAGAACTTTTCCCTTGGAAAGGGTCAGCAATTTTATCTTCTTCAAGGTCCCCAGTTGGTTCATGATTTTCATTCTTCCAACTTGGAATCTTGTCAACATGCTGAGGGACCTGAGGATTGGTATAAGATGTATCTTTTGGCATAGGATCCAATCTAAGGTCTAAAATCTCTATCTCTCTTTGACTAAGTAATCTCATTTTTTCCTCTAATTCCTCAATTTGATTAGTTAGATTTTCATGAAAGAGTCTTTCTTGGAACTCATAGGAATCATTAGATAAGTGGGGAATGCATGAAGGTTGCCATGAAAAAAAAAATATTCTTGAGGAAGGGTGGGAGGTACTTGGAAGGGACTAGCCTCATTTTGTATCTCACACTCTTGGATAATGTCTTTCTCCTCCTTTTTGCCCCATGATTCCATTGTTTGTTTCCAACTCATGACCTTAGATTTAGAAATTTTCCCTTGGGAATATGGGGTTGCAAGGTGAGGGGAAAGTGAGGGTTTGGATTCCAATTCCCTTGCTGTCAACGTAGATTGCTACTTTTGAAGATTTGCCAATTTAATTTATTTATCAAGATTGGCCTTAAATGCTAGATTTACTATTTTAGAACTTTCTTCAACATGATTAGGGAAAAAACATTGACAGGCTTGACTTGGCTCCTCAGCAAGGGTTGAGTATGTCTGATATGAAATTTGGGGTAGTGGATATGCAAGTTGATAGACTTGGTAAGGCTGCCTCTCATGAATACTTAGCTTCTCTTCCAAAGATGCAATCAAGCCACTCACATCAAACATAAAATGGCTTGATTGCATCTTTGGAATTAAAATCACACTTGCCTGAAAAGTAAATTACATAAAATGGAACTTATAACTACATGGAAATTTCCCACACCAGATGAATTAAATGAATATATTGGAAAATTACTTATACATATATGAAATCATACATATAAAATACTCAACATGAAATAATAAATACACATATAAAAAAATATATAAATTAAAATAATACTAATGAATGGAAAATCAATTTATAAGATCTATACAAATGAGATCTCCCTTGTTTATATTAGATCTTGACTCCATCTTTTTATACAGGATGGTTACTTCAAACTAATTTTATTTCATAAAAAATATACTATGGTAGAATTATAGAAATATACAAAATACCCCATTTAACTTTTTCTAATCTATACCTTACTAATTTATTACTTCCTCTAACTATCTTTCAACCTACTCTCTACTCCTTATATAGGGAGATAATTTCTTGTTCAAATATTAATAAGATCTAGTGGTTATAAATAAAAATCTATTTCTATAACAAAATTCAAATATGTTGTAACAATACCAAAAATATTTGCAATGTTAATTATTTTGTTGCAATAATAAAAGAAATGAAATGGAGAAAGAATATTGATTTTTCTCATCCCTATATTCAAGGAACCAAATAATCTCCTTAAATCATGGTATTTTTCTAAATCTAGTTGTGCACCAAATATCATGTTTTATAAATTTGATTACACAATCAGTTATTGTAGGTTATTTTTGATTAGTTGATGTAGGTGATTTTATGGTTAGGTTTTTAGGCTATTTTTTAGGTAGTGGATGAAGGTGGACAAAAAAAATGGTTGTAGGTACTCTATACTTTCAATATCCAACCAACCAATGGTTGAGAATGAATTTACCAAAATAGATATGGGTTATATAGAGTTAATAGATGTAGGCCATTATAAAATACATATATCCTTATCCTCTTATGACTATGGGTGCCTCAGACATATTTATTAGTAAATCCACATGTAAGCCTTTAAACTACACTATTTCATCTAGAAATAAATAACTTATATCACAAAAATAAACATATGTAACATGTATAGAAATATATATATAAAGTCATGGGTAAGGATATAAAAATGGATTAAGTATAAGGGGTGTATATATTAGAAATATATTTCTTGGCCTCATCATGCCCCACAACTTAAAATATAACACATACTTATGAAACCACATAAGGAACCTTAAGAAAAAAATTCAAACTATCTTTTACTATTGGTTATTACATGTATACTGACATCATCTAAATATAAAATTATAATAAATTATTCTCTTGGCTTGTGTTATATTTTAAGTACATCCTTCTTTGGTGACTTATTGTGAAATTGAGGCTCTTTCCATTTCTATTTTTCTTGGCTAGTTTCTACAAGCTCATCCTATGGAGGAGTATAAATTACATCAACAAATCCATCAAAATGATCATTCAAGTTTGTTCTAATTCAATAAATTTTCAACTATCAGCTATATAAGGCAATGATGAGCCAATGCATGTGTTTTTATGCTTTCAAATTTTATAGCCATTTTTCTTAATTGATTTATAAAGAGGAGAGGTATATTTACATAAACATTATGTCTAAAATGGTTCAAGAAACTTAAATGATGAGTGTAAACCATTGAATGTCTATGATCACAAGTAATATACTTTATAATGAAAGTTCATACTTCATCTCAAGGTGGAAGCAATCATCAGTTGGTTCCTTCAGTACTGAATGTGAGTACCCATCCTACTTCATAGAACGTGTTTTTTTTTCTACTGTTAGATCATGCATACTATAAAGACTTATTTTCATTTTGGTATAATACCAATAAACTATACAATCAATTCCTCTATC
This sequence comes from Torreya grandis, assembly GCA_037957365.1. NCBI lineage: Eukaryota > Viridiplantae > Streptophyta > Pinopsida > Cupressales > Taxaceae > Torreya > Torreya grandis. The sequence goes on from JARHVA010003176.1 coordinate 1,275,095, forward strand.
AAAAAAAATATTTAATCATTTCAACATGGTAGTGTTACCATGAAGGGTCTAAGCAATTTCATGTGTTATGCTTACATCAAATCCAAAAAGTTTTTCAATGAAATAACCAATTTTTTTTTGAAATATATTTAAAATATTTGGTTTTTCTCTCAATGTTTTATGATCAAAAGGATCATTTATTATTATATTTCCTATGATACTGTACATGTTCCTCCTTTTCCTATATAAACTAACTGGGTGCATAGAGTGTATGTTATAAAAAACTAAGTGGAATGTCTCAAATATTAGTTTTTACTTAAGATAACTCATACATGACAAATATATTTAATACTACATCCTAGGGAAATAAATATCATTTATTAACCACCATTACCCCCAACTTTATCATGACACTTGTTATCAAGTGGAGCAAGGTAGCAGAGAATGAAAGCTTATAGAAGCATGGTTGGGTGTGAAAGATATCAAGAACAATTGACAAGGGATTTTAATGACTAAAAGGTGGGTAATGGAAAGGATAAGGTAGAAACATGCAAGGTTAAATGAGGCTAAATTGATAAAAACTAGACGGTGATGGAAAGGAATGCTGAATTCTATAAAAGAGGGATTTAGGGAGTTGGCTTGTAACTATTGGATTTAGTCCAAAGGAACACACAAAAGGATATGTTTTCATAATTTAATATTAAGGTAAAATAAATGACTCTAAATAAAAAGTAAAAATACTTGATTTGATAATGGACTATTAAAAATGATGATGAGAACAAGTGTATTGAGGTGGCAAGAATGACATTTAGGTAGTGTCACCAAGTGAAAATGTCATTAATCAAGCATCCTAAATGATTAACATATGTAATATAGGTGATATTTAAAGATATGCATATTAGAATAAAAGAAATAAAATAATAATAAAGTTTGATAGTATCATGTTCTTTCTTTGGGGATGTTTAATTAAATGAAGATGAAGTAACAACATCTAAATGATGTATCAAAATTTTGAATCTCAATTTTTTTCCCACCTTGTAGGACCCTCTAAGTGTGATCTAAGTGCTTACAGATCTAATGGAGGCTACTACCTTTGGTAGTGCCTCTAGGGACCTAAATTTGATAGAAGATGTTCCCTCCAATGGATGGAAGAAACCGTTAACAGGGGAAAAGATGTGTTCTACTAAAAGTGTGTCGAGCCTTCATATAAAAAAAGATTCCACTAAGGGTAAGGCCCTAACTATCACAGATGTTATGTTTGAGAAAATCATGGTGACCATGGACCTTGCACTGGTAGGTAAGTTTTTCTCCTTTTGTCCTAATATTGAGATGGTTAGGAAATGGGTAATGTCTCAATGGAGAACTAAAGGTAGTGTCTTGATCATTGCTATGGCAAGAGGCTTATTCTTATTTAGATTTATGAATAGGGAGGATATGATAGCTATTCTTGCTAGAGGACCATGGCTGTATGGTCCACATTTGCTTGCCTTGTTCTCTTAAAAACTAAGTTTTGACTCCAACTCAGACCTCAACAAGTTTGCTCCTACTTGGGTAAGATTGCCAGGGTTCCCAATGGAATTTTGGGATGAAAAAATATTTACAGCTATTGGCAACTCTATTGGCCAATATGTCACTATAGATCATACTGCCAGAACACAATCTAGATGTGTGTATGCTCAGTTGTGTGTCAATGTAGAGATTAATCAGACCCTTCCTATGTCTATAGAGTTAAACTCTAAATATGGGATTTGGACTCAGCTAATCATTTATGAAAGTGCTACCATTTTCTATCAAATATGTAGGAAAAAGGGACATATAATGACCCAATGTAAGGTGAAGTAAATGGGAAGGAAAGATGATTCCCCTATTGAAGGTGAGGATCAATCTCACAAATCTAGAAACTTTGGCAGTCAGGGAATGGGGGTAGTGTGAAAAATAGTGATAATATTGAAAAGGTTAGGGAAAAATCTGGTCAGGAGGAGGTCTTTGGTAATGGGTAAAAATATATCCTAGAGGATAATAACAAGGTCTTAGATAATGATAGTCAGAAGGTTACAATAGACACAAATAACTCTTTGGATCAACAGACTAATATATCTGAGGAAGGGGAAATTTTGGCCCACTCGATAGATGGGGATGATGCAGAAGGCAAAGTTTTAAGAGATGATCAGCTAGAACTTCCTCTAAAAATAGTAGATACTAAGGGCTAAATAACCTTACATTCAAATATAGATACTTCCCATGCTCTATAAGTAGGAGACCAATTATTCAATTATTTAGTGACAGGTGAAATAGGACAAAATGGTAGTAGTAATGAATAGGAAGAATGGATTACCCCAAAAAATACAAAGGTAAAAAATTTGTAGATGTTGGCACTGACCCCATACAAGGGAAACCAACCCTAAGAGAAACAAGACAATGAGATATCACCAGGGAGATTGCCAGTGGTAAATAGAAAACATTAGAGACCCATTCCCTCAAATCCTCTAAATGATAATATTATCTTAGAACTTGAGGGGCTTTAATAGCCCCTCTAAATAGTTTGAGGTTAAAAAATGCATTCTAGATAATAAATTAGATATTTTATTACTCCAAGAGGTCAAGATGAATGATGAGAGTTTTAAGAAAATAGCTGACTACATATGGCCTAAGGCTACCTTTTGCATTAGTCCAGTTGAAGGGGCTTCAAGTGGGATTGTAACTATGTGGAATAGAGCTAAAATTCAGGGATCTCTTATTACTTATAATAAGCATTTTTTTATTATTAAATTCTCTTTGTCCTCTTTGAACTAGTTGTTGATCAATGTCTACGGCCCAAATAATAGAGCATTAAGGCAAAATTTATGGACCGATTTGAGTAGCTTTAGGAGTAACACCCCACACACTAGATGGATGTTGGCTAGAGATTTTAACACTCTATTATACCCTTCTGAAAAACCTAGTGGGATTATTGATTACTCTGATAGCATGTTTGACTTTGCTAAATTTATAAATGATTGGGGATTATTGGATGTTGAATTGCAAAATGAAAATTTCACCTGGTTTAATAGAAGAAGAGGAGACCAAATGATCCAAGTTAAGTTAGATAGATTTATTATTTCTAGTAGTTGGGATGATTATCATAATATGAATTTTTAGGCTTTTCTTAGAACCATGTTTCATCATTGCCCTATCTTCCTTAGTTAGAAAGATCAGGGACAATGTGGTCCTTTCCCCTTCCATTTTGAAGCTATGTAGATTAAACATAAATACTTTAGACAATTGGTGGCCCAATGGTGGAAAATTCCTATCCAGGGCACTCCTATGTTTAGATTAGTCAAAAAACTTTAGCACATCAAATAGGAAGTTCATGGATGGAATACATATAGCTTTGGTCAGGTCTTTCATCAGAAGAAAAACATAGCTGAAAAAATTGTAGATATCTAGTAGCAGATTGCTCAAGGAGATGATTCAGAAAACACTTATAAAGAAAAGAATGCCCTAATTTCTGATTGGAAGAATCTTATGTATAGAGAAGAGCTTTTTTGGAAATAAAAATCTAGAGTTTAGTGGCCCAAAGAGGGGGACATGAACATGGCCTTCTTTCATCTCTCAGCCATGAAACACAAGAAGGCCAACTCCATAACGAAGCTATGTTTGGAAAATGGCAACATTATAACTAAAGATAATGATATAGGGGAACAAGCTAAGATATTCTTTCAAAATTTGTTGAGTGAACAAACTAATGATGATGGGAATGGTGGAACTATGAATCAATTCATTGATAAAATCCCCTATTTGATAACTGAGGAAGACAACCTAGAGATGTTAAGGCCTATATTCGAGGAAGAAGTCTATGTTATTTTATTCTCTATGGGTTCCTTAAAAGCCCTAGGTCTTAATGGCTTCCCTCCTATATTCTTCTAGAAATATTGGGATATAGTGGGAATGGATCTTACTACTATTATCTGTGACTTCTTCAGATCAAGTAAACTTTTGAAACAAGTTAATAATACTTTTATAGTACTTGTTCCTAAAAGGTCGCAACCCACACACCTTTTAGAATTTAGACCTATTAGTCTGTGTAACACTGTTTATAAGCTTTGCACTAAAGTGCTAGTTATGAGAATTTAACCTTTTTTAGACAAAATTATTTCCCCTGCTCAAAAAGGATTTGTCTTGGGTTGGCAAATTCTTGATGTTGTGATATCCACTCATGAGACTATTCATTCCATGGACAAGAGTAGCATCCCTAGTATGGCTCTTAAGATAGACATTTCTAAAGCATATTATAGGGTCTCATGGACTTTTCTATTTCAAGTCATCAAAAAGTTTGGGTTTAATGATAAAATGTCTCACCTTGTATGGAACATTATTTCTTCTGCTAAATTTTTAGCTCTAGTCAATGCGGTCCCTAAAGGTTTCTTTTCTTCTTCAAGAGGAATTCGTGAGGGGGACCCTCTCTCCCCTTACTTATTCATCATAATGGCAGAGGCACTAGCAAGATACATACAAACTAATATAGCCTCTAAACATTTAGTGGGCATCAAACCTACTTTCTCCCTTCCCCCTATGGTGGTGTAGTAATTTTTGGATGATACCATTATTTTTGGCATCTCTTCAGTGATCAAAGCAAGGAGATGAAATAATATTTTAAATAACTATGCCATAGAGTCTAGGCAAAGCATAAATCTCTGAAAAAGTAATGTGTACTTCTTTAATACTCCTAATGACCTTATACAAATTATCATTGACATCCTGGACTGTGCTGAACCTAATCTACCTGTTACCTATTTGGGCCTTCCCCTCATGGTCAAAGAGGTATCTCTAAGTTTTTGGAATGGAATATTGGAAATAACTCAGAAGAAACTACTTGGTTGAAAAGGGAAACTTCTCAGCAGTGCAGGAAAACTACAACTTCTTTGGGCCTCTCTACAAGGGATTCCTACCTACTTCTTATCTCTTTTTAAAATACGTAAATATTTTGCTAAGAATAGGAATAGATTCAAAGAAAATTATTATGGATGGGACTGGAAGATAAATAGAGAATGTCTTTGGTCAGTTGGGAAAAAGTGTGTCTTCTAAAATCACATGGTGGCCTCAATATTAGATCCATCAAGAACATGAATAAAGCCCTTCTCTCCAAAATCAACTGGAATCTAATTCATAAAAATAAGGATTGGGGAAAATCATGTATGCCAAATATATGCATTATTCTGATGGTTCCAACTTTCTCCAACAAGTAGGGCTACCCCAGAGATCTATGATATGGAATAAAATGCTAAAAAGTAGAAGCCTTATTAAGCAAGGAATTAGATGGAAATTGGGAAATCACTAGCATATTAAATTATGGAATGACATTTAGGTAAAGGATAAGGCTCTTATCACACAAATAAACTATAGAGAAATTGCAGACATTGCTTCTCAATTTTTTTGAGATAAAGTTAGTGATTACATGGCTAATAACAATGGCATAAGGAGCTAGAAAAATCTATTGGATTGTTATGCTCATCAGCCTGAGCTCTTCCCTATAGTTCTAGATATTCAGTAGTTGATTCATGAGATCAAAATCCCTCTCTTCTTGTGAGAAGATGACTAGTACTAGTGGCTAGATAAGAATGGATGGTTCTCTATCAAGTCTATTTATCATTTGTTGATTCTTGAGGTTCAAAATAAGGAGATATGGAAAAAAGTTTGGAACTATAAACTTATACCAAAAATAAACATGTTTTGGTGGGCTAATACTCATAACAAAATTTTAACCCAAGCTAACCTTCAGAAGAGAGGTTTATGCTGGTCAACAAATGTTATTTGTTTTGTTCAAAAGAGGAAATAGTTTCCCACCTTTTCATACATTGTGATTTTGCTTGGGAATTTTGGGGCATAATCCTAAATAATTTTTGTATTGAGTGGGTCTATAAATCTAACCTCTAGGAAGTCATTATCATCTGAAATCCTACCTTTTCTCATCCCTGGCTCATTGAATTATGGAATAAAACTCTACCCTATTTGAGTTGGATTTTATGGAAAGAGCACAACCAATTTTTTTTATGGATACTATTAGACATGCCTCTCAGGTGTTTCATTCTTTTGTTAAGACTCTTTTGGAAACTGTCACTATTGCTCATATTCATACTATGGAGAAACCCCTAACTCAATAAGAAGAAAAAATTATGGCCAAATGGAAGGTACTAAATCATATTCCTACTTATAATAATTCTAAAATTCTTCAGAGACTTAATACTAGATGGAATCCCTCGAAGCCTAACTAGTTGAAACTTAACTTTGATGGGGCCTCCAAGTTTGATGGTAAAGCTAGTGGGGGAGGGAATATAAGAAATGATAGAGGGTGGATGATTGCTATCTATGCTGGTGGAATAAGCTACTAGAGTAATAACAATACTGAAGAAACTGCTCTTCTATGGGGGATAAAATTGGCTATATCCCTTGGTATAAGGAATTTGAGTATCCAGGGGGACTCTAAAATGGTTATCAATGTAGTTAACAAAGCATCAAGTGCAGAAATTAATTTTAAAGATATCATTAGTGATATTCAATTTCTTCTATAGAAGCTCACTAGAGTTAATATTTCAAATATTTATATAGAGGGAAATAGTGTAGCTGATGCCTGTGCCAATCTTGGCCAACAATTTTCAAATTGATGATGTTGGAACCAAATAGATCATATCCCTTTAAATATTAGAGATCTCATCCCCTTCTATTGTCAAGCTCTAACACATGTTTTTCATATCCCAGCAGTGCTTGTTTGAAGGTGGAAATGAGATTAGGTTGAGTATGAGACGTGACATATTGGGAAGACTGGGTATAAGACTAATATAGCTCATGGCAGGGCTGAGACTGGTCATATTGGACCTATGAAGGGAAAAACTCATAACCATATGTATCCTTGTTGCTTGATGTGATTCTAAGAGAAACCTAATCTGGATTAAAAATATATGAAGGGGCATAAGACCCATAGTTATGAGTAATGGAATTATACATACCAAATGGTGATTTCTTGATGGCTTTAATTTCTTGATAATCAATGGCAACAGAAGATTGAGATCTTATTATTGGTCCACAACTCTGACTCCTTATAGCTCTTTGTATACATCCTTCTTGAAAAAAACTTAAAAAAAGTGTTGGTTGGTGTCTCACCGGGCATGCCAAAAATTGTTGATACTTAAAATTGTGCTATATCCAACACCAACAATGGGAAGTTTCAGGAATGTGGGACTTACAACTTGAAACAACCTATAGAATTTAAAGAAGTTGGTTCCTCTTTATATCAAAAGTATTTTTGGGAAAAGGATAGGGATTAAATAGAAACACAAATACAATTAAAGAAAATCTAACTATGGCAATGCACCTGAATTTAATTTGACCCTTAATTCTCAAAGCACAATGAATATATCTTTAGGATTTAATTACATTAAAGAGAAAACAAGGCATGATCAATGTAAAAGATGAAAATAGATTGAATCAAAGGCTCACAACTTAGACTATTTTACAATGACACAAAAAATATCAATAAAGGCACAAAATTCAATAATTCTCATTAATTTTCTAGTTACATAAAAGGCATATAAACATGCATAGTTATGCAAACTTTATAACTGAAGAAAATAAAACAAATGCAAATGAAATTATTAGCCACATCTTCAAAGTTCTAAAAATTTTGATAATAACTTCTCACAAAAATATCTCTCCCTTCTGATGATTCTTATTTTCCTTCTTCTAGGGATCTCTACACCCATATTTATAGCATCAAACTAGCTCTAGATTTCTTGTACGTTCCCAATCCAATTGCCTAACTGAACTCTAACTAAACTAGAAGTGTCTAACAAAAGTCCTTTCTTGGACTTGAAATGTTCCATCTCCCTACAGTTCATTAGATGAAATAGATACACAAGACGCTTTCTACTATTAAAATGGGCAAAGACACTTGGAGTGTTTCGCTTACTCAACTTGAAAACTATCTCATTATTCAAAAGATACTAAAAAATGACACTTGGTAACTTTTGAGACACTTACAGAAGACACACGACACTTTCCATGTAACTTATACTCTTTACTATGTCTTTGCTCTAGAGTGTTCCATCTTTGACATTTGTCATAGTCTGCTTCTTCAAAACTTGAGAAATTTATGAAGAATGGGACCCACAACACTTCTCACCTGAGAAACTTCAAAAATGGAATAGGGATAGGTGGCACATTCCATGCATATTTAATAAGGGACATGTGGCAATCTCTACTTTCTTTAGTTATGGACATGTGGCAGCTTTCATTGATCTTTAGCAAGAATGTAGAAACATTTAAGACTCATTTTAGATTCATATAGATGGTAACACTTGGCAGCTTCCACTAACTTTTAGAAATAAAAACCTGGGTCCCACCATAGTCTTTACTTATCAATGAAACAAAATGAAGATATTTTGGATACTAACACTTGGCAGCTTCTACTGCATTTAGCTAGGTGCACGTGGTAGCTTCCATTATTTTTAGAAAACATTTTGAGACCTTTAGTAGTTTCCACTTGGTGCCTTCCACTTGACCCTGAAAGAAGCTTACTAAAATAAGCTTTTGAAATGCTTAAGAAGCATGAAAAATAGATGTTGACACTTTTTGTTCTCCACTAGATTATTACGAGACATGTGGCACATTTTGAACAACTTATAGAAATTATGAAATGTACCTCAAATGATGAGACTTGGTAGCTTTCATGTGACTTTGACACTTAGACAAAATTTAGATGAAAAGAAACTCAAGCCTGTGTTCTGAGTCAAAAAACTTCACTGTCTCAAACCAAAGCATGCAGGGACAAAATTTTGGATTGCATATCTGAAACTTGGAAAATGAAAAATGTAGAGTTTTTTAACTCTACAGTTACCATGAATGATAAAAATATAATTAGAGGTATAATAAGCCCCAAAGATGAGGGGAATGGAAAGGATTCAATCTAAACATGTAAAAACACACTTTTAATGCACTCAATTTGAGAGTGCAAGATGCATGCTTATGGAATTCATCAATTCCAAGATAGGTTTCACACTAAAACATTGACACCATGGGTAAATTTGTGGAGATCTTAGAGTTAGAGGAAAAGGAGAATGTGGTATCCATAAAGAGATAATAATAAGTGCCCTAGTATAGCATATTTGATTTTGATAATCTATTTGTGCCCTAACAGGGTTAATTTTTATCACTGATAAATAATAAATAATGCTTTTTCCCTAATACGGTTGATTTAGATTTTTGACTTTGTTTAAATGTTGTGCCCCATCATGGGTAAATTGGCAAGAAATTAGCTCAGGGATATAACATAAAATATAGATTAAATATGGGAAGGAAAAAACATAGATGTGATGGTATAATGTATTAGAAAAATCCACAAAAAACTAGGCATATGAGAATACATAAAGTGATGAAATATATGAAAAAAAGAATGAACATGGTCGATCTAAATTTAGATACACCATGTATCCAAGTGTTACCTACATAGTCCAAATGGACCTCAATCCAATTTAGTTCATCCACAAATGGGAGAGAATGAATGTGGGATGAATAAAACTAACCAAAGATTGATTATAATCATGATGTATGCAAACAGATGCATGTATAAACATTGATTTAGGTTACAAATATATTGAGCCTAGTTTATGCATATTTATCTTAAGATCTATTTGTCAAAGATGTGTTGATGTTAAGACTTGAATCTAGAGCACAAAGTGCTTGATATTTAGAAATAAATTAAGCATCATAAGTATGAATAAATCATAATGACATGGAATTTCAAATGCATAAAGCCAATTCAAATGTGAATACCTATAACTAAAGATAATGGTAAACAATGACCAAAACTAGAGTTACAACTATTTACATTTAAACAAAAAAGAAAAGACAAAAAAAAGCATAAATAATCACAACTTAGAATCAATATATGAAAAATCCAGACTTAAGTTAGAATAAAATGTTTAAAAAATGAAAAGTGAAAACATATTAAAAATATAAGATCAAGATATAAATAATCAAGATTCATGTGGATCATCAAGATGCTCTTGAAAAAAATGATAAGAGAAAAAACATAAAGGGAAACACAAGACCAAGATGAGACAACAATTAATAAAAAGAGAAAAAGAGAAGAAATAAATGAAAAGGTGCAAAAGCACAACAAAACACCAAGAAAAAATAATAAAACACTAAAAAAATTCAAATAAACAAACAAAAAAAAACCAAGTTAGTATGGTTTAATAGTAGTTGTTCATGCACATGTGGTAGAGGTGTTACTTTCCAACACAACTTAAATAAGGAGAATGACACAAAGATTTATTCCCTAATTAAAGGGGAATAATGGAAGAATAAATTTGGGAAGACAATAAAAGGAAGGGTTTGGCTAAGATAAATCCATATGTACAAGATAAGTGGATGTTGTTTACATAGTTCCATGGATGCATGTTCCAACATGAACTTCAAGCCAAAGGTAGTTTTCCCAAGTAGTGGGATAAAAGACATGATGATGATCAGAAAGATATGATTAATGTTTTAGAAGAAAAGGGAAGACTTGAGAAATGGGATTGGTCTTACAAAATGGCAAGTTGGTGAGATGAGATGATTTAAAAAATGACAAGCCAATGGGACTTAACTTTCTTATAAAATGACATGGTGGCAAAAGATGACTTTCACAAAAAAATTAGTAGGATAAAATGATTGAAAAATGTCAAGATCATGACTTAGGTTACTCATAAAATGGTGAGAGCATGGATTAGGTTGCTCACAAAATGGTAAGAACATTTAATCTTATAAATTGATCACAAACGGTGAGAGCATGAAAAAGGGGAGACTGAGATGACCTTAATAAAAATTAAGGACTACCTACATAGTCTCAAAGGACCTCAAGTCAATTTAATTCAAATAGTGTGGTAAATAGAGAATAATGGTATAATATGCCTAAAAAGTGTCTATAGGGTTACAACCAAGAGACAAGGCATGGTAATGGAAAATGCTAATTTTAAAAGTGAAGAATGGTTCCATTCCTCTTATTTATAGGGAGATGTACATCCTAGTCAGCATATGAGATAATAAAAATGATCGGTTATAAAGTTACTATCCAGCACCCTTTTAGAAAAGATGTTATATCAAGAACATGTTGCCGATATAGATCTCAATAATGTATTCATTATCTTTGTTGGTCATATCAAGAACATGTTGCTGATCTAGATCTCAATAATGTATTCACTATATTTGTTGGTCATTAAGTCTATTTCCTTCAAATGTCAAGATAAGATCTCTTTGTAGCCTCTATAAAGGAAAGTGTGCCAATGATGGTAAATAATATTATGATAAATGATATAAGTAGGTAATGAATAGGTGGATGGTAATGAAATCTATAATTAATGGGCAACAAATGAAGATCGATACTTTCAATCACACATAATTTTGTTGATGTCAAATTTGACATAATTTTAATAATGGTAGGGCTAAAAACCTTTGACTATTCTCTTGATAGGACCACCAAATTGTTATATTGTTTGATCTTAAGAGTAGATACTATCTAATTATGATGTAAATTAGAAGCTAAATTGATTTGTTATTTGAAAATGTCTTCAGTAAGTAGTGAATAAATTTTGTACTCAATTATTGGTGCCTCGATAAATTTGTCCTTACAATCCCGTAATACCTTCAAGAAGGTTTCACGAAGAGATTTTAACATTTGACTTTGATTATATTCTAGTGCCTTCAAAAGGGTTTCACTAAAAGATACTGAGTTTGTTCTTTGATCAACCCTTAGTGCCTTTGAAAAGGTTTCACTAGGAGATTATTCTTCTTCTACATGAATTTGGTCTTAACACCCCTAAGATTATACAAATGGCATGTCACCATGGAGTTAGTTCATTAAAGTGTGATAATGTTAGTCCCAATCAACATTTGTTGGAGGTGGAATGTCAATATAATGGCCATGTTGGGTGGGAATAATGGAATGATGAATGCTATTACAATACTCATAAAAGATACTAGGAGAACCTATGTCAATGCTAAATTAATCATCCTAAAAAACCATATAAGGATTACAAATATATTCAAATTCATTTTTAAGGCAATTGTAACCAATGTTATAAAAACCAATAATGTATTATATTTCTAAATCTGATTTTGATACAATAGACTCTAAATCCGATGTCACAACTGATGTTGATTCTAGTTATGATGTTAAATCTGATGTTAGTTTAAAAATAAAACCTAAATTTAAAGTTTTTTCTTCATCTGATATGGTTTTTTCCTTAATGTTCTATTGAATTTTAAATTTTAGACAAGTAATGGCCTATGACTTAAAAATAGAACCTAAATTTAAAGTTTTTTCTTCATCTAATATGGTTTTTTTCCTTGATGTTCTATTGAATTCTAAATTTTAGACAAGTAACGGCCTATGATGACATAGTGGTCTCTATAAAAATTGATTCATTTAAGAAGAGTTCAACATAGACTTGATCAAAAAAATGAATCCCGTCAAAGAGAGGGAACCACTCAAGGGATGACATGATAGAATCTTATCTATCAAAAGGAGACTCCTTAATGAGTGGAAAAAGATCAAGATATAACTCTATAAATACTAGCTTGTTAAGGAGATGAGGCTCTTTAAAAATAGGTAAAACATGAATAGGTTATTCATCATAGGTTTAATCATCATAAATTGGTGTTTCAATAATAACACCATGGATTTGGCTCACAATTGGTTGCAAAATATCAATTTTGAACACATTTTGGTCTTCAAAATATGGTTGTTGAAGAGGTAATGGTTCTTGTTTTGGCTTGAAGATCGACACAAAATTTATAAAGTTGAGAACATTTGGTTTAGTGAGAATAATGGTTTGTGGTTTAATAATGGGATCTCCAAAAATTAGACTATTAAAGAAGGGATCAACATTATTTGGTTCATCCAATGAAGGTTTTTCAATAATAGGCTTAATAAATATAGGTGATGGGCCTAGAATGGTAATGATGGGATGTTGCATAGTTTGGTTACTCATATAAAATAAAGGAGGAGGTCCTAAAATGGTAACCTTCGCACATTGAGGAGCTATATTTCTCACATAAGCTAAAGGAGAATAGCCTAAAATGGTAAATTTTGCATGTTTTACAGCTTGATCACTTGCACAAGATGAATGGGGATAACCTAAAATGGTAACCTTCAAGTTTAGTACATAAATAAGAGGAGGGTGTCCTTTAATAGTAACTTTTGATCATGGTTTACAAATTGAAGGGGAAGGATGAGGATGATACATTAAAATTGGTGGGGATCAGATTATTTTCAACTAATAGGCTCAAAGAGGGAGACATCCTCAAACAAGATGAAATAATCATTTCCACCATAACAATGCTCTACCTTGCAACTAAGGCCACAAGAGACCTCATTATGAGTCTATCTTGTGTCATGTCTAGAAAGGTTATTCTATATGTTTAACAATATTTAAACAATATTTTACAAATGTTTAAATAAGGTATGGATTTTGATCTTTATTATAATCAAATGAATAATGTACCAAAGAGACTATAAAAGAAGGGTGGAATGGAACCACACATAATTATAAGAATGTGTTCACAAAATTACTCAACCTTTGGGTAAATTTGAAATCGTATGAATTGGAAGAGGGTATGATAACTTAAAAATCTTAGAGTGTCACTAGTACACAAAAATGTATACTTTTGAGATACATCAATGCCATAAAATCTAGTTCAACATCAATGAGTTACTATTATAAAAATAGAAAAAATAACATTATATTAGGAAGGAGATAGTGTGAACCATGAAACTCATGACATAGAAACATGCAAGAATTCCTAAGTATAAAAGTAGAACCAAATGGGCAACATAACATCATCACATGGTAATAGGAATGGTAGTATAGAATATATTCTACAACTCAAAGCATAAGTGATACACAAGATGACTTGAGTCCAATAATGATGACAATGCAATAATGAATCCATAAATAGGTATCAATCTAAATTGGAAATTGAACCTAAGTTTCCTCAAGATAATTACAAATGGTGAACCCAATTTAACACATCAACCATATGGACTTAGAAAAGTGCAGTTTCAAATTTAAATTATCAATGAAGAAATTTAAGAATTTTTTTCAAGTGATCTAGACTCAAATGGGAAGTATAATTATGCCAATTAGAAGATATGACACAATGTTTAAGATCACAAATTTAAACAAGGAAAATATTGATATTCATTTGGATAGTGTAACACCTCCTTTATTCAAGAAATTTGTTGATAATGTGTTCAGTTTTGACATTTAGTTTAAAATAAAGTTTTGAATCTAACCAACACCAAATAATATTAGACCAAATTAGATAAATACAACTCAGTAATATTCCTAATCCCTAAACTGACATGGTATGAAAAAGTGGATTTGACTAAAACTAACAAGTTTTGCACATTTATAGATGGATCCCATGTGTACTAAATTTCACATTGTACACACAAGAGAATCAAAAAAATAATTGGTTCCACATCATATGGCTTGTTATAAAAATGTATTGCCCTTTTTACAACCACTACATCCATTGCTTGCTTAGTGTAGTGTTATGTCCAACATGGTCATACATCTTGGGTTTAGCCTCTACTAATAGAGATGGTTTAACTACTCAAACCATCATCCTAGTTAGGGGATCCCAATTTATATACCCCCTCATAGAGATAGGTTGAATATGATGTTAGGAGATGAAGTCTTAGGTCAAAAATTCCCTGTAGAACTTATGGGAGGTTGAAGTCCCTCTCATAAGCCAAGATGCATAAAATAAAAACTAATTAAAAGAAAATTATGGTTGTTTCTAGATCATCCAAGCCTTGTGGGTCTTATGAAGAGCCTTGATAACATCTATTTTACACCTCTAAACTAAGGCATACTTTTTCAATGAAGATGACACTTTTGCTCCCCACAAGTTCCCTATAGGGGACGAGGGGAGAGCTTACACACACAACTTCCTTTTTTCTCAAAAAAATCTAACTAATTAAATTATAAGTAACTTGAATAAAACAAAAATTGGAAGTGATTTCAATTTTAAATAATTAAAATGAAAGATTTGGTGGTGTTTTTTGGTCCCTTGGTCTTAAGTTGAAAATCCTTAAAATAACAACTACAAAATGATTCAAGTAAACATCCTAAATTTTACCTTAAGCACCAAATAGAAATTCATAATTATTTTTAAAAATCCAAATTAGGTTTAAAAATACTTAATTAAGAGTTATTTCATCACTTTCCAAGTAAGTCCTATAATTAAAAAGTCAAAATGTTGTTTAAATTTGAAGTTATTTTATGGATGAGGTAAATGATGTTTGAAAATAACTTAAATCGATCATTAAGAATTGACACCAATTGAATATGACTATCATCAACCACCTATCAACCTAAAGGCAAAAACACAAAATATAAACATGTTTGGTTAGGCAATGGTCAGTAAAAAATATCAATAAAACCTAGAAGGCAAGGATTAGACAAAGAAAACACAATTAAATGAAATGAAGCAATATTGATTAGAAACATTAAAAAATTTCAAACTCATATTTCAATATTTTGTGAAAAATACATGAAACTTGAAGCTAAAATGATAGTTTATTCTAAAAATTTAGGAGAAAACATGTGGTTTTAAAAAATGATAAAAAATAAAGTCCATCTGACCCCAAACCAAGCTCCAAAATATGGCTTACTAGATTTTAGGTCTGCACACTATAAAACCACAACTCCATAGTGCAATAATGTAAATCACAATTTAAAAACATGATTTAAAATTTTGTGGTTTTATAGTTGTGGTATTTTATTTGTGTTTTTACAATATCATGACTACAAATAATGATATCATAACTTGCAAAATCATGGTATTGCAATATCATGACTATCGAGTCACACTACTATAATGTCACATCTTGACCGGTAGATAGAGAACTATTTACACCAAAAACCTAGTTAAATGCAATATCACTATTGTAAGACAAACCTATGACTATGTCCATTATAGGTTTGTGGTCTAGAGGTCAAAATCGCAAGTTGACAATGATAAAATCATGACTTCTAGAAAACATCTTTTTGATTAGTTTTTCATTCTCTTTGGACTCAAACTCTAAAATTCTACATGGAAATGGTAAATAGGCTGCTTGTGAGAGCTATTTTATCAAATTCATAGGGTGTGGTCACATCAGGCTTGCCAAAATTTAGAGTTGGATTATGATTGTTGTTAGTCAAACATTAATCAAATAAATCAATGAAAATGCATAAAGAACTTAACAAAGAAAGACAACCTATTCATGTTGGGTTTGATAATGATAATGAAGAAAAAATTAAAATAAGGAAATACTAATTGCCTTCCCAAGTTGATTCCATCACCCAAGATCGGCTCCAAGCCTGTTCTTCCTTGATCTAGAGCTCTAGTCTTTGTCAACAATGGCTTCTTTACTCCTCCACTACGGTAAGAACTCTATACATAACCTAGGCTCATGATATAAAATATAAAAAATTTCTATAAAATGAAGCTAATACAAATGTAAATTACATAATAATCAAAATACAAATGTAAATTACATAATAATCAAAACACAAATGACTTGTGGAGATATTTTAGCATTATAAGTTTACACAATTTTAGATTAAGAATATGAGTGAGAGGCCTCCTATTTATAAATTTTTGAAATTGATCAGAATGAACTATGAATTTCCATCTTGAGATCAATATGTTTGGCCAAGAATCCATTCAATTTTAGAGGGTAAAATCAATAAATTCCCTCATAATGATTTAGAGAGAAGGGGCATTGATTATACATGGGTGCCCATAATTCAAATATTTTATGCGTTTATGGCTTACAGATGCTACCCCATAGATCATGTTGTTATGATGATTCTGTTAATAAGAATCAATTTCCAAAAATAAATATTTAATAAAATCCATGTAAAATTCACTGAAGCTCTTGATTTGAATTGATTAGCCTTAAACAAGATTAATCAATATTTATGCAATTCTTTGGAAATTGGCCCTCAATTAATCAAAATTGTTAGAAATTCATATTACTAGGTTATAATTTGAATCAAGACGAATTAAAAGGTGATTTTAGATGCATTGGTACCATTGTCCCATTTAGGATGTTTCCAACACAAAATAATACAGGTATGTGGTGTGCTCTAATGAATTAGAAGAAAAGAGTGATCCAAATCACAAAAAGATAAAATCAACTTTTTAACTCAGAATGAATTGATCAAAGTTAAGAATCACATAGAATGTATTGCCCCATTTAGGGATACATTGTCCTAAATCAACACTTTTTTATGACAAGATCAAACCATTTATAAAAATTTTAGTGATTTTGACCTAAATTGGGCATTTGAGTGCAACTCGAGTAGGATTGACAATTTCAACACATATGGTGTTAATAATTGGATGTCTATATATGATATTAATCTAAATCTTTATAAGGCATATAGATGGTCCCTGATATACCTTGCAATATGTGGGGCTCAAAAATCATCAAAGGGAGAATATTAACACTGTAACTTAGGAGGGTCTAGTCCCTTTAGACACACTTCAACCATAAAGATCTCAAAGAATTTGTACCAAAACATTAGATCTTGAGACGTAAATTTTGAGGTTTATGTTAGATCATGAAATCCATTCCACTTAATGGATGTAATTAAACATAAAACCTCTCAACCAATATTGATCGAATAAAACCTCCATTTATATAACCCATTAAATGTATGGGGTTAGTACATGCATTAGGGAATGAATTCCTACTCATCTCACCCTTATGAATTAAAATAAGGATATTAAATCCACCCTAATATATTCAAAATAAAAGGAAATAAATATTATTTCTAATTCCCATGACCCCATAAATAGGCAACAGAATAACATACTCTAACATTCTTTTAGAAAAATATAATTATAACCTAAGTGTTTTTATTCTTAGGATCCAAAAAATGGGTACTATAATAGCATACATAAATAGTATATCCCAAAAAAAGTAACCTAAAATAAATTTTAAACAATGCTAAATTTAAGTGATGTGAATAAACCAAGTGCAAAGGAAACAAATGTTTTAATAGCACTAAAATTAAGTAGTGTTTATTTGATTAAAAAATAAATTGAAATGTGAGTAAAAAGCATTTTATTTTAATAAATCTACTTATTTGTCTAGCGTAACCTATAATAAAAAATTAGGTGTTTAAAATGTGGTCTTTGGAAAGTAAAACCTATGGAAAAAATGTTATATTTTATAAATTTTCTCTTCAATGGGTAGCCTAAAAGTAAAAAAATGAACACTCTTGTATAATATATTTAATGAAAAAATATTCAACATGAATAAAAATTAACTACATATTCAAAAAACTCATGAGAAAACAATGGTTTTAAAAAATCATCAAAAATGGAATCTAGACGAGCCAAAACAAGCCTCTTGAAGTTGGGCAATTTTTGTAGAGCGAATCCACTATTGGTAAAGTGAATATACTATTTTACAAAGGTAATATACTATTTTGGTCATTATCCCAACATTTAATAGATAAATCCTAATGTTTAGTAAAGTGACTTGGCCATTTTCATAAAAAAATAGAAAACTAGAAAATAGAACATAAAACAATCTGACTAATTAACAGAGTGATCCTACTTGTTATGGGAAATCAATATGTGCAAACATAGAACATTATTTATGAGATGCATAAAACCTAAAAATGGGATTTTTAGGTGTAATTAAGTGAGAAATCTCAAAAATGATATTTTTCAAATTTATAAGGTAATAAAATGTTCTCAAGAGGATTGTGAGGTGTGTTGGTCCCACTAAGCATTGAAAAATGTAGATCATGATTAAAATATAGGTTATAAAAATTAACAAACATGATATCTCAAACATAATCCTTTGGTTTGGTAAAGTTTTATGAGAATAAATAAAAATAAAAAGACATAAACTAAAGTTATACACTCCCAATGGATTCATTCTCTAAGCTGGATTAATGGTGTATTGAGCTTGAGATTTTAGTCATGGAGCCTTTGTCAATATTTCCCCATTATATGAAACATTTAATTTAGGTTACATATTATTTGGTTTAATTGATAATATACTATGGAATAATGATGAAGCTTTCCTATAAATTTTTGCTGAGTTTATTTGCACTAAAAAGCTTGTTTATTATGTCAAACATCCCTTGAATTTATAAACTTCTCAAATTGATTCCAACCATTAGATCAAGAACAAGATGTGTGTCTAGAATTCAATCTAATTTTTGTAATAAATGGCATTAATATTTGGGGTTTGGGTTTGCATTTATTAGAAATGGCTTTTAAATCCTAAAATTTACTATTATTTATTGCTAATTCTTGATGAATTTTTGTGAGATGTCATGATTCATATATTTGTTGAATATTTGAATATTTCATATTTATAAATTAGCCATTTTATATTTATTTTATACTAAAAATTTTATTTGATTTAATGGGATAATTAATCTTGATTAGCTTATGGGAAATCTATGCAATATCAAAATTTGAATATTTGTTCTAGTTAACTATCCCAAAACATTTCTTTAAAGACATTAATTTGACGTAGGGTGAATTGGATGAAGCTAATTATTGTGTGTGGTGTAGTGCCCAAATTAGTATTGCACCAATAGGTTTTAAAATATGCATGTCCCAGACTAATTTGGGTGTTTTACTGATTTTTAAATTATTACTAGAAATTATTCTAATTATAATTTTGACATGAAAGTGATGAGAATTGAGTGTCTACAACATCAATTTTTATTACAAGATTTTTTCCATTAAAATTCAGTACTTTCTTGAGTAAACTTGTAATATATTTCATTTTATCTATTAATTGGGCCAAAAAACATCTCTTAGTTTGAATACAACCTTGTAAACATCAAAGTTTCTTTGAATTAATTGGTGGTGGCACATTGAGTATATATTTTGATAAGCAAAATCAAATACCTAATTAAACTAATATAGTCTAAATGCTATATGTAAAACCTGACAAAATGTTCTCTAGAGGGATAACTAGACGGTTCATTCATAATGTTGTTTATTAAATTGCTAACCTAGAGTCCATATAACTTGGTAAGACATTGACACTATATATGTGACACTGGTATCTCTTAAAGGGTAGGTTCCTAATGGTTTCATAATTAAAACACACATAAACAAGGGAAATGATAGGAATTAAAATCACACTAGCATGAAAAGTAAATTACATAAAATGGAACTTATAACTACTTGGAAATTTCCCACACCAGATGAATTAAATGAATATATTAGAAGAACTTTTATACATATATGAAATCATACATATAAAATACTCAACATGAAATAATAAATACACATATAAACAAATATAGAAATTAAAATAATACTAATGAATGGAAAATCAATATATGAGATCTGTATGAATGAGATCTCCCTCGTTTATATTTGATCTTGACTCCATCTTTTTATACATGAGGGTTACTTCAAACTATTTTTTTTCATAAAAAATATACTACATTAGAATTATAGAAATATACAAAATACCCTATTCAACATTTTCTAATCTATACCTTACTAATTTATTACTTCCTCTAACTATCTTGCAACCTTCTCTCTACTCCTTATATAGGGAGATAATTTCTTGTTCAAATATTTATAAGATCTAGTGGTTATAAATAAAAATCTATTTCCATACCAAAATACAAATATATTGTAACAATAATAAAAATATTTGCAATGTTAATTATTTTGTTGCAATAATAAAAAAATGAAATGGATAAAGAATATTGATTTTTCTCATCCCTATATTCAAGGAACCAAATAATCTCCTTAGATCATGGTATGTTTCTAGATCTAGTTGTGCACCAAATATCATGTTTTATAAATTTGATTACACAATCAGTTATTGTAGGTGATTTTTGATTAGTTAATGCAGGTGATTTTATGGTTAGTTTTTTAGGCTATTTTTTAGGTAGTGGATGAAGGTGGACAAAAAAAATGGTTGTAGGTACTCTATACCTTCAATATCCAACCAACCAATGGTTGAGAATGAATTTACCAAAATAGATATGGGTGATATATAGTTAATAGATGTAGGCCATTATAAAATACATATATCCTTATCCTCTTATGACTATGGGTGCCTCATACATATTTATTAGTAAATCCACATGTAAGCCTTTAAACTACACTATTTCATCTAGAAATAACTAACTTATATCATAAAAATAAACATATGTAAAATGGATAGAAATATATATAAAGTCAAGGGTAAGGATATAAAAATGGATAAAGTAACTTAAATGATGAGTGTAAACCATTGAATGTCTATGATCACTAGTAATATACTTTATAATGAAAGTTCATACTTCATCTCAAGGTGGAAGAAATGATCATCAATTGGTTCCTTGAGTATTGAATGTGAGTACCTATCCTTCTTCATAGAATGTGTTTTTTTCTACTATTAGATCATGCATACAATAAAGAATTATTTTCGTTTTGGTATAATACCAATAAACTATATAATCAATTCCTCTATCAAAAAAATATTTAATCATTTCAACATGGTAGTGTTACCATGAAGGGTCTAAGTAATTTCATGTGTTATGCTTACATCAAATCCAAAAAGCTTTTCAATGAAATAACCAAATTTTTTCTTGAAATATATTTAAAATATTTGGTTTTTCTCTCAATGTTTTATGATCAAAAGGATCATTTATTATTAGGTTTCCAATGATACTATACATGTTCCTCCTTTTCCTATATAAACTAACTTGGTGCATAGATTGTATTTTATAAAAACCTAAGTGGAATGTCTCAAATATTATTTTTTACTTAAGATAACTCATACATGACAAATATATTTAATAGTACATCCTAAGGAAATAAATATCATTTATTAACCACCATTAACCCCAACTTTATCTTGACACTTGTTCTCAGGTGGAGCGAAGTGGCAGAGAATGAAAGCTTATAGGAGTATGGTTGGGTGTGAAAGATATCAAGAACAAATGACAAGGGATTATAGTGACTAAAACGGTGGGTAATGGAAAAGATAAAGTAGAAACATGCAAGGTTAAATGAGGCTAAATTGATAAAAACTAGATGTTGATGGAAAGGAATGTTGAATTCTATAAAAGAGGGATTTAGGGAGTTGGCTTGTAACTATTGGATTTAGTCCAAAGGAACACAAAAAGGATATATTTTCATAATTTAATATTAATATAAAATAAATGACTCTAAATAAAAATTAAAAATACTTGATTTGATAATGGACTATTAAAAATGATGATGAGAACAAGTGTATTAAGGTGGCAGAATGACCTTCAGGTAGTGTCACCAAGTGAAAATGTCAATAGTCAAGCATCTTAAATGATTAAAATATGTAATATAGGTGATATTTGAAGATATGCCTATTAGAATAAATGAAATAAAAAAATTATAATGTCTGATAGTATCATGTTGTTTCTTTGGGGATGTTTAATTAAATGAAGATGAAGTAACAACATCCAAATGATGTAACACAATTTTGAATCTCTAGTTTTTTCTTATCTTTTAGGACCCTCTATGTGTGATCTGAGTGCTTATAGATCTAATGGAGGCTACTAATTTTGGCAGTGCCTCTAGGGACCTAAATCTAATAGAGGACATTACCTCCAGTGGATGGAAGAAAGTGTTAATAGGGGGAAAGATGTGTTCTACTAATCTACTAAAAGCATGTTGAGCCTTCCTATCAAAGAGGGTACAACACTAACTATCTCTGATGATATGGTTGAGGAAATCATGGCAACCATGGAGCTTGCACTAGTAGGTAAGTTTTTCTCCTTCCGTCCTAATATTGAGATGGTTAGGAAATGGGTAATGTCTCAATGGAGAACAAAAGGTAGTGTCTCGATCACTACTATGGCAAGAGGCTTATTCCTATTTATATTTATGAATAGGGAGGATATGATAGCTATTCTTGCCAGAGGACCATGGCTGTATGGTCCACATTCACTTGCCTTATGCTCTTAAAAACTAGGGTTTAACCCCAACTCAAACCTTAGCAAGTTTCCTCCTACTTGGGTAAGATTTCTAGGGTTCCCATTGGAATTCTGGGATGAAAAAATATTTACAGATATGTTGTGGTGTGGAGCGAAAAGCTTCAACTATTTGCAGACACTAGAAGGAAGGATGTTGAAGAACCAAAGCCACCAGCATTGGCAGTATGACCGACATCGGTCAAGTGCAGTGGAGAAGGAGACCGGCGACGGTAGGAAGTCGGCCGACGTCGGTAGGACCAGACCAGAAGGGACCGGCGTTGGTCACCTGTGTATTTTTAGAACTACTGTTGACGAACAGTTAGTTAGTTGAACTGAGCGTTTGCATGCTAAGGGGCTAATTTAAGTCACGAGCTATGTGTCTAATTTTAGTAGTTAGATTTCTATTTTTGTAAGCATGGGATCTTATTTATACACCCATAAGGCATGTATTGTAAATTCATTTTCCAAGGCAAGTAAAAGCATTAAAGCAAGCAAGGTCAAGGAGATCAGCTGAAGCATTCAAAGAGGGATAACAACTCAGGCTTTAGAGTTGTTGTGTTGAGCAAGAGAGAGAGGGAAGAAGGTCTTGAGGTGTGGCAAGCCTTTGAGGTGGAGGAAGAAGTGGCATCTTCCTTATTATATTTTCTTCTAGTAGAATTTAATACAAGAGTGTGTATTGTCTCTCAAATTCTTTGTTGTCTCAAGTTTTTAGCTACTTTATCATTCTGGTATAATTCCATGTTTAATTACATATAAGAAGTAATCAATTGTGCTCTAATTGGTAGAGCTACAGATCCCCTGACAAGTGGTATCAGAGCTACGGTTTGCAGGAAGTAGGGTATTGTTTTTTATTACAGGTCATTCACAGGGTTTTCTAATTGAGTGGGAGTTCAACAATGGCAAAAAAAAGCAGGCTACGAATGGAGAAGTTTAATGGCAAGAATTATCAACATTGGAGGATGCAGATTGAGGACTATCTGTGTCAGAAGGATTTGTACTTACCATTGGGTGGGGTTGCATGCAAGCCCACAGATATGAAGGATGAAGAATGGAACGTTCTTGATCGAAAGGCTCTCGGTTCCATAAGGTTGAGCCTTGCATCATCTATGATTTCCAGCTTATCACAGTGAAAGACAACGGAAGAGTTGATAAAGTCCTTGGCAAATTTATACGAAAAGCCCTCGGCTTCTAATAAGGTATATCTTATGAAGTAGCTATTTACTTTGCAAATGCAGGAAGGTGGATCGGTACATACTCATCTCAGTGATTTCCATGGTTTGGTAAACCAACTAGCTTCAATCAATATTGTTTTTGATGATGAGGTAAAGGCTATCTTGATTTTATGTTCTTTGCCTAAAAGTTGGGATGGTTTGGTTATGGCAGTAAGTAATTCTGCATCTGCTTCTAAAATCTTAAAAGTTGATGATGTTGTGAGTGTGATCTTGAATAAAGAAATACGTAGGAGAAGCACAGGTGAATCATCAGGGAATGCTCTAAGTGCAAAAAGCAGGGAAAGGCAAAGGGAGAAGGTTGAGCAAGGGAAATCAATGTCGAGAAGGAGATCCGAGTCCAAAGGTATTACCTGCTAGTTTTGTGGAAAGAAAGGACATACAAAGGAGTGTTGGTTGAGAGATAAAGAGAATCAACATGCAGGTATGGAAGAAGCAAAGGATGCAAATATTGTGATGCAGGATGCTCTCATACTTTCTTCGGATAGTCAGGTAGGATCATGGATTTTAGATTCTGGTTCATCTTTTCATGCATCCCCAAACATAGATTTGTTCTACGAGTATGAACAGGGAGACTTTGGAGTTCTTTATTTAGGGGATGGTACACCTTGTCAGATACTTGGCAAAGGGAAAGTGCACCTGAGATTGTAGATTGACAACACGTGGGTGTTGAATGAGGTCATGCATGTTCCAATTTTGAAGCAGAGTCTAATTTTTGTAGGAAGGTTGGGAGATGAGGGATGCACAATAACCCTCACAATGGATTCTTGGAAGGTTACCAAGGGAGCACTTGTTCTAGCAAGAGGTAAGAAAGTAGATACTCTTTATCTATCTAATTGTATTACTGATTCTACTTCTGGTGTAGATTCGAAGATGTGGCCTAATAGGCTTGGTCACAAGAACAGGAAGGGAATGGAAGTTCTTGATTCAAAAGATATGTGTTCAAATTTGGAAAGCATAAATACAGTTCATTGCAGAAAGAGGAAATTTGATGCTTTTGATATGAACAAAGAAGCCTTGGTGTTTATGGAGGAGATGAAGGACAGAGACCAATCATAGGGGCTAAACAAATCTAAGCAGGGCAGCATGGACAGAGGTTTGATCCAAGAAGAGCTCATGGATGAAAATTTCATCACTCACAGGAACACATAGACACCAATGTCGGTAGCTTGGTACCGATGTCAGTCATCCAGATACCAACATCGGTCATGTGCAGACCAGTAGGGTCGGTAGGTCAGATAGGAGAAGTCTGACGTTGGTCATAATGACCGACGTCGGCAGGAGGGACACTAGCGTCAGCCAGGGAAATGACGTCGATAGTCAGGATCAGTGCAGGGAACTGACATTGGTCAGAAGCAGACTGGTAGATGGCTGAGATCGGTCACTAGAATGGATGTTGGGTGGATCTATAAGTCTCAAACACCCTTGTGGAGGTCATAAATGGTAAGTGAACCTCATATTCATTGTTCACCTTCTTTATATTGCTTACTGATAGTCACAAACTAGGAAGATGGAAGAAGCAATGCAAGTAAAATCTAGAAACAGTGGGAGCTTGGCATGGATGAGGAGTGTGAGTCCTTGGACAACCAAACATGTATTTGTTGGTAGTGTTGTCAGCTGGAAGGAAGCACTGGATAGAGGGATGGATTCCCGTTTTAGAGAAGAGAGTGGATGGACACATGAGATAGAAGGCTATGGTATATGGTCTTGAGTAGGCTGCAGGACAATGGAGGTTTGACCATTGTATTTTTTCTTTATCAGGTTGGATAATATTAGCTACATTATCCTATTACTGTATTGTGTTACTTGTTGCAGGGTTTCATATACAGGGAGTTTTTTGAGCTAAGGGTAGAGTTGGTTCAGAAGTATGTCATGGAGAATTTGGGAGCAACAAAATTCTTGTGGCATAAGATACAAGTATTGCATCACAGGTTTACATGGTGGTTGGTCTTCAAGAGTGACATTGAAGAGGGATACGGAGCCTAAGGAACAAAATAGATGGTGTATAGGTACAGGTACAAGTTGTAGCTATTTATCTCCAAGTGGGAGATTATTGTGGTGTGGAGCTAAAAGCTTCAACTGTTTGCAGACACTAGAAGGAAGGATGCTGAAGAACCAGAGCCACCAGTGTCGGCAGTATGACTGATGTCAGTCAAGTACAGTGGAGAAGGAGACCGGCGATGGCAGGAAGTTGGCCGACGCTGGCAGCACCAGACCAGAAGGGACCGGCGTCAGTCACCTGTGTATTTTTGGAACTGTTGTTGATGAATAGTCAGTTAGTTGAACCAAGTGTTTGCATGCTAAGGGGCTAATTTAAGTCGCGAGCTGTGTGTCTAATTTTAGTAGTTAGATTTCTATTTTTGTAAGCATGGGATCTTATTTATAGACCCATAAGGCATGTATTGTAAATTCATTTTCCAAGGCAAGTAAAAGCATTGAAGCAAGCAAGGTCAAGGAGATCAGCTGAAGCATTCAAGGAGGGATAACAACTCAGGCTTTAGAGTTGTGTTGAGCAAGAGAGAGAGGGAAGAAGGTCTTGAGGTGTGGCAAGCCTTTGAGGTGGAGGAAGAAGTGGCATCTTCCTTATTATATTTTCTTCTAGTAGTATTTAATACAAGAGTGTGTATTGTCTCTCAAATTCTTTGTTGTCTCAAGTTTCTAGCTACTTTATCATTCTGGTATAATTCCGTGTTTAATTGCATATAAGAAGTAATCAATTGTGCTCTAATTGGTAGAGCTACAGATCCCCTGACAAGATATTAGCAACTCTATTGGCCAATATGTCACTTTAGATCATACCATGAGAATGTAGTCTAGATGTGTGTATGCTCAGTTGTGTGTCAATGTAGAGGTTAATCAGACCCTTCCTATGACTATAGAGTTAAACTCTAAATATGGGATTTGGACTCAGATGATCATATATGAAAATGCTACCACTTTCTATCAAATATGTAGGAAAAAGGGACATATAATGACCCAATGTAAGGTGATGTAAATGGGAAGGAAACATGATTCCCCTATTGAAGGTGTGGATCAATCTCACAAATCTAGAAACTTTGGCAGTCAGGGAATGGGGGCTAGTGCAAAAAATAACAATAATACTAAAAAGGTTAGGGAAAAAGTTGGTCAGGAGGAGGTCTCTGGTAATGGGGAAAAATCTATCCCAAAGGAGAATAACAAGAAGTTCTTAGATAATGATAGTTAGAAGGTTACAATAGACACAAATAACTCTTTCTATTAATAGACTAATATATCTGAGCAAGGGGAAATTTGTGCCCAATCGATAGATGGAGATGATGTAGAAGAAAAAGTTTTAAGAGATGATCAGCTAGAACTACCTCCATAAATAGTAGATAATAAGGGAGGAACAACCTTACATTCAAATACAAATACTTCCCATGCTCTGGAAGTAGGTGACCAATCAGTCAATTATTTAGTGATAGGAGAAATAGGACAAAATGGTAGTAGTAATGAACAGGAAGAATGGATTGCCCCAAAGAAAAAGAACCACAAAGGTAAAAAATATGTAGATGTTGGCACTAACCCCAAACAAGGGAGGCCAACCCTAAGAGAAATAAGACAGTGAGAGATTTCTAGGGAGATTGCTAGTGGTAAACAAAAAACACTAGAGACCCATTCCCTCAAATCCTCTGAATGAGAATATTATCTTGGAAATTTAGGGGATTTAATAGCCCCTCCAAATAGTTCGAGGTTAAAAACTACATTCTAGATAATAAATTAGATAGTTTATTACTCCAAGATGTTAAGATAAATGAGGAGAGTTTTAAGAAAATAGCTGACTACATATGGCCTAAGGCTACCTTTTGCATTAGTCCAGCTGAAGGGGCTTCAGGTGCAATTGTAACTATGTGGAATAGTGCTAAAATTTAGGGATCTCTTATTACTTATAATAAGCATTTTTTATTATTAACTTCTCTTTGTCCTATTTGAATTGGTTATTGATCAATTTCTATGGTCCAAATAATAGAGCATTGAGGAAAATTTTATGGACCAATTTGAGTAGCTTGAGGACTAACACCCCACAAGATGGATGTTGGCTAGAGACTTTAACACTCTATTATTCCCTTCTAAAAACCATGGTGGGATTATTGATTACTCTGATAGCATGTTTGACTTTGCTAAATTTATAAATGATTGGGGATTATTGGATGTTGAATTGTAAAATCAAAATTTCACCTAGTCTAATAGAAGAAGAGGAGACCAAATGATCCAAGTTAAGTTAGACAAATTTCTTAATTCTAGTAATTGGGATGATTATCATAATATGCATTTGTAGGCTTTTCTTAGAACCATGTCTAATCATTGCCCTATCTTCCTTAGTTGGAAAGATCAGGGACAACATGGTCCTTTCCCCTTCCATTTTGAAGCTATGTACATTAGACATAAATACTTCAAACAATTGGTCGCCCAATGGTGACAAATTCCTATCTAGGGCACTCCTATGTTTAGATTAGTCAAAAAACTTTAGCACATCAAACAAGAAGTTCATGGATGGAATACATATAGCTTTGGTTAGGTATTTCATCAAAATAAAAACATAGCTAAAAAAATTGTAGATATCCATTGGCAGATTGCTCAAGGAGATGATTCAGAAGACACTTCTAAAAAAGAGAATGCCCTAATTTTTGACTGGAAAAAACTTATGGATAGAGAAGAGGTTTTTTGGAAACAAAATTCTAGATTTTAGTGGCTCAAAGAAGGGGACAACAACATGGCCTTCTTTCATCTCTCAGCCATGAAACACAAGAAGGCCAACTCCATAACAAAGCTATGTTTGGAAAATGACAACATTATAACTAAAGATAATGAGATAGGGGAACAAGCTAGGATATTCTTTTAGAATTTGTTGAGTGAACAAACTAATGATGATGGGAATGGTAGAACTATGAATCATTTCATTGATAAAATCCGCTATTTGATAACTGAGGAAGACAACCTAGAGATGTTAAGGCCTATATCCAAGGAGGATGTTTGTGCTATTTTATTCTCTATGGGTTCCTTAAAAGCCTTGGGTCCTAATGGCTTCCCTCCTATATTCTTCTAGGAATATTGGGATATAGTGGGAATGGATCTTACTACTACTGTCTGTGACTTCTTCAGATCAGGTAAACTTTTGAAATAAGTTAATAATACTTTTATATTACTTGTTCCTAAAAGGTCACAACCCACACACCTTTCAAAATTCAGACCTATTAGTTTATGTAACACTATTTATAAGCTCTACACTGAAGTGCTAGTTATGAGAACCCAACCTTTTTTAGACAAAATTATTTCCCTTACTCAAAAAGGATTTGTCCTAAGTCAGCAAATTCTTGATGCTATGATCTCCACTCATGAGACTATTCATTCCATGGACAAGAGTAGAATCCCTGGTATGGCTCTTAAGCTATACATTTCTAAAGCATATTATAGGGTCTCATGGACTTTTCTATTTCAATTCATCAAGAAGTTTAGGTTTAATGATAAAATGTCTCACCTTATATGGAACATTGTTTCTTCTGCTAAATTTTTAGTTCTATTCAATGGGGTCTCTAGAGGTTTCTTCTCTTCTTCAAGAAGAATACATGAGGGGGACCCTCTCTCCCCTTACTTGTTCATCATAATGGTGGAGGTACTAGTGAGATACATACAAACTATTATAGCCTCTAAACATTTAGTGGGCATCAAACTTGCTTCCTCCCTTCCCCCTTTAGTGGTGTAGAAGTTTGTGGGTGATACCATTATTTTTGGCATCTCTTTAGTGATTGAAAATAGGAGATGGAAGAATATTTTAAATAAGTATGCCATAGAGTCTGGGCAAAGCATAAATCTCTAAAAAAGTAATGTGTACTTCTTTATTACTCCTAATGACCTTAGACAAAAAATCATTGACATCTTAGACTGTGCTAAAGCTGATATACCTGCTATCTATTTGGGCCTTCCCCTCATGGTCAAAGAGGTATCTCTAGGTTTTTGGAATGGAATATTGGAAAGAACTCGAAAGAAACTACTTGGTTGAAAAGGGAAACTTGTCAGCAGTGCAGGTAGACTATAGATTCTTTGGGCCTCTCTATAAGGGATTTCTACCTACTTCATATCTCTCTTTAAAATACCTACATATTTTGCTAACAAATTAGAATAGATTCAAACAAAATTCTTATGGATGGGACTAGAAGATAAATAGAGAATGTCTTTGGTCAGTTGGGAAAAAGTGTGTCTTCTAAAATCACATGGTGGCCTCAATATTAGATCCATCAAGAACATGAATAAAGCCCTTCTCTCCAAAATCAACTGGAATCTGATTCATAAAAATAAGGATTGGGGAAAATCATGTATGCCAAATATATGCATAGTTCTGATGGTTCCAACTTTCTCCATTAGGTAGGGCTACCCCAGGGATATATGATATGGAATAAAATGCTAAAAAGTAGAAGCCTTCTTAAGCAATGAATTAGATGGAAATTGGGAAATCACTAGCATATTAAATTATGGAATGACATTTGGGTAAAGGATAAGGCTCTTATCACACATGGAAACTACAAAGAAATTGTTGACATTGCTACTCAATTTTTTTGAGATAAATCCAGTGATTACATGGCTAATAACATTGGCATAAGGAGTTGGAAAAATCTATTGGATTGTTGTGCTCATTAGCCTGAGCTCTTCCCTAGAGTTCTAGATATTCAACAATTGATTCATGGGATTAGAATCCCTCTCTTCCTATGAGAAGATGAATAGTAATGGTGGTTAGATAAGAATGGATTGTTCTCTATCAAGTCTACTTATCATTTGCTGATTATTGAGGTTTAGAATAAGGAGAAATGGAAAAAAGTTTGGAACTATAAAATTATACCAAAAATAAACATGTTTTGGTGGGATGCTGCTCATAACAAAATTTTAACCCAAGATAGCCTTCAGAAGAGAGGTTTACCCTTGTCAATAGATGTTATTTGTGCTTTTCAAAAGAGTAAATAGTTTCTCACCTTTTCATACATTGTGATTTTGCTAGGGAACTTTGGGGCATAATCCTAAATAATTTTTGTATTGAGTGGGTCTATAATTCTGACCTCAAGGAAGTCATTATCATCTAGAATCTTACCTTTTCTCATTCTTGGCTCATTAAATTATGGAATCAAGCTCTACCCTGTTTGAGTTGGATTTTATGGAAAGGGCACAACCACAAAAATTTTAGGGATACTGTTAGAAATGCCTCTTAGGTGTTTCATTCTTTTATTAAGACTCTTTTGGAAAGTGTCACTATTGTTCATATTCATACTATGGAGAAACCCCTAACTCAAGAATAAGAACAAATTGCAGCCAAATGGAAGGTACTAAATCATATTCCTACTTATAATAATTCTAAAATTCTTCAGAGACTTAATACTAGATGGAATCCCCCAAAGCCTAACTGGTTGAAACTTAACTTTGATGGGGCCTCCAAGTTTGATGGTAAAGCTAGTGGGCGAGGGATTATAAGAAATGATAGAGGGTGGATGATTGATATCTATGCTAGTGGAATAGGCTACTAGAGTAATAACTATGCTAAAGTAACTGCTCTTTTATGAGGGATAAATTTCTCTACATCCCTTGGTATAAGGAATTTGAGTATCCAAGGGGACTCTAAAATGGTTATCAATGTAATTAACAAAGCATCAAGTGTGGACATTAATTTAAAAGATATCAGTAGAGATATTCAATTTTTTCTATAGAAGCTCACTAGAGGTTATATTTCACATATTTATGGAGAGGGAAATAGTGTAGCTGATGCCTGTGCCAATCTTGGCCAACAATTTTCAAATTGGTGATGTTGGTTCCAAATATATCATATCCCTTTAAATATTAGAGATCTCATCCAAATAGAAATGATGTGTTAAGGATGATTCAAACATGTTGGAAGGATAGCTCTATTAGTTGGTCCCTTTGGAGGGTGCTAACATGGATCTTAGAGTTTAGGGCCTATTGTACTCTTTTGATAATCATTTCTAATTTATTATACCAATTTGTTAAGGTGAGTAGACTACTTCATCATTATGGAGATCACCAAGAAATTATGTTTAAGCATGGGATGAGTAGGTTCCATCTCTGCATGATACTCTAAATTATGTGCTATCTCATCATCATTATGCATATTCATGAGCAAGGGCTTGTAGCTACTTCAATTATGATAGTAAAAATTGGAGAATCCCCTGGTCTGCTCTGTAAGTCCAAAATAGGGGGTGATAGAATTTGAATGGAACCAATTTCTTGTTGTGAGTTCAAAGACAACTTAGTGGTTTGGCACTACTATAAAGAGGGTGGGATTAGTCCCTATTTGGAGAGGCTCAACAAGTTTGATATTAACTTATCGAAACAATTTGTGAGGTCTTGGCTAAATTGGTGAGTCAATGTTGGAGGAATTAGCTTTGAGATTTTAGAAAAGGTGATAGTTATGGCTACTAGCATGTCTACATAGGGGATGAAGTTACAACAAAAAAGCAAAAATCATAGACCTTTCCAACTAGAAGCTATTTCTTGGAAAAGGTGAACAACTTACACCTTACTAAGGAGGATTTGATCGAACCAAATTTCCCAAGCCTTGGGATGGTGTGTGCTTCATCCTCATGAAGTATTTCATGCTGGAGAGATATTTCACCAAGTTTTACAATTATCATATCCCCCTTTTGAATCATTTTAGGTGTAATGCTCTTATCAGCTTTCCCTTTTATATACTATCTTCCCTAGAGCATTCATTCCTTAGGTTGAGAGCTAAATTGGCAAAAAAACTTGATATGAATCCTATCCCCCTTCATTAGGGCCTCAATTTTTTTCCTGTATATTTTCCACCATGCCCTCGAGCCATCCAAGACTATTAAAATTGATAGTGGGTAATTTTATTCTAACCCTTTTGCTGGTGATGTTGTTGAAGAGCCCTATCTTTCCCCTATCTCTACTAAAACTAAATAATTTTCCTTTTCTACCATAGAGAAGACTCCCTTAGACACCCTGGGCTCCTTTGTGAGTATGAAGGGTAAGAAGAGGAAGTTTTATGCTGGTGAAGAGGGTATTGGGGGGACTATTATGGGGACCCCTAAAAATCCTTGTAGGACCCTTGGGGGTCAAGGTAGTAAATCTCATCTGTCTACTAAGGTTAGTAAGGAGGGCCTCTCCTCAGGAGTTCGATGGTCAGGGTGGATTGTTGGCAAACCTACTCCTAAGGCTAGGCTTATTGACTACTCTAAGAGTGCCTCAAAGGAAGCTACTCAATATGAGGAGAACAATGAATTGGAAGTTCAATAAATCTCTAAGGATACTGAAGGTAAATAGGAGACAAGAGAATTTGAGGCTACCACTGAAGATGTTGCTGACTTTGTGGAAAATGTTAACAAAGAGGGAAAGATGTATGTGGAAGAAGCTGATGAGGAAACCAAAATTGAGATTGGTTTGAGAGCTAAAATTTCTGCCCTAAAAGGTCACATTCAAAAACTAGAGCAGAACTTTACCATTGGGCTCTGAAATTCTATTCTCCTGAACATGTTTATGCTACAGGACTTGGGTACTATTGCTTCTACTATCAATGTAGATAACACTAAGAAAGTGGATATCCTCATTAAATCTATGTTTAAGTAAGGAGAGATGTGGCCTCCTTAGCTCTTGTTTTTCTAGATTCTCTACCTCTCATTTTTTCCTTTTCTAGTTTTTTTTGGTTTTGTTGTGTTTGTTGGTTCATTGAATGTGACATTCCTATTGTAAGGCATCATTTATGCTAATTGCCTTCATGGTTTCTATGCTTTTGTAGGGGTTCAACCCCTAGTTTGTCACCTTATTTAATCAAAAATATCCAAATGATGTGGAAACCAGCTATTGATGACTATGAATAAAAAAGATGCATGATGAACGTCATACAAATTGACAAAGAGAAAAAACATAAGCAAGGTGAACATGTCAAAATAATAAGATCTAGTAAAAATTAATAATAGAGGCTATAAGACCAAACTATATAATGACTTGAGAAATATGGTTGGGCATTAATGTCTATAGGTATAAAATGAGAACTTACACCATTAGGTTGAGAGAATGTAAGCCCACATAAGTAAGGTGAAAACATGAATTTATAGCCAAGAATCAATGGGACTAATTTATTTGTAATACAAGTAGGAATTTGAACATAAAAATGAAAACATGGATTATACTACCCTTTTTTGATATTGGTAGTGAGGATGGTGTATCTACAAGCACCTAGTATTAGAGACTTTGTAAGAAATATGTAAATAAATAGAGGCTACATGCATGAACAAAAAATTATAAATGATTGAAAAATTAAAAGATATGACATATTAATTTATTATTTTTCACCTTTTTAGAAAATTTCCCTTGATTAGCCAACAAACTATTTTTCTTAGCCAAGGATTTCAAAAACACCTAAATATTTATATTTTTGATTTTATTTTAATTTTTATTTTCTTAAAGAAATGATAATAAGATGAATGGGTTGGGGAAAAAGTTGTACCATAGTTAGTTATAACCCCTAAATCAATCTAAAGCTTTGAGTATATTCATAAATTTCATGATAGTGATGTAAGTGGAGGTGATAGCTATTGATGAGGAATATAATATTAATAAAATCAACAGCATAAGCTTTGTGTTCCTTTTTCCAATATCCTTCAAATTTTAAACAACTTGTGTGAAGTGAAACTTAGTTGCTTTTGTGCATAAAATTATGAATCAATATCCAATATTTTATTAGAGAGCTCTTTATGGAGTGAATACATCATACCATATGAATTTTTGTTGGGTGACCTCTAAGCGATGTGAAGTTTCTTGAAAAATTCCACTAGAGTGCATGGGTTTCATCAGAAACTAACATGTATCAAATTGGTTGGTGTGATTTGTATTGTTATAAAAAGATCAAGATTGATAGACATACCTATAACCAAATTTTTAACAATACAAGATATTTCATATAAATCAAAAATATGTTTATAATTCACTTTTATACTTATGAAGTAGTTGCTAGAAGGAAAAATAAAATTATCAATATAATTTTTTATTTTATGCTTTAGATAGGATGGATACATTACATTCCCAAAGAAATGAGAGATAGATAATAATGAAGCCACTAAGATTCAAGTTATGCATTAGATAAAAGATTAGAATATATAAAGCTTAAAAAGTAGCAATGGGAAAAAAATTATTATTAGCCTA
Organism: Torreya grandis; assembly: GCA_037957365.1. NCBI lineage: Eukaryota > Viridiplantae > Streptophyta > Pinopsida > Cupressales > Taxaceae > Torreya > Torreya grandis. The sequence continues at coordinate 1,310,490 of JARHVA010003176.1, forward strand.
TATAATGATAATGAATGCTTTAAAAGTTACCATATAATTGGTCTTAGTGGAAAAATGATGTTTTATAATGTTATGTGTGGCAAGGTTCAACTATCCATCCATTACATCAAGAATAACTCTTAATGAGGAGTTAAGAAAATAAATGTTAATATAGTCCTCAAATGTCATAATGGTGTCTTGGAAAACCTAAAAAATCCTCCTAAAACATCATTAGAAACTAAATAATGGTATTGTAAAATTAATAATGTTTGTAAGTAAATATAAACATAGTCAAAGAACAATATGATCATATTTTCCTTATATGAATAATTTTTTTGTGGATTATGTTTTAGTTATTATTTCTCATTTGGGACATCACCTGAATGTAATGTAAAAATATTATCTAAGAAAGTATACAATAATTTTACCTAATTAAATCTTGGAAAAATTTTCATGTAAATGATGACTAAAAAAGTTATGATTGTGGTAAAAATTAGTGGAAAGTAATAGCATTCCTAATAGGATATTAAGATCTTGCAATTGGGATGATCTATCTAAGAGGACAAACAAGATGTTGGAGAAAATGATGTCTATGGATTGATTTGTTGAGATATTTTGTACATAAAATAAATAAGTGGACATGTATATATTTATATCTTAATGATTGGAATGTACTAACTATGATATTGGCCATTACACTTGTTTTGAAATCAAAAAATGGTTTTGGTGTGTCCTTCATCAGAGCTAGGTGGGTGGGTAATCATTAAATATAAATGATTTATTCATTTTAAATTACCAATTTACTAATATATAGCTCATATATGCTTAGTTATGGCCTCTAGATATTTGTGGCATCACTCCATCTTAATATATAACAACCTTTCTAAACATTTTGTAAAAAGATATAATAATGGTTATGGCCTAGCTAGTAGTTGTTATAAGATGGGCCTATAGATGCTATAATATAGGCATATAGATGTTATAATATAGGCCTATAGATTAAATCAAAGATTTAGTGGGTTTCTCCCTGAATGGTTTTAAGCTATAATATCATATAATATTAAAGATATTCTTATAAATATATTAGAATACATTGATTTTTAGCTATATTTGACATTTTAACCAAGGTTATTCCCATGGATCTAATTAGAAAGAAACATTATTTATTTACAAAATAAATTTGAAAAAGGCTAATCATGAATTCCTAATAGTAAAATGTTTAATTATGAATGGAAGGGGATGAATGATTTGCTAATTATTGAAAATGGAATGTTTTATTTATATTTTGAGGAATTTCTTAGGGTAATATATTTATTATGATTGATGTGGAGTGGTATACACAATCCTTGAGTGAATATGAAACTCCATCCAAGTTAATTTGGTATGTGGGGTGTGGTATCATTCCATTATTACAAACTAGTTAAGACATTTTGTTGATAATGTTATGTGTAAGTTTGAGAAAGGAAAACATATCATCAATAATCAACTCTTAGCTGACATAATTGAGTGTATTTTAAGGTATACCAAATTGACTGATTGATAAAGTTATCTACTTATTTTTAACATTAAGGTTGGACTATTTTATTAGATTTTTTGAATAGAAAAATTATGATGTTTATTGTTGAAACCCAACCTTTTATGGTTATCAGTTCTAAATTGGTGGCTACCATGACTGGAATTGATGTCAAGGACAATGGATATATGGTTGTTAGTAATGGTTAATCAAATGCTTATATGATGGTGGGGTGTAATTCCAAATATGAAGTGTAAAACAAGAAGGAAAAACATAACCATAAAAATAAAAATTAGTTAACAATCATTGTCTACGCATATTGGTTTTTTTTAATGGTATCTAATATCACCTTTTAGCTATAAAAAACTATTTTAATCCTTCATTTCCACATTTTACAGCATGTGTCTTATCCTTTTTTACCCAATAAGTTTAATATTTTGAGAAGTTAAAGAGATAAATAAATAACATTGATTGTAATAATTTCTTTTGAAAAATCTACTTTGCCTCAATAAATTTCCAATTTTTATTCTCACTACACAACATTCAAAATAACATCCATTGATAAACAAACATCTAAATTATGTTTCATAGATATAAGGGTTAGAAAAAGACTACTTTTGACGGTGTGGTTCCTCAGGCATTTTATTCTTGGCTTTTTAAATATAAAGGCAAACATTTAGGGGTGACAATTATTGTAACCAAATATTTCACCCTAGAGGAGGGTGTTCAAGCCACCTCTATATTTGGGCAACATGGGAATATACCTCTATATTTAAGGGCTAGCTCCCTAAATATACCTTGAAGTGTTTATCACCCAAACTAGTTTATTGTTTATAGGAAAAGCGATAGAAGTTTACATGAAATGAAACTAATCTAAGTGGGTGATAAACTAAAATCATTTCCACATGATCATAATACTTCTTTCACTAATAAACAAGGCATACCAACTAGTTTATAAGTCCTAGAATGCTCTAACATTAGTGTTTCAATATGGAAGTGAGATGCATGAAGGATATCCAAGGTAAGTGAAACCATATATTATTTGTAGATAATAGGGTCTCATTATACAATTAAGAACATATCCATACAATTAATAAGCACTTCATATGACCTACTAGAGTGAAGTCACTTGCATCAAACATGGAAGGATTGAGAGAGAATAAGGATAGATATATATCTCTTAACTATTCATTATACATCTCTTCACACACTTTGACAAGATGACATATTAACTCAAAATAGATTTAATTTATTTTTATAATTAAAATTAAAATGTCAAAACTAGTAGGGATTCACCATACATGGTGTGGTATTAATTTATAAGAGCCAAAATGGCTAATACTTAAAGAATTTTAGAGAGAGGAGGAGAGAATATAGTCAAAGAGTTACTAAGACATGTGTAATGATAATAAAAGGAGTTAAAAATTTATGAGAGAATAATATGGAATATAAAATTCAAGGTCTCATAGGACAAATGTCCCTCAAAGTCATGAAACTCCTGAAATGTGGTATAGGACTCCTTTTACTTGTTTGAAAACCTACCTTCATCATTTGTCTCTTTTGGAACGTACCAAAATTTACTAGGTATATAAGTTATGAATAAAATAATGTGTATGGGTTATATACATTCTTTAACATGCATTGGTTGCATTCCTAATCATCAAGATTCTTCTATAGATGAGCTATCATTACCTGCAGTCTAAATAACTCCTCTTTCATCCACCCTTCACACTTGACACTAAGATGCTCTTAAATTTTACAATATGATCCATAAATATGAGTTTTTTATACCTTTTATTACCCTTCATGGAATTATATTCCTTAAAAATCCTCACACTTGAATTTGTCACTCTCCCACTAGCTTGCTCACTATGCCATCCTGGACTAGATGAAGTGAAGGCACTTGAAAAAGAACTTAGGAAATATTATGATATGATAAATGGATATGATAGGTTACATTAATTCTCAATATATCTTCCAAATCTGATTTAATATTTTTAAACCCACTATAACCTATAAAACACCAAAAATAGTAAAAAAAATAGTGAATTTCTTCCTTGTTCATATAAGGAGTGAACACCTCAAATGAGTGGGAAGGATATCTAGAGGTTTTTCAAAAGTTAAATTAAATCTCATGCTCATTATATCCCATATTTATATCTCTCAATATTCATTTTATCAATTAGGGTCTTTATCCATGGTTTTGGAGGGTTTTAGGCCATTTTCACCTATAGCCTTTGTTCTTAAAGGTCTAACATTGGATTTGTATAAAAGTGGGTTTCTTGTGGATTAATTTTCACTCCAAGAGATTGTAAACACATATTATCCTCCCAAAAACAATATAAAACTCATTAAAATTTTCATCTAAGACTAGATATGGAATTCACCGCCTTTTGGGCTTTTGACTTAGATAAGACTAAGTGGGTATGCCTACATCTTTGTAAGTTTTGAACACCCTAATGAGTTTTAATCCCATATGCATGGTTACTAATGTTTGTATATATGTTACATAACTCCAAACATCTTTATTCAGGGGCCAATAAATCTCTAACTCATCCTCTCACTACTTTTATGACCATATTATAGGGTTTCACATTTTGTGAGTGCCCTCTATATAAGATAAAATAAAGTACATCTCCCTTAGTGTACTAAAAAAAATAATGCATGAGGGGATTATCCAAGTATTAATGACCTGATACACAAATTTACATGGATAAATAATCTTAATATCTCTTTAACTCCTTCAAAACCCAAGACAGACCCTTGGATAAGTTCACTATGTGTAGGGTTTTATCATGTGACTATATGTTACATTGTTAGAGGCATATTTTGCTCTGTTCTCTTGTTTTGAGAATTTCATATGATATAAATCACCTATAATAATATATAAAACATAATAACACTTATTCTTCCTTACTAAATTCCTCATTACATACCTTGCATTTGGCTTACCATAGGTGTTGACTATGTTTTGAATTTCACCATGTCTATAGTTAAATTTTTTGGTTTTAGATCTTGTAGGTAATGCCGAGATACCTAATTATATCCATAAATATATTCCCACAAAAATTTAGGATACCTCACATCATTAATTTTTAGGACCAACACCAAGAATAGTCATCCTTTAGGTCACTATCAGCTACAATCAATTATAGTTGACCATTCATGGAAGAACAAGGTTCCTATAGGTGAGAATACATCTTGAAAACTATCTCACATTACTATGATATACTTATAGAAGTCTTGGAGTAATTTTTTAATTCTAAAAATTTTCATTTTTTCATGTGTGACTACCAATGTTGGATTTGTGAGACTATGGGTTATTTTGTCAAGTTTTAGGTGACCCTTCTAAGTAAGGGTACACCTATAGGTGTGTGTGTAGACAAATTTTTTTTACCACAACTTATTTTATGATATTTAAATTTTAAATGTGATCTCTAAATTCCAAAAGGACCATTAAAAATTGGAGATATGCCTTATATCTACACCTTGGGATGTGAAGTTCTTTTGAGGTTCAAAACATGTAGACAACATAGATTAACTTCAATGAACAAATGTCAAAATTGGAGGCTCTCAAAAAATTCTTTCTCTTAGTTACACACCCTATTAATTTTGGAAAGATTATACCCCAATGTAAAGGATACAATATGGGTTCAATTGGGTTCATCAAAACTATTTACAACATTTTTATATAGCCTCTCCAAAAGTGCTTAGCCTTCTATTTTAGAGCTTTAGGGAAACATATCCCTAAATTTAAACCCTTTTACATGGAAGATGATTCTAAATTGTGCCTAATGTCTATGACTCAAAACATTATTCTCAAGGTGCCTCCACCTTCCTTAAACTTGATTAAGGCCTCTAACATGTTAAATATCCTCTTAAAACACCTTCATACCTTTGTGTAAGCCACCTATAGGTGGAAATTATAGTACATAGGAAGTGAGATAATTGTATAATATAGATGATGGTCATATAACCAGTCTCAAGTATTCTCAAATAACCCAAAATTTATGTTTATCTCCATGAAAATATTGAAACAAACTTCAATACTCCCATATTAACATTTTTATCTCTTGTATGTGCAGATACAGTTACAGTTAAATAATGAATGTGGTCATGAGTAATGTGCATTTGACATGCTTCCTTAACTAGATAAAAACCTTATAAAATGTATTCAAGTGAATGTTAACAACATTGACATGACTCAAATAACTTTTTAGCATGAATTTCAACATGATATCCTTATTTTGAGGAACTTGTAAGTGCATTTTCATGTTGTAGACCTAAAAATGAAGGTAAGGCATAAATAACTAGATAATGTGTTATCATTAAACAATTATTATACACTATAAATATTATATAATCAACCCTTATAACCATTAAATAGTTTAAACCATTTAAAATGTCCTTTCCAATGTGCTTGGACTTTCATATAATCTTGTAGATGCACATAGACAATGTAAGACTATGTATCTAGCTTGCATTGGTCATCATAGCTTGAGGTATTCCATTTTAAGATATTCTCTCATTGTATTATGATTAAATAATTTATTCACCTCCCTTGAACACTTCATAACATTTATATGACCATGCTCAGAGCATCATACTCCATGACTACAAGTGAAAGTGGATAAAGAGTTAATTGTGTCTTATACTTTGACTAAAAATCCATGAATGTTGATCTTGGAGGGTAATATTGGAAGGGTAATAGGCAATAATTTATAATATTCATGAAAAAAACAACACATATTGCTTTCAAGCCATTTTAAAGAAAGAAACCTTCTGTAATTGGTGAAAATTGACTACAACTTCACAAGCAACATCATACTACAAATTTGAACTATTTGGTACATGAAAACAACTCCAAACATTAAAATTAATATGGTAAACATTATATAAGGAATTAAACATACTTTTTAATTAATATAAATAAATTGATTGTACATACCTATCCATACAAGAGGAAACCCTGCAAGGTATGGGGTTTAGCATGCAGAAAGAGACAATTAACTTATAAAGGATGATTCATAAATAAAAAGTGAAAAATCCTTAAATTATTTATATTAAAATATATTTTATTAATTTTAATATCACCCCCATAAGGAATTTTACCTAAAACATCTCTTACTAGCCATACTATCCAAAAACTTGTTTACCATTTTCATGTGTATAGTAGAGTGATGGAAGAATAAAATGGTTTCTATCCATTTTTTAGCATTAAAAAACTTATCAAGATTTGAAATGAGTCCATTTAAGTTTAATATAAACCCAAAAATATATTCCCATGTGCCACTCTCCTCATGGGTCGTACAACTTCAAAAAATCCTTTATTTTCACTTATTTTCTTGATTTTAGTTAACACTTGGCAAGATTTTTAGTTAGAGACTAAAATATATGACAAGGAATGAAATGAGGGACATTGGAAGGAATTTTTTAACACTTTTATTTCTTATAAAAATTTACTACCTTCATTAATGACACTAATATGACCCCTACATGACTCAAAATGATATAAAGACTAAATGTGACCATGACCAAGGCTAATACCGCATTAAATCATATCAAAAAGACTATGACACACCTTAAAACATTATAATAGACTCTTATACAATTTTGTGACTAAATAAAGGTTTACCCATTTTGACTTGTGGTCAAAATGGTCAACACTAACCCCCAATAGGGTAAAGGGGCAACACCCCTTATAGGGTTTGAAGACATTTTCTCTCATCAAGGAACCTTGAATCCTCTACCAAAAAATATATTTTATCTATTTTTTTCATCTCTAAATTACCCTAAAATTACACTAAATCAATTATATTTATTTGATCTTCTATATCTATAGCATCCATGGGTTTTTATTTTATTCAAACAACTATTACAAGTTGCTTTTAATCACAACTAGGTGCACATCCAACTATTTCAATTGGTTCCTCTTCAATAGATTCAAACATTTAAATATAAATGATTACTACAAGTCATTTTTATTTTAAAAATGCATACATCTCTATTAGCATAAATGGGGGTAAAAATTTATTAAGAATAAAGATAAGACAAGAGTTACAAATAGTTCTCCTGGTTCACTAGATGAACCAATTCCTAATACATACTAACAGGGAACATTCCCAGATTAGTAATACTCCAAGTAGCTCCATTCTTTGAAGCCCATTTGGCAAGGTGGTCAGCAACACCATTCCATTCCTAGGGAATGTGTTTGAAAGAAATAGAATTCAAGGAAGTACTTAAATGCCTAATTTGATGAACAATAACATTAAGATGCCAATCCACTTTACCTGTAGTACCGTTATTCAACAAGTTAATCACCACTTGCAAATCTGATTCATAGATAATATTATAACATCCATGTTGATAGTAGAATTTCATTGCCTCCAAAATTTCCATGGCTTCCATAAGATTATTTGTATGACAGCCTTTGTAGATCAAAAAAAGAAACTAGATGCTCCTGGAGCTATCCGGTCCAATACCACCTATTCCAGCTTCGCCTGGGTTCCCCCGTGAGGAACCATCCGTATTTATTTTGACTACCCCATCCTCAAGGGGATTCTAATGGCCTATTCTATTGACTGGTCACACTTTTTGGTTTTTCCCATGTGCCACTCCTCTGCCCATCCCAAATTCATAGTTGGTGCTTAGAGCCATTCCCAGGCACTTGCATAGCCCAGTCGTCTCTACGTCCAAGTCTGAACCACTCATACATTTGACTTGCAATGTTTCTTGTAGTGAATTAAGTATTTTTGCCCACAACAGTCTCAACTCAAACTATGCTCCCATGAAGATTCTCCTATTTATTTCCAGCCACAAATTCCATAAAATGAATGATGGGCTGACAGTACAAGCATTTTGTAATAGGGAACTCCTTGCTGGAGCATGGACAAGTTTATTCCAAAATTCAATCAGTGAATGGACATGTCGATAAGGGATGCCCCAGGAATTCCACCATAGGTGCCAAACCTACTTAGCAAAGGGGCATTGAAAGAATAAATGCGACCTTGTCTCCTCACTACTGTGATAGAAAACATAGATAGATGGCCCCTGAAAGCCACGATTGCACAAATTATCCCAGGTGAGCCATTTGTTGTGTGTAAGAAGCCATAGAAAAAATTTACATTTGAGCCAAGAAATCTGGCTCCAGACTTTTTTCCCCCATAGGAACTGATCTCCATTGAAGATTTGCTTAGTCAATGTTATATACCCTGAAGACACAGAATATTATCCTGTAGCATTTCCACCCCAGGCAAGAACATCATGTCATTACAAAGAATTACATCCTCTAGACTCAAGGATTTGGATTAACTCTCTTCTATCCTCTACCATTCCTCTTAGTGGCCAATTGGAGTAATTTTTCCACCTGTATCCAATAGCCATGCCCATGCTAACAGCTTCTTTATAATGCATCACAGTGTTCCAACCAGCATAATGAAAGGATTCAGCTAAAGGTTGTAAATGTGGATGTGAGACTAATAGGGGTGGCACACCATCCCAATAGTCTTCCCAAAATAAAGCCTCAGTCCCACTATTGCACACCCAGAAGAGGCTCTGCTTCACTAATTGTGTTCCAACCTTAAGGGTACTCCACACCATCGATCCTCTTCCTTCAAGAGGGAATCTGGATATATCATGGGGTGCAGTGCCCAAAAAGTACTTAGCTGTCAAAAATTTTGGCCCATATGGAAGATTGATTAGAGCACCACCTCTAATATAGCTTGGCAGCCAAGGCTTGGCTGGCCAAAATAGCTGAGCGCAATCCAAGGCCCCCTCCCTGCTTTGGTCTACACATAGTATCCCAATTGATTAGGCTCCATTTAATATTTTGGAGATTCCCACTCCAAATAAACTTCCTAGAAAGGGCATCATATTCCTTTAGGAAATACACTGGAGCTGTTTGAACCATGTAACAGTAAATGGTTAATGCCTGAATAACTGATTGTAGAAGAATCACTCTACCAACAGTAGATAGCCATCTGTAAGTCCAATGACTAATTTTCTGCCTTAGCTTGTCTAAAACATTATACCAAAATAGCCTAGGTTGCCACCCCGCCACTATGGGAATGCCTAAATAAATCACTGGAAATGTTTGAATTTGAAACCTCAGAATGGCTGCTATCCTTCTCTGAATACACTCTGGCATGTTAAAGACGAAAATGGAGGACTTATGATCATTAATCTTTTGTCCCGAAGCCTCCAAATAATTCTCTAGGGTGAGATGAAAAGCTTTCGCTTCTCGAATTTGAGCTTTACCTGCTAAAATAGTATCATCAACAAATTGGAGATGAGTCAGGGTAGTGATCCCATTCCCCCATTTCCAGCCCTAAAGAATATTTTGAGAGACCTGAGATTTGAAAAGCTACCCAAGCCCCTCAACCATAATGATTAACAAGTAAGGTGAAAGCGGATCCCCTTGCCGAAGGCCTCTCGAAGCACCAAAAAGCTCCGAAGGTGCTCCATTTATAAGGACCAAAAAGGAAGGCATAGTAATAGAACTAAACACCCAACTAATCTAATCCTGGTTGAAGCCAAAGGCTAAGAGGATTTTTCTCAGAAATCTCTAGCTAACTCTGTCATAGGATTTAGCTAAGTCTAGCTTAATAAACAAAGCCTTTTCATGTGAAGTATTCATAGAGTGAATTGCTTCTGAAGCAATCACCACTCCGTCCAAGATCTACATTCCTACCACAAAGCCTCCTTGTTCCTCCGATATAAGGCAAGGGAGGAGCCCTTTCAACCTCTATGTAATAATTTTAGAAATGATTTTGTAAATAACATTGCAAAGCGTAATGGGCCTATACATCTCCAACTTATCTACCTATTCCTTCTTCAGAATAAGAGCCAGGAACATAGCATTCAATGCTCTGAGCATTTCTTTTTTGGAGTAAGATTCCTGTATTACATCCATTAAATCCTATTTTATGATATCCCAAAAGTCTTGAAAGAATTCAGTTGGGAATTCATCTAGCCCAGGGGCTTTACCTCTCTTCATGCTGAAAACTGCCTCTTCCACTTCTGTTAAAATAACTGGCTGCATAAGGCTTTCATTCATTTCCTCATTCACCAATGAAGGAATGCATGATAAAATAATATTTTTTACCCCTTCACCTAGCGTAGGGTCACTGGTAAAGAGCGCAAAAAAGTACCATACAGCTTCTCTACTAATAGCTTGGGAGGAGTTTAAGTAAGTTCCATCCTGAGTGGAAAGAGAAGTAATAAAATTCCCATTGCAATGTGCCTACACTGAATTATGGAAAAAGGCCATGTTCTTGTCTCCCTCCTAGAGCTAGTCATTATGAGCCTTTTGTTTCCAATAGATTTCTTCCCAAAGTTCCCACTCTGCTAAGGCGTTGGCAGCTCTAGCTTCCTCCAAATGAAGGTCCTCTGAGGATCTACAATCTCTTATCTGCCTGGTTACTTCATCTAACTGATCTTGAGCCTTCTTCTTCCTACAAAATAAATATCCAAAACAAAATCTATTCCAGCTTTGCAACTTTCTTTTAACATACTGAAGCTTTTTAAGAAAGGAGTACATAGCTATGCCATATGCAGGGCCTCCCTGCCTCCACCACTGAGCAATGAAATCATGGAGAGATGGGTCTCTAAGCCACATCATCTGAAACTTAAATGGAGGCTTTTTGGGCCCATCAATGTAGCCAATGGATAGCTTGATAGGCTAGTGATCAGAATCTCTCTAATCTAAGATTTCAAAATTGATAGAAATAGCACTAGATTGCCAAAAATAGGAAACTAGAAATCTATCAAGGCATTAAAAAATGGTAGCATTACCTATTCTTCTGTTGCTCCATGTGAATAGCCCATTTCAAGTTCTAAGATCAGATAGGCATAGCACTTCAACATTATGGTGAAAACATTCAGTAGAAGGACCTAGCCGATTCAATCCTCCTCTTTTCTCCTCTAAACTTAGCACCACATTAAAGTCATCTGCAACTATCCATGGCAGGAATGGATGACACTTTCGGATATAGCAAATGTGTTCCCAAAGCTACAATTGTCTAGCAATATCAACAAGTGCATATACAGTGGTGAACAGGCACCGTTCACCAGTTTCAAAAGAAGAAGCCACCATTGATAAAGTTGATATACTTGAAATCCAGTGAATTGGCAAAATTTTCCTTGGATCCCATCCCATAGCTAAGCCTCCCGCGCTGCCACAAGCACTAATACATTACCACTATCCTCTAGGCCAGATATTTAACATACAAGCAAAAAATGATTCAAATGACAATTTAGTCTCCTGAATACAAAAAATATTTAGAGAATTATCCCACACCAATCTATGCATAGCTTTTTGTCTAGGGGAGCTATTCAAACCCCTTAAATTCCATGATAAGACTATCATTGGGTGGGTTTGGAAAAATGTTCATCTAGGGTTTTAACAACCCTAGCTTCCACCAATAAATCACCAGTAATTTTTAGTCTATCTTGGTCCTTTCTTCACCCAACTTTGGAGGGGGCAGCTGAGGTGACCTTCTTGAATTGTTTCTGCATAAGCCCAAGTGCACTGATAGGTCCTTTTTCTTTTTTACCAGCCTCCCCTTCCTTGGCCAAATCTGCCCATCTAACTTCCTTCTCTTTCAACTCGCATGAGGCCTCAAGCATTCCTCCCTCCTATCGCAGGGAACTTTTGAAAGGCACTTGAACCTGCATATTTTGTACTTCATTAAATTCTAAAATTTGAATAGGTTGCTCCACTTCTTCCCCCTGATCTTCCATCAGAATGTCATCTTCTATGGCCATATAATTGAGGGCCTCAAACCTATTAAACCCCAAGTCAACCTATCTATTAGCATTTCCATAGCTCTATCCATGGCCTCTTGCTCTCTTTTTAACTGGTATGAAACCATCCATCCCAGCCTGAATTTGGTCTCTAGACCCTTGCACCCAGCTTGCATTACTTACATTTTTCCCCTTGCCTATTCCATCAAGTTGGGTTTTGGTATTTTCAGTTAGAGCCACATGCCCATTCTCCTTCCCAGCATAGGCTATGTTTGGCACTAAGGAATTAGATCCAATTTCTTTAACTTTGGCCACTAGAGGGCATTGATGATGCAGGTGCCCATATACATGGCAGATTTTGCACCTGAAGGGAATGGATTCATAGTCAATCTATTGAATCCATGACAAAGAGCCCATAAAGATTTCTATAGAGTCTGGCAGAGGGTTATTTAGGTCCATGTCCACACAAATGCATGCATACAAGATGATATTCTTATCGAGTGACTGATGAGCAATAGCCGTTGGCATTCCCAGCATAGCCACTATCTGCCTGAGAATATCCTCCCACCAAAATTCCAATGAAAGCCATAGAAGACAAGCCTAGACTGGAACACAGGCTGGAAGTTCATCAGATGAATTAAACCCCACATGCCAAGGTTTAAGAAATAGACCCACATGCTCGTAGAAGTAGGGGCCTCCTTTAAAAATATGATTTCTATCAGATATAGAAGAAAAACTTACCAAAAAATAGCTATTTCTTGCCAACATGATGTCAAAATCTCCTTCAATGGCCCAGGAGCGATGAATCCAAGCTTCTAAAGCTGCTAGAGGGATCCTAATGCCCAAAAATTTGCAAATCAGGGTATGTGAAGATAGGTATTCAACATCTTCTTAAACTGCCTCTTGTGGAATGACCAAAATAGGTCGATCCTGGCTCCTCAATAAATAGCCATTCACTTTTTTGAGTCTTGTACACTTGCTAGTGTAGAATCTGTCTTGGCTAAAAGAATTTGCCCTAGGTGTCTCTGCCTCCTTCTTGGGGCCTGCCGATGGGCCGCCACTTCTTCCTCTGCTCGTAGCCATTTCCATCATCAAGACATCAACAGTGGGTCTGCATACATCTCTATAAAATAAATAATTTTAGGAAATTTTTGTTTATCAATAGGTGTTTGAGAAATAACCTACATATTATCTGTGATTTCTACAAGTTGGTTTTCACCAATTGATTGAGACATTGGTTATAGATGTGATTATTATAGGTTATATGCTACTAGTACAATAAATAATTAACATATGATTAATGGTTTTAGGAGGTAATTACTTACCAATGAATGTATGATAAGTAGTTATAGGTGATGTTTTATGAAATATCATCTCCTATAAATTGATAGTCTTTACCAACAAGAGCTAGAGAAATTATTTTAGGTAGGTTTGCACCAATAGATACATAAATTACCATTGATACAAGGTAGTTTTATTTAGTAGATATATATATTTAAAATTTTTTAGGCTGGTATATTTTAAAAATTTCTTGTATTTACATATTTTAATCTACTACAAGTTGGCTTTTATCAACAAGTGCATGTAACTTCTGATTTGTATATCCATTCCTTACTTTCATTGTGTTAATTACAGATTACAACATATTGTTATTATCCTAATGTCATTTCATCATGGATTTAATTGATACCATCTCTTTATATGAATAAACTATACTTGTATTAGCTTCAATGTTATAAACATATAACACTGCAGATCTTCTAACATATTTCTCAACCATTACTTTTATCTGCACATAGTTAGTCTTTTTTTTGGGGTTTTTTTTATAATTTTTGCCTAATCAATAGTTTATCATGAAAATATTGAATAATGGTATGATATTAACCGAATTTATCTTCAAAAAATAAATGTGGGAATTATGGTCTTTTAATCTTTATTTATAGAAAGTAAATTTACTCTAAGAAAATAATATACTAATATAGAAAAGTAAGAGATTAAGCTAGGAAATCAAAACAATTAATCTAGGAAAATTGGAAATTAATATAGAAATCAAAAAATTTAATACAACATTATCAATATTATAGTACATGACACCTTCCTTAGAAATAATTCTAAAATGATGAACAAAATCAACTCCCAAATTAAACTAACCTAATCCAATCATTGTGTTATTGCTTGCACAACACATCCTAATTCCACTAGAATCATGGTACCCCTATTTTTATTTTTGGTTTTGATCTTCCTTGCACTCATAGTCTTGTTTTTCTCATCTCTATAAAATTTTTCATCCTATCTTTTATTAGTTTGCATTCTGAATCAAGACCTAAAAACTTCTCTATTATGGATACCAAGTTTGTGTGGTAAATTTTCATATAAAACACTTTGTGGAAAAAATAACTATGAATGATTTAATTACACTTGGAAAATATTTCTCAAAGACTCAAACATTTCTAATTAAAGTATCATAACATCTTAGTTATAATTAGGATTCTAAATCCTAATTAGCTATGCAGGCTTCAAATTTATATGTCTTAGTGAAATCAATTTTTTTTTCCAATTAAGTCATAATGAGTTCATTTATGTAGTTTTAGACCTAAATGTAGTTTTAATTATTTTTGTCACTTGGATTTTCACCCCTTGAGTAAATTTCTTATCTCTCCTCATCCAAGTGGAAAAATTAAAACACCTCTAGGCTATGGGTAGCCTAAGAATGAGGTGAATCTCTAAATAGGGCTAACTCCCTTGATGTACCAATTTTAGATCACTACTAAACCTATGCTTGGAAGGAAAAGGGAGATAAAACTAAAATTAAACCATCTTGAAGGTGGTGATACACCAAATCAATTGATAACTACCAACCAATTGAATGTTACACATGACACAAAGAGACTAATTATGTATACACTTCTCTAATTTGAATCTTCTCACATCAGTATTTCATTATGAGGTTGTGATGAATGTTTATTATAGGAGGACTAGACAAGATGCCTATATGGAACTATTTAATAGACTAACTCACTAAATCTTGACACTTCATATAAAACTTCACATGACCTGCAAGAAGAAGATTTAAATTTGTAAATAGGTGAGATAATGAGACTAAAATGATATGAAAAAAATAGAAATCACTAAGAAATATCAATAATTCAAGTTAACAAATTATGAATAGTCATATAAGAGGTAAAATTATTAGTATTTATTTATTCATGGTATGCAAATGAGTAGGGCTTCACCATACTCAGGTGGAACATCCTTATAATAGCCAAAATGGCTAGTTATTATAGAACATAAGAGAGAGATAAGAGAAGAAAGAAGTCCAAAGTTCAAAAGGAAAATTTTAAAGATAAGAGTAGGAGTTACATGTGTATAATAATGAATTATGAGATAGACAATGCAAGTTATGATAGGATAAATAGATCTCTAAGCTATGCAACTCATGAAATGTGGTATGAAACTCCTTATTCTACATAAGAAACTATCTTCATCATTCTCCCATTTAATAACATACAAAAGCTAAATAGGGATATATATTATTATTTTAATGAGAGTGAAGGGTTTTATACATTCTCTTGTATGCATTGGTTGTATTCTTAATTTTCTAGATCCCTCTAAAAGTGAGCCATCAATACCTGCAGTCAAAGAAACTCCTTTTTTAGACACATTGCACACTTGGCTTCCAAAATGTATTTATTTTCTCATTAAAATATGTAAAATTGAGGTAAATGACAATTTTTATGGCCATTCATGTCCTTAGAGGCATCAATCACACCTGAAAATCAACTTGAAGTTTTTACCCTTTTGACTATCATATTCACTATGTCATTTTTGACTAGCTAAGATGATAGCCCTTATTGAGGCACGTAGGATTTTTTATGAATAATTAAATGAAAATGAGGAGTTATCTTAAGTCTCAAGCTTTCCTCCCATGTGATTCGCTAGATTCTTCCTAGAACCTAAAAAAACACAAAAAATTGTAAATAAAAAATAATTTTGTACTCAATTCATACATTAAAAAGGATGGGGAGGAGATTGAGAGATTCCCATACATAATCTAGTCACTTTTATAGGCAAACTATGTAATTTAGATGTATTAACTACTCCATTTTCTCAAATTGGTCACTAGCAAGGGTTTTGATGAGTTTAGGCCTATTTTACCCTCTTAGCCATTGTTCTTAAATATTTTAAGTTAAAATATAAAATAAATAACAAAAATGGTTGTTTAGGACATATATAACTCTTACTATCTTCTTGAGTCTCCATGCTAGGTGTCCGAGAAGATATGAGCAACCAAACTTCCCTTATAGAGCTTGTTTGTCCACTTTGCATAGGTCTGAGTTATCTTAAAGCCCAAAAATGGCTCATTCATGGCTTGCATTATATCCCAATAAATAAAAAATATATGATGTTATTATAAAAAATTGATACAATATGTTAGAAATCTCACTAAGAGTTAGAAGTGAAGTTCGACCCCCCATTTGGCTTTAGGCTTAAACCATGCTTGATAGGTCTGTCTACAACTTTGATGATCTAGACCACCTTTTTGATTTACCTCCTTTTTTGTAAGGTATATCATGTTTTTTAGGTGTTATTTAACTTCCAAAACATCCTTTAAATATCCAATCATCCCTTATCTCATTTCCTTATCTCTTTTTCTCAAAACTATAGGGTTTACACACAAAGGGAAGTACCCTCTATCTAAAATAAAACAAAGGGTACTAACCTTATTTCCTAAAATAATTTAATTTTTGGGAGGATTATAAAATTTATAATTATGTATTTTACAATCTTATAACCTTTGGTAACATCATTTGACCCTTTAATTCCTCAAAGACCCAAGATAGACCCCAGGTAAGGTAGACAGTATATAAGGTCTTACCATATGGAATAAGTGATGCATCCTTAAGGTCCTCTCTCTATTTATTTTAAAATTTTCAATATCTTATTGAGACCATCATATTAATTATTAAGGTTCTATAGGTTTTTCCATTATTTCAACTCCCTACATACCTCTTTCCACACCTTGACTAGTCAAGTCTGAGTGCAACTTCTAACTATGATTTTCTCCAAGGCATCATACCTATAGGTGTTATTTCATGTTTAATATTTGAAACATTTCATAATCCTAATTTAAATATTACATGATAATTTATAAATTATTTGGACTCACTCATTTCATGCTTGGGTTGTGTCCACGTCAAGAACCCTCACTCTTTTACTTTCTAACTCTCATAATCAACTATAGTTGACTGTGTAAGGTCCTTTAGGTGGCTTCCATCCTTGAAACATGTACTATGTATTCTTTGGAAACCCTCTGAGATATTTTTGATTCATCCTATATAAATCAACATCGGCATCTTCATTATCAATCCCTACTATAAATGATGTGAAGGCTAACAGTCAATTATAACAAAGTACCTTGAAAAGAAAGGACACTTGTATGTGTGAATAGAATGAAAATTTGGTATATCATCCTCTCTAAATGATCATTAGATCATAAATTCTGTTTTAAACCATCTATAACATAAAACCATGGTAACATGGTCTAATACTATCAACTTGGGTGAAGAGGTGTATTTGTAACTCAGATCCTATAGATGATAGTGAAGGAATTCAATATTCAAATGAAAAATTTAAGGTGCTCAACTATTATCTTCCATTATTCATCTATCATCATTCTTTTTCAAAATTTCCCTCCTACGTAGAGGATGTTATCAATTAATTTTACAAAGAGATGAGGTTAGATCAAGTGTTAGTCCATAAAACCATGAAATCAGCACACTAACATACTAACATCTCTAATCCTCAATCTTAGGGGGAGCATAATGAACAAACAACAATTGAAAACCCAACTAAAATGCAAAGAAAAACAATCTTTACATTCCTTGAGATATTTAAATGATTTACTCATTTTTCTTGTTTAGTTTATGCATAAGAAGTCTTCATCAATGACATATTGCTAACATCATATCCTCTATGCACCATTATTGAATTTTTTACTTGATTGATGGCTTGGCTCAATTAAAAAATTATAACACTATGATTTTAGCTTCATGAATATATTCCTACATTATAATTATAATTTCATTGATCTCCCAAATGAATAGCTATAGGATTACTTTTATAGGCTTTCAAATCCCTTGGAATGGGTTAAATCTGACGATGGTTGAGTTTGGCATATTTCTAGAATATTTTTTTAGATATTTTCCAAAAATGACAAATCACAACATGGTTGAGTTTGGCATATTTCTAGAATATTTTCCAAAAATGACAAATCACAACATGGTTGAGTTTATTAACTTTGGTTGAGTTTGACATATTATTAGGATATTATTTTAGATATTTTCCAAAAGTGATAACTCACAAAGGTAAGATGCTCTTGAATTTCCTTTTTAGTAATTGATTTATTAGCTCATGGATGAACTCAATTAAGATTTGAAATTAATTTAACCTGCTAATTGATTTTGATTAGGCTATGCAAGTTAATTTATTATTTTTAGGAATTTCGTCATTTATTTAATTTTGATTAATTCAATATGTGTATTTACCTTATTTAATTTATTTAATAAGCCAAATTGATTTAATGCAAGGTTATGAAGCCAGATTTGAGACTAATAGAAATTATTGGGCTAGGTATTTAGTGATTTGAAAGAATTAGTATAAATTTAGATATGAAGCCATTGGTGGCCAAATTTAGGTGTCTATAGTTTTCCTCTATTTGGGAATATGTTACAAGTTGTAAGCATAATAACATCTTTTCAAAGATTATAATAGTTCTTTATGCTTATGACTACAATGGTAATGATTGAACTATAGCTGCCCCCTCAAGGAAGTGGTTAGCAAGTGGGTCAAAAAAAAATCCCTCAAAAGAAAGAAGTGAAATTAGGGGACCAAATAAATGAATATCATGGGGTGACAATATAATTATTTACCCAAAGTTAGGCAAAAATCATTGAGAAATGTAAGTGGGATGGTGTACAATGGTTTTCCTAAAGGCATTTATAAGAATTTTACCTCAATTATTGTAATGTGGTATTATAACGCAATGATTTACCCAAACAATAAATATAATCATTTATAATATGGAACTATCACAGTTAGAATAGACAAAAAAGAAACAAGAATTGGTGAACACACAATGATTTTCCGTAGTAGGTGATATGATCATTGAGAATGCATGTGGAATAGTGTATAATGTTGATGTTATATACCCTAATTATGAAAAAATGAGGATTGTTGATGATGGATAAATTGATACAAAGGATAAAGATGAATCAAGACAACCTGCTAGTAGTGAGATGCTATTTTAAACTATCAAAGGTTGAAATTATTTTGTTAATTACTCTATTTGGGATATGATTGGGTATTGTTTTAGGATTGTTGTTAATGCCAGTATCAAGGAGAAGGTGATGCTACATTTATATTGTATACCTCTTAAAGCTATTGTTTTCTATAGCATTTGATGGTAAGCCTCATGATACAACACCATGGGGGCTTGGTCAAAATATGCACAAATATTGACCCCCAATATCTAATACTCAATGGAAAATAATTTTACCAATGATAAAAACCATTATGATAATGTTGATATTTGAATATGGCTAGATTAAAGAATAATGTGAAAGGAATCACCTAATAAACACACATAGACTGAATCACAGCCACAATTTTGAAAGCAAAAAAATAGGCACACAAACAAAAAAATAAACAAAATACAAAAATAAAGAAACAAACAAGACAAAGAAAGAAACAAATAAGTGTTAGTCCCTATTTTAGTATAAACAACATGAAAAACATTGCCCCTAGAAACTAGGTGACAACTGAACAAACAAATAATATGGGGGAATAAAAGAAAAGGAAGGGGTGGCTGAGTTATCTCTATATGAACTAGGCAAGTGGATACTACCTACATAGTTTCATGGATATGATAATCCAATAAAACATCAGGCCAAATTTAGTTCTTGTTAAAATGGGAAAAAAATGATGACTGATATAAAACATGACGGATGTGATAGAAGAATAGGGATGAATTCATAAAATGGGGATAGTGTAGGATAAAAGGCAAAAAAGGATGGGGAAACTAAGGAATAAGTGGTTTATTTGTAACTTCGTGAGGGTTCTCAATATCTTTAAGGCAAAGAAGTGGTCAATGTTTTTGGTTTTTTAAAATGATTTTTAAATGTTTTTTTGGAATTTTTGAAGCATCTCAACTCAATCAAGAATGATGAGATACTAAAAAGGTCCAATCTTTCAAAATGTTGAGAGCGTTATAACTTGAAGTGATGCTCACAAAATGATGAGAGCATGACTGAAGGGGGATTGAATTGACCTCAACATGAATTAAACATGAATCACAAAGTTTGAAAATGGCTTTAGATCATTATTAGTTCACTTCACAATTGAGGAATGTAACTAGTGTAGTAAATAATTCAATCAAAATAGGCACAATTGGTATGATGGCATAGTATGGTATAAGAATGGCTAGGTGATATGTCAAGGCACAATAAAGAAATGTTTCCCCTAATTTTCCCATAAGTAGTTATAACTAGGATACAACTGATAGATCAATGATACCAATTTGCCTTAGTACATGATATAATTAGTATCAAGACTAGTGAACACTAATTTGCCCTAGCAGGTGATATAAGTAGGCTCACATAAACCAAATTGATAAAAAGGGAATAAAAATGAAGGATTCAACTACTAAAACTTATATCATACTACTCTAAAATAATTCCTTTGTCTAAAATGCTTGAAAAAATTATTGAAACTAGTTTGATAATGTATGTTAAGAACATGAAACCAATGGATGAACCAAGGTCAAATGGGCTAGGTTGATAGGATTCAAAAAATCTTTGGTCAAGTAGGAATGGAATGGTTGGATTTCTTTATTATAATGTCAAAATGAGAGGATGGCCTTGCTTAAGATATTGATGGTTTGATAGATTGGATAAAATGGTAAGTGGGTTACCCCCAAGAGATAAGGTAAATTATTAAGATATGTGACAATGACAAAAAGATTAATAACTTGATATGATACGATACATATTTGGTGTTATCCTATGTATGATAAATGATTTTATTGTTCCTACTAAAGTAGAGATGCACATCCTAATAAACAAATGATATAACTAGAATAGTCAATCATCTAAATTTCTAATCCACACCTCATCTAAATAACTACTCTATCAAGAACTTGTTATAGATTTGAATGAAAATGATGTTGTTGTGATCTTTTTTAGTCATATATCTAATTCCTTCAAGTATCAAAACAAGATATCCTCATAGTCTCTACAAAGGAAAGTGCAATCATGGATGGTAAAGATGGATAAATTTTGGATGGTAGGTTTGATTGGAAAATGTAATGATGGATGATAATGGAATGGATGGTGGATGGAAAACAAATGAAGATCAGGATTTATAAGCACACATAATGTTTCTAATTTTGGATTCAATATAACTTTAGATATGGTGGGGCCAAAGAATCTAAATATTATCTTGATAAGGCTGGTAGATTATTTTATTGTTTAGGCTTGCGAGTAGTTTCCATCTAATTAGGCTCTAGATTAGAAACTATTTTGATTTTTTCTTTGATAATGTCATAAATAATAGTGAAGAGATTTTATGATAAGCTATTGCTTCCTCAAAGAGGTTTATACTAATAAAGTTGTCTTGATTATCTTCTAGCACCTCCAAGAAATTTTCACTAAGGATCATTAACTTTTGACTTTGATTGTCCCCTAGCACCTCTAAAAATGTTTCACTAGAAGATGCTAAGTTCTGACTTTGATTACCCCCTAGTGTCTCCAAAAAGGTTTCATCAAGAGATTGGTCTTCTATTATATGAATTTGGTCTTAGCCTCCTTAGTTTTATTTATCTAATATGTTCTCATGGATGTAGTTCAATAAGGTATGATTATGTTGGTCCCAATTGACACTTGTGGGAGATGGAATGTCAATAATATGGCTATGTTGGTTGGTGGTAATGGAATATGGAATGGTAATGGGATGAGGGAAGGTTGCATAATCCTCATAGAAGATATTAGGAGAACTTGTGTCGATGCTAAATTAATCATCTTCAAAAACCATAGAAGAATAAAAAATGTAGTCGTATTGATCTTCTACGAATGCATAACCAATGTTGTAATAGTCATGAATGTATTATATTTATAAGTCTAATTCTAATTCAAAGGACTCTAAATCCAAAGTTGAGATTGTTGTTCATTTTGCTTCTGATGCTAAATCTAATGTCAATTCAAGATTAGAACCTAACTCTAATTTTTATTCTATATTTGATGGGTAATTTGTTACAATGATGTCCTATTGAATGTTTAGTTATGGAAAATAATGACCTGTGATGTCATTACAGACTCCATAAAGACTATTTTGTCATAGCGAGACTCCTCTAAGATGAGAACAAGGTCAAGAGACAACTCCTTAAAGATTGGCTTGTTAAAGGTAAACCCTTGAAAACTAACCATATGGTTAAGGTAATGATTTTCCCAAAGATAGTTATAATCATTAAGAAGCGAGTCAACAAAAACTAGCTCATTAGAGTGATACTCCTCGACAATTGGTATAGGATCAATAAGTGATTCATCATAGGTTGACTTATCATAAGTGGTTGGTTCAACAAAATCATTTTGGATTAGTTTATTTCCTTGGTCTTGGTTTTTAATGAGTTATAAAATACCAATTTTGAACACAACTTGGTTCTCAAATGATTGACTCAATTGGGTAGGTACTGCTTGGACTAATTGAGGCTTTGGTTAGATTAGTTAGGGTTTCACTTGGATTTATTGGGATTTAGGATAAATGATGGTTTCAAGCTAAATGATTAGATGAGATTTAGGATGAATTATTTGATGAGTTTTAGAATGAATGATTGGTTGAGTCTGAATGATAGGTTGTGGTCATGACTGGATTGGTTGATATTTGGGTTGGATTGGCTAGGTATTTCTAAAGTGGGGAATGATAGTTACTAGATGAGGAATGGTTTCAAGTTGGATAATGGGAGGGCATTGTAGAACTTGATTTCTCACATAATCTAAAGGATGAGGTCCTAGATTATAAAGGGTGGGGCATCATGGAGCTTGATTGCTTGTATAATCTAAAGCATCAAAGTCTTCCTCATAAACCATATCATCCTAGTCAAGGTCTTGAGTTTGATTGTAAATTAGTTCATCTTTGGTCCCTAAATTGATTATTGTAAGGAGGGTATGAATTTGTCTCATAATCATCCTCATCATAGAGGTCTATACTAAATTCTTCCTCACCAACCATATCATTCTAGTTGAGGTCTTGACTTTGGTCCTCAATTTTATTTGTGCAAGGTGGATAAAATTCCATCTCATAAACCATATTATCATCAAAGGGGTCCTAAATAAAGCCATAAAAATCAAATCCATTTTGTGAAACCATTATATCATAGTTTCGATTGTATGTGAATCAACCATAAATGTAGCTAAACATATCTACATCAATGAATAAAGATCTGAAAACAAAAATGTTTAGAGTTCTACAAACTCTAAAAATTTATGTCTAAAGGACAAATTGTTAAAACTTGGTCTAACTTGGTCAAAAGGGTGGAGTTTCATCTATAAATTTTTTTGAAAATAGAGTTGTATCTCCAAAATAATTTGTACTAAAACTTGTCATAAAATTTTTTAACATCAAATATCTAACGTCAAATATCATACACACAAAAGGTCAAGCAATGAATAAAACTAGCATATCAAAGTCTAGGACAAAGTGTTCCAAACAAGGTTTAAACTAGGAATGGGAAAAGTTGAGTTGCTAAGGCTTTCATCCAAACATGAAGTAAAAATCTAAGCTCAAATAAACATAATCTTCTAGGACTTTTAGCCAAATGGCATCAAAATCTAGACTTTGAAATAAATGTTGATGTGATTTGATTTAATCTAACAAGGTTAGAATGACTTTGGCATAGACTTGACACATGAAATCAAGCATAAACATGATCAGTTAGTATAAGCCATAAGGTAAAAGGAACCTTGATAAACACTATGTTTTCCCAAATAAAAACACAAATAATTAGGAGGATAGGCATTGAACAAATAAACAATCAATAGTTTTTAAATTTGGACAATCAATTAACTTAAATTGTGCAACCCAAATAAAAGGATCTATGTATCAGCTCCATGAATTGAGATCTAAATAGAAGTCAATCAATATTTGAATCCAAAATTGATAAGTTTAATTAAAAAATCAATGTTGAAAACTAAGATTTGACTAAACAACTTAGACAAGATTGGACAACATGACAATGCATAAACAAGGTCCAAATGGCAAATGTGAAATGGTTTGAAACAAATTGAGAATCCTAACAATATAAGCATGCTCAAATGATGTGATCAATATTATATGTCAAAGACACCAAGGCAAAAATTTTATAATTATTTGGGTAGCATAATGGTACCCATCTCAAACAAGTAACACACATAAACATGTTTATCAAAAATTACAAGGCACAAATGTGATGTAAAATAGCCAACATAATGCCTGTTTAGACAAAAGAGTGATTTATAAACAAAATGGTTTGGACATAGTTTATAAACAAACAATTATTTTTAGCCTCAAAATGCTAAATAATAAAATGACAAAATACAAGTAAATCATCAAAATCAGTATCAAGGGTGTGACAAAGTGGGGTTGATTAAAACTAATTATTTCACAAACATTCTAGATGGATCGATTGCACAATGAATTTCATGCCAAATGATGAAAAATAAGTGCACTTTAATTGGGTGTCCATGGCACTTGGCTTGTTACGAAAAGGTCTTTCTCTTTTTGAAACCACTACATCCATCACTTGCTCAATGTAGTATGATGTCCAATATACATATACATATTGTATACAACTCCAACACTAGAAGGTGGTTTAACTAGTCAAACCTCTAATCCTAGTGGGAGTAATGAAGTCAATGCCAAGAGATGAAACCCTAGGTTAAAGATTATCTATAGAAATCATGGAAGGTAATGAATTCCCCCTCATAAGCCAAGATGCATGAAATAAATGACACAATAAAAAGACTTTATGGTCACCTCAATATCATCCAATACTATTATTAGTTCTAGGGGAGGGATTTAAATGAAATTCTTTATATGCCTTAGGCTAGGCTTAACGTGTGATGATATGGTGCTTTTGATCTAAAAATTTCTTTAAAGGAGATGGATGGGAGAGCATACACACATGCCTCTTTTTGTTAAAATGCACAATCAACAAGTAAGTTTTTAAATAATTAAAGTGAGGTTTATTTCATTACACCAAATTGAAAGTGTTTGATTAGATTCATTACTATCCCTTTGGATTTAGAATGCAAAAATGGAAATAATTTTAAACCATCCAAAAATAAAGTTGGTGCTTTTCATCTAATAAGTTCCCTAAAGGAGATGGGTGGGAGAGCATACACACATAACTTGCTATTTACTGAAACAAGTTTAAAATTAAAAAATATTGAAAACAAATTACTCAATTTTATAGCATTAAATAAAAATTTTGGTGGTGTTTTTTTAGCCCCTTGGCTTTAAGTTGTTAATTGTGAAAGAAACCACAAAAACTTAACCAATAAAATACCCTAAAAAGTTTCTTTAAACACCATAATGAAGGATTATTAGTTAATTTTAGACATAAAAATGAAGTTTGAAAATACTAGTTTATATTGAAATGGTTTTCTCTAAATATGTCCTGCAAAGAAATGGTCAGAACTTTATTTAACCTTGAATCTTATTTATAAAATGAGACAAGCAACATTGAAGGGTTAAATTTGTCGACCCGAAGGTTAAACTCCAAAAAATAAACATGTTAGGTTAGGAAAAGGTTAGTAAAAATATCAATAAAAAACTAAAAAAAAAACATAAAATAAATAAAATAAACCTATGAAACATGTAAACAAGTTAGAAGGTAAAAAACAAGAAATTTGAACACAAAAATCATAAAATCCTGTAGTTGGTAATTTAGTCATAACTTTCACAATATAAATCTATTTATAACAAAAGTTTTGGAGGTTATTTATAGTTATAGGGTTCATCTCTTTGAAAAAAATTAGGTCAACCCAATAAAAAATGTTATTATCTATGTACTAACCATTTTTACCAGAAAATTAAAAAATAGAAAGTGACAATCACTAAAAGAGTTATAACTTCTAAAGATATAAAGAGATGTTTTATTAAATTTTTAGATAATATCAATAACATATTTATATATATTCATAAAAAATATTAGAAAAAAATATAAGGTAAATAAAAATTTATGAATTCTTTATGGGACATTTTTACTCTAACAAAACAAAAACAAAAAAAAGAATTAAAACTATGAATACAAAGAAATTTATGGGTTGCACACTTGTGTAGATAATCCCATCAGGTGTGACATTTGTGATAAAAATAATTTGATAAAGAGAGGAGGTTAGATCAAGTGTTAGTCCATAAAATAATGAAATCAACACACTAACATACTAACATCTCTAAGCCTAGATCTTAGGGGAAGCTTAATGAACAAACAATAATTGAAAACCCAACTAAAATGCAAAGAACAATAATGTTTACCTTCCTTGAGAGATTTAAATGATTTATTTATTTGTCTTTCTTGGTTGATGAATAACAAGTATTTATCAATGACATATGGATATCATCTCCTGTATGAACCATTGTTGAATGCTTGGCTTAATTGATGGCTTGGCTCAATTTCAACATTATAACACTAGGATTTTAACTTCATGAATCTATTCCTACATTATAACTCTAATTTGATTGAGATCCCAAATTAAAATCTCTAGTAATGATTTTTATAGGATTTTAAATACCTTATAATGGGTTAAATCTGACCATGGTTAATTTTATTAAGCTTGATTGAGTTTGGCATATTCTTAGAATAATCTTTTAGATATTTTCTAAAAGTGACAACTCACAACCATAGTTGAGTTTATTAACTTCAGTTGAGTTTGACATATTCTTAGGATATTATTTTAGATATTATCCAAAATTGACAACTCACAAAGGTAAGATGCTCTTGAATTTCATTTTTATTAATTGACTTATTAGCTCATGGGTGAACTCAATTATGATTTGAAATTGATTTAACTTGCTAATTGATTTTGATAAGGGTGTGCAAGTTAATTATTTCTTTTTAGGAATTTGGTCAATTATTTTATTTTGATTAATTCAATGTGTGTATTTACATTTTTTAGTTTATTTAATAGGTCAAATTTATTTAATCAAATATTACAAAGAAAAATTTGAGACTAATAGAAATTATTGGGCTAGTTATTCAATGATTGGCAAAAAATAGTCTAAAGTCAGATATAAATCCATTAGTGGCCAAATTTAGGTGTCTATAGAGGATAAAAGGTATGGTAATATATATGTATCAAAACTATTGATAAATTTATTATATGACCTTGATAAAAAAGGCTTAGACATTTGTTTTCATATTTTAGGGGTTTTATTCCCTGAACACAGTGATTACTTTTGATCATAGTTCCCACTTGTGTTCATCATCCTCACACTTTAAATAGGTCTGACATGTTCCCTACAAAATTATGAATCTAGGGAAGGGTTCCATCATGTTCCAACCTCTCCATATATATATATATATATATATATATATATATATATATATATATATATATATATATATATATATATATATATATATCTATGATTTCACCTTTAGGTGGACATTTTCATGTACATGTAGAGAATGTAAAATTGTAGGTAGTGAGTGATGTTAGTATGAGTAGTGATATCATGAATTTGACCCTATGAATAACTATATGATATTAAAAAGGGATAAAATGATATATGATGATATGAAATATCTTTATTCAAGATAACACACCTAATTTCAATATTCTAAACCTTCTGTAGGCAACTGTAGTAGTATGCCAATGGTATAAAACTATGTGAATGACTGAGTTGATTTTCATAGTCCCAAATTGTGCCAATTAAAATGGTTACAATTGAATATTTCAAATTTTAATATCATTTTAAACACTTTAATACCATATTTACTTATCCATGAATGTGTTTCATATATTTTCATAGCTCACATAATTGACTGTGTATTATAGTCATAGAGTAAATAGACTATATGGTGCTTGTTACTTCAATTCCATGAAGATTGATTTAGGGGAATATATTTAAAGGTTAGGGGAACAATATTAAATTATATACATTGGAATTAACCTATCACAACCCTCTTAGGTCACTATCAAAGCATGAAGATTTTGTAGATAGTGGAAACTAACTTGCAACATAGAAATGTGTCTTTACTTGCAACATAAGATACTTGACTTATCCAAACACCTTGAAAAAATAAAACAAGAATGGATCACATGAGGTGACTATTTCCATGTCCTATAGAGTCAATAATAAAAGTTATATTGTATGGAATCATCTAAATAAGAGAGAAAGCTATATGTTTCATAGATTGGCAAGCAAATTAGGTAGGTGAACTTCTTAGGAATGGTTCATAAAACACATTCTATCATTATTATACCAAAAAACATCAAATGGAATATAAATAAGTTAAAAATACACCCCCAGGAGAATTTTTTTTGAAACCTTCCCTACTAGCCATACCATTTGAAACCTTGATGGCCATTCTTGTTTGCCAAGCCTAGTGAAAGAAGAGAGAAGTGGTTTTGTTAGTTTCTTGGAGATTAAAAAGAAATTTATCACTATAAAAATTGAGTTTAAGATAAAAGGACACTCCTCAAGTGTCATTACTATAAGAGGTCATACAAGTCTGCACACCTCAGGGAAACTCCCCTTTTTCTAAGAAAACTACTTTTTCTTCAGAAGAACCTACCAGTTTTTAATTATAAATATTTGATTATGGTATAATTTGACAAATGTCACATAATATCACCTTTTTAAACCTTTAATTTACCTAAGGAAGTTGTAAAAGTCATTAAAGGCTCCGTTTATGACCTTTAAATGGCTCAAAAAGACATAAGAATTAAAATGACTAATACCAAGGCTAATATGACATGAAATGACATCAGAATACTTATAATACACCCTATGACATATTAATATACCCATAAAAACACACAAATATCAATTTTTTACCTATAGGGGTCCCAATTTGACCTACAAGGTCAAATTTGGTCAATAATTGGTGACTCATAGGTCTAACATGCATGTTATGCTAAATATCAATAGCGTTATCCTATCTATGGGCTTAGAGAGTCATATGAAGTCTAAAAAAAAACAAGAATACAAGACACTTGACAATAATTCTTTGACCAAGACAATACAACTAATTACCTTAACCACACAAAAGAAATAACACACACAAATCAAAATAAACACACTAACAAGACACACACGTGTCCTCAAAGAACTTAGGGATAATAGAAAACAAATAACTATTCACAACTAGAAATTAAGAATAATTTATTTCTAGGATAAAAATGAAAGCTAGTTGAGTCTTCTTCTTCATGAGATGAATCATAATGCCAACCATGTTGCTCCTTCAATTGGATGCTTGCTAGATTAGACCTATTCCTTGGCACTTCACTTGATCTAATCTCAAGTAGATCATCCTTAAATAGGTATGATATTTAAATGTATTAATATTTAATTTGTACACATACCTCATACTAATAGCCACTCTTCATCTCATGATCAAATTATATCTTCTTGGTAGGCATAGATTCAAGAGGAGTATTTTCTTGTTCCTTGGAAGATTAAGGCCAATAAAAGCTTATTATATCTTTAAAAAGCTGATGTGTTTCTCCCAACTAGATAAGAGATTGATAACATATTTTTATTATTTAAAACATATAATCATGGGATGCATATTCCTCTTAACAGATCAAATTTGAAAAATTACTTCTTCTTTGTATACCCACTTGAGTGTCAATGTTGCCTTCTCCATTTTGACTAGATCATAACCTCCTTAAACAGGAGTATAACCTAATCCAATGATTAAAAACAAGTCATCCAAAGGATTATTAGATAATTTTTCTTTCCCATCTATGATATTTTGGATATTCATGGAAGAATCAATGATGATTTTGTCTTCTTTGACACAAGGAAAACATTCTTCAATATCAACACAATCAAAATATTCAACACAAGAAATCACCTCTTCTTCAGCATTTAGAACCTATTGAGGTATCTCAAGTTTATCTCAACTATTTTAACCTAAATTTTATCCTCAAGAACTACAATACCCTTAATTTATTTATCCTTCTTGGAGATATAAATGCTAGGCATTTTATAATCAAGTGACCTAGCCCAATGAGTCTACCAAGGAGCTATGTTTTTTCAATCAATAGTTCTAAATTATTATCAATGAAATTATCCTCTTTAGGTTCCCACAACATATTTACATCAAGGTAAAGTGTGATAGGGTGATTAAAAGATGAACACATTGGTGGAGGTGGAACATAGAACTCAACATCATATTGAGAATGAATTATAGGGGATATTTTTGGGAGTTATTGGGGAAGGGGAGGCAAACCATGGGAAAAAATATCTTGGTTGTCTTCCTTCCATTTTAAAATCACTTTATTAAAATTTTATTTATCTTGAACACTCTATTGAGGAAGGTTAGATGGGGTGTGTTTAGGCATATGATCTTCTTTTGGCTCTAAACCTTCCATCACACCTTGACTCAATAATATCGTTATCAACTCTAACTCTTCAATTTGGTTGGCTAGGTTCTCTTGGAAAAGTCTATCTAAATTTGATAGGCATATTCATGAATATAAGAGTAAGATAGGGATGATATGGAAAATAAGTCATCTCTTGAGGAAGGGTGGAAGGGGATTGCATAAGATCAAGCTCTTTCTCAACTTCACACTCTTTATCTAGGCTTTTATACCTTGTCTTTTCCCATGATTCCACTACATTATTATATCTTAGGATGTTAGGATTAGGAGTCTCTTCTTGAATTAGTGATGCAACTTAAGGAATGGATGAAGTGTTCAATAATTTCTGGATCTTCTTAGGCTTGGATTCTCCACCTTATTTCTAACTTGGGATTTCATATCTAGAAGTCTCTTCTTGAGGTGAGGATGTAATGGGATAGGGAAATAACGCCCTAGATTCCACTTCTTTTACTAATAAGATGGATTGATTCACTTGTTTATTGGATAACTCAATCTGCCTATCAAGATTTACTTCAAAAATAAATTTTATCTTTCCAACTCTCTCTTCTAAATGATTAGGAGAAAGATGACTTTGATAATCTTGATTGGGTTAATGAGTAGGGGTCAAGTAGAACTGATAACATTCTTGGGGAAGGGATGTGAGGGCTAATAGATTTGGTGGGGTTATTCATCATGAATTCTTAACTTATCTTCTTAGTATGAAACCAAGCCACTCACATCTAGCATCTCACTTGTAAGCCTTTGCAAATTTTTTCTCTCAATAGATACCCAATATATTTTAACCAATTCTAATTCATCTCTCACACTATGAATGTGATGACAAGGAACATCTTAACCATGTCCCATTTTTATGTCAAGATATATCATATACCTCCCTTATTCTAAGAGAGTTTTCTTGAAATTTGAAATGGACTGATTTGAGAAGTGACGAGGTTAACTAGGAGGAATAAGATATTGATAAGATTGGTTATATGACTAATAAAATTCATGATAAGGTTGATAAGAGTCATATTAGAGCTAGTAAGGACCATGATAAGGTTGATAAAAATCATACAAAGGTTGATAGGGAATTCCATAAGCTTGTGATATGTCATCAACTTGTGTAAAACAATACTCAACACAAAAACCAACCATGGAACTTCATTGGGAAGAAAAAACACAAATAAAAACTACCAACGATCTTCAAAAGCAAAACCTAGACTGATGACCAGCTAATGTAACTTTAGAGTCACCATTAATGCTTGGATATATGCATCCAAAGGTTGATGTGTTGAAAGACGACACCAAAAATATTTCAAATTATTGGACAATGAGTCCCACTGGGCGTGCCAAAAACTATTGTCACTTATATTTTTATGCCGTAAGGAGATGTTTCATCTCTCCTCATCCAAATGGCACAATTGAAACACCTCTAGTCTAGGGTAGCTTAAGAATGAGGTGAATATCTAGATAGGGTTGTCTCCCTTAGTGTACCACTTTTAGATCACTAATACACCTATTCACAAGTAAAAGGGAGGGAAAAATAAAACTAAACTATTTTAAACATGGTGATACACTAAACTAATTGATAATTACCAAACATTTGCATGTCACACATAAGACCAAGAGACTAACTAGGCATACACTTCTCTAATCTAAATCTTCTCACATCAGTTTTTCATTATGAGTTTGTGATGAATGTTTAGGATAGGAAGACTAGACAAGAGACCTAAAATGGAACTATTAAATATACTGACTCACTCAACCTTGATTCCTCATTGAACACTTCACATGACCTATAAGAAGAAGCTTTCTAGATGCAAATAAGTGAGAGAATGAGACAAAAAAGATAACACACTATGAAAATTAATATAAGAGGTAAAATCAATAGTATTTATTGATACATGGTATGAAAATGATAAAGGCTTCACCATAACTAGGTGGATCATCCTTAAAATAGCCAAAAAGGCTAGTTCTTATAGAACTTGAAAGAGAGAAGTGAGGAAAGAATTAAAAAGGTCATAAAGATAAGTGTCAAGATGAGAGGAGTTTCATGTGTATAATAATGAATTAGGAGATATACCATTCAATGTTTGATAGGAAAAATTTCTCCTAAAACTATGCAACTCATGAAATGTGGTGTGAAACTCTTTATTCTACATAAGAAATTGTCTTCATCATTCCCCCCTTTTGGAACATGCCAAAAATAACAATGGATATAACTCATGATTATAATGAGATGGTAGGCTTGTGAAAATTATCTTCATGCATTGGCTATGTTCTTAATTATCTATATCCCTCTGGAAGTGAGCGATCACTACCTACAGTCAAATAAACTCCCTTTTCAGACACCTTGCACACTTGGAATCTAAAATAGCTTAAGTTTCTCATGAAAATCCATAAAATGGAGGAAAATTAAATTTTTCAATGCCATCCATGGCATTAGAGGCATTTGGCCCACCTTAAAAGTAACTTAATTTAATTTTTCACCCTTCTCACTATCACATTCAATATGTCAGTTCTAACTAGCTGAGATGAGAGCTCTTGTTGAGGCACCTAGGATTTTTTCTAAAGAATGAAATGGACATGTGGGTTATATTATGTCTCAATATTTCATCCCATATCACTAGCATCTTTAGACTCTTCTTAGAACCTATAAAAACACAAATATGTTTAATAAAACCTTGTTTTGTAATCCATTCGTATAATTTCATATAGTCCAAAAGGATTTAGATTATATTAAGAAAGTACCCTATGTTAGGACTTGTTCCAAAGTCTTAACATTAGGTTAGATTTCTGGTAGGTAATAAATAATTATTGTAAATGGGCATGCATCTTTTAGTAAAGACAACCCCATAAAATAAACTTACTTAGTTTAATTATAGGTAGTTTTCATGTTTTATATTTATTAATTAGAACAGCCTTACAAGTTGTTTTCCTATAAATAGTTGGTTATAGGATTAGTTGTTTTTACCTATCATTGGTAAAAACTATATAAATCAATGTTTGTAATGTAAAAAGGTTAACAGAGTAAATACACCCTTATGTACTTGATTTTTTGAATATTAATAAAATACTTGTGCACTCGCACTAAGTGGGGACAAGGTTCAACCTATTTGGTTCAAGGAGTTATCAGTGGTATCAGAGCATGGTAATTTTAGGAGCTTGGTGAATTTTAAAGGAGCAAGGTGAAAATTCAAATTCACGTGATATCATTTTGGCATGAAATAAGGTATGCCATATAAAATGAAAATTTTTATTGGTTTAAATGTTTGAAAAATTATTATTTTAATTTTTCAAATATTTTTTTACATTTAAACCTATGTTTTTCATATACCACCATTTAGTCTTTTTGATCATTCATACTCCATTAAAATTTGTGTTCAAACCTCCTCATCTGGCATAAAAATGAATTTTTAGCATTTAAATGTTA
This sequence comes from Torreya grandis, assembly GCA_037957365.1. Taxonomy (NCBI): domain Eukaryota; kingdom Viridiplantae; phylum Streptophyta; class Pinopsida; order Cupressales; family Taxaceae; genus Torreya; species Torreya grandis. Next base: position 1,344,778 of record JARHVA010003176.1, read on the forward strand.
TTAAATTCATTGTTTTTTTCCAAACACTAGATTTGTACGGCCTATTTACTTGAGAAAAACCTCTGTAATGTTTATTCATGGCTGCCATTATTAATTCATTTCATTCTCAATCTTTTTAAATCCAAAACACCTACCAATCTTGATCAAATGGTATTAAACCCCTATTTCTTGCATTCAAAATGAAAATCTAGCAATTTTTTGGTTTTATACGGCCTGTTATATGGCCTTCCAATGCCCTGGCTTCATTTTGAACTCATTCCATACAAAACATACCTTGAAAATCTACCAAAAATCAGTCAAAATCCTTTTTATCCAGCTTGTATGGATTTGTATGGCTTGTAGGATAGATAATAGGTGTGGAGAAACTTCCAAGAGCAACCATGGCATCCCAGGGAAGAATGGCACAGGTATAATACTCAAGATTTTTTTTTGTTATTTATAAAGTTTGATTCAAATATTTCTCTTAGCTGGGTCCCACAGGGGATAGCTTGGAAGAGAAGGCTGAAAAAGGGAAAAATTTTCAAATGATTTACACTCATGTAATTTTTTTTTAATTTTTCCTCATACATGAATCTGGAATAAGTATAAATTTTTTAGTGTAATATTTTGAAATTGCTCTTAGATCAATTGGTTAAGCTTATTTTGTAAGAATTTTGTAAAGGAGGAGGTCAAAGGTTTAAGTCCCTTCTTTTTGGAGAAATTTCTTTTTATTTTAGAATATACTTTTTGTAAAAGGAATATTCCATTTTTAAATCTGAATGTTGTAAAACAGATACCTATTGTATTGTGTTATTTAAATTTTTGAAAAAGGGGGAATTTAATCATATTTCTTTTATAGTGTTGTGGTGATATAATGGTGTAATTGGTGGAATAAGGTTGTAATTTGGTGAAATAAGGGTGAGATCATTGATTTTTGGTGAGGTTAAGTGCCAAACCCATCAAAAATACTTATTTTTCTTTTGTGCTCTATGCAGAGGTTAAGTGTAAAACCCTGTAGATGCAGTGTCTTGTACAGTGAGTGTGATATTTGTTTCATTTCTTTTGCATTTTTTCACACTTTTATCTAATGCACTTAATTTCATTTCAAGATGCTGAAAATTTAAAATTTGCTTTTAGATGGTGATAGATTAACAATTTCCAATTATTCAGATTGGAAATAATTGATGGATGCTTCACTAGTTTTTAACGAGTTATGGGATATTGTTAAGAATGAAAATCCCACATTACCAAAAAAGTAGGATAAATTATATATATTCAATTTTCATGATTCTAAGGCCTTAGCTCTCATTAAATGTTGTTGTACTCGTGATACTGATGTTCATATTAAAAATTCTCCTCATAGTTACACTGCATGGAAAACATTGTCATATTTGTATGATAAGAAACCTAAGCATAAGAAGATAGATATTCATATGCATTTTTTTACTTTTTCATTAGATGAAGATGGGGATATGGGAGAATATATGTCTAAGTTGAAAAATATCACTATTGAGTACACTAAGGCTAGTTTTGGAAAACTAGATGATGACCTCATAGTCACTGCTACTTTGAAAGGACTACCAGGGTCCTATAGGAATTTTGTTGAAATGTTGCATGTCTTTGACAAAATCACATTCATCACCTTTGATAAGTTGGCTAAGTTTCTCATTCAACATGACCTCTCTCTACCCAAGAAATCCAAGAAAATTGAACAATCCCATGTTTTAGAGTCAAAACCTTGTTCATCTTCATCAGGTCATCAAAACAATAGAGGAAATAGTTATAGAGGGGGTCAAGGTTATAGAGGAGGTAGATATCAAAATAGAGGTAAGGGTCATTCAAATAATCAACAATATAATCAATCAAATTCACATGAAAAAAGTGATCGAGGACATGGTCATAACTCATGTAGGGGTAGAGGTCGAGGTAGATCAAACATTTAGTGTCATAGATGTGGAAAATTTGGTCACATTGCCTCATAATGTAGGATTCCTTTTGAAAAAATTTAGAGTCCACAAAAAGTGACTAAGTCTAACTCTGCTCAGTATTTTGATCATATCTATGATGAATCTAGTAATGTTGCCCATGAATCTACATTCACTACTTTGGGGCACATTGATTATATTAAATATGAGGCTAGAGATGAGCTCATAGATGTATGGGTTTTAGACACAGGAGTAACCAAGCACATGATATTTAGGAGAGATTTCTTTTGGTCTTTTAAGGAAACTTCTCTCTCTCTAGTTGCCTTAGCAGATAAATCTATGCATACACCACTAGGACTTGCATCCATTTGGATTCTTCTTCCGAATGGGTCTATAAAATACTTGGAGGATGTTTGGTATGTTCCCACATTGAAGAAACACTTACTTTCTTTGGTAACTATCTGAAAGAAAGGTTATCAAATTGTGCCTGAAAATGGGGTCATTTACATCAATTCAGTGAAGGATGATTATAAACAATGTATATAGATTATGAAGATGGAAACTTGGCTAGATGGTATTGTAAGGTATTTCCTCTCAATATAGAACTTGCAATAGTTGTTGACACAGGTATAGGTACTATGTCTACATAGCGGTTATGGCATCTCTCCTATGGACATTTGAATATTCACTCTTTAGTGGATTTTTAGAGATATGGCATGGTGAATGGGTTGCCCACTTTTTGTAAAGATAGTATTCTTTATGAGTCATGTGTTTTAGGCAAACAAAATTGGGAAAATTTTCCTAAATAGTCATCTTGGAGAGCTAACAAATGTTTACAATTAGTTCATAGTGATGTATGTGACATGAAAAAGTCATCCATTGGTGGGTGTAGATACTTTGTCTTGTTTATTGATGACTTTTCTAGGATGACTTGGGTATTCTTTATGATAAACAAATTTGAAGTTTTCGCTATGTTTGTTGATTGGTTACACTTAGTTGAAAAATAAATAGGTTCACATTTGGCCACTCTTCATTTAGTTAATGGAGGTGAGTATACCTCTAATGAATTTTTAGATTATTATCAAGAACATGGCATTCATCGAAAATATAGTAATGCTTATACTCCATAGCAAAATGGAGTATTTGAATGAATGAATAGAACTTTAGATGGCAAAGCATGTGCCATGTTACACTATGAATAGCTTGATGATAAGTTTTGGGTAGAAGCTATTGGTACTGCAGTGTATTTGAAAAAACAAGTACCCCATAGTTGCACTTTTGGGACAAACTCCATATGAGGCATGTTATGGATGTAAACCAAAATTTAAACACTTGAAAGTGTTTGGATGTCTTTGTTTTGCTTTGGTTCTTATTAAACATAGAACTAAGTTGGAAACACGAAGTCAAAAATGCATCTTTCTTGGTTATTATGAACATAAAAAGGGGTTTCATTTCCTTACACATGATTCAGGAAAACTCATAGTGAGTCAAGATGTAATATTTCATGAGTTTGGGACTATGAACACTACAAAGATTGATTCTCAACTTGATAGATTAGAGAGGAAAAATACAAAAAGAGATAAGGTTTGAATAATGGGGATAACTCTTAGAAGTTATGGTATGAGACTCAAATTCCTTCACTTTCATCTCCTTCATCTACAATTTCACAGGTTGATGACTTAGAAATTGTTGAAAATTCTCTAAGACCCCCTTTGAATGATGCACATGATGAAAATTTTGGAGTCCCTGATTTGAATAATTTGACTAATTATCCAAAATGGGCTCAAATTACTTTTTCTCACTTGATAACAGATGAAGTTGGTTTAATAGGGCCCAAGAATTCTCAAAAATAGGTAAACTATGCTATGGTTGTTACTACTTCTTCCACTGAGCCATCCACTTTTGAGGAGGCATCTACTGAACATGTTTGGCAACAGGCAATGAAATGTGAGTATGATTCCATATTTAACAATAATACATGGGTTTTAGTTGATCCTCCTCCACATGTTAAACCCATCAGATGTAAAAGGGTTTATAGGACTAAATATAAATCAGATGGCTCCATTGATAAACACAAGGCATGACTTGTCGCAAAAGGATATGTGCAATAAGAAGGTATTGAATATGAGGAAACATTTTCACCAACTACCAAATGGCACACTGTTCATATGGTACTTGCCTTAGTAGCACAAGATGGTTGGAAAGTACATCAATTGGATGTTAAAAGTGCCTTTTTAAATGGTGATTTATAGGAAGAAGTCTAAATGAAACAACCTCAGGGTTTTGAATAGGTGGGTACTAAACACAAAGTATGTAAATTGATAAAAGCTTTGTATGGACTCAAATAGGCACCCAGGGCTTAGTATGAGAAAATGGATTCATACTTGAAATCCATTAGTTTTCATCATAGTGAATCTGATGAAACTCTCTATTTTGGAGTGTAGGGTAAGAAAATGGTGATACTTGTTCTCTATGTTAATGACTTATTTATTACAAGAAATGATGAAAACCATAACAAGTCTATGAAGAAGGAATTAAAAGATGGGTTTGAGATGATATATCTTGGACTTCTTCACTACTATTAAGGCATAGAGGTAACTCAAAAAGAGCATAGTATTTTCATTTCACAAACTAAGTATATTTTTGAGTTATTAGATAGGTTTGGCATGAGTGATTGCAAACTTGCCCTCACTCCCATGGAAAGTAACTTGAAATTGTCTAAGGATGATAATGGTGCCTTTTTTGATGGCACCACATATAGACAATTGGTGGGAGGTTTGATATACTTGATGACTACCAGGCCTGATATTTTATTTTTAGTTGGAATTTTATCTAGGTTTATGCATGAGCCTAGATAAATTCATTGGCATGCAACAAAATGAGTATTTTGTTAGCTTCAGGGAATGAAAACATATGGCCTTGAATACTGCCACAACAAGAACTTCAAACTTGTTAGATATTGTGATGTAGAGTTTGGCAGATGTGTAGATGACAAAGTGTCAACCATAGGATACACTATGCATATGGGTTTAGTTTCCATTTCCTGGTGTTGTAAGAAGTAGGATACAATGGAAAATTCATCAGTAGAATTAGAGTATATTGCAGCATGGGATGCTTCTAGAGAAATTATTTACCTTCATCATATTCTTGAAGATCTTCAAGTTTCTCAGTTTGCTCCTACACAGTTATACATTGATAATCAAAGTGAAATCAAGATGTCCAAGAATCTAGTGTTTCATGAAAAAACAAAACATATGGATGTCAAATACCATTATCTGTGAATGCTGGTGGCAAAGAAAGCTCTTGATCCAATATATTGCCCAATCTTCACAAAACCCCTTGATAGAATCAAATTTGAAAAATTTAGATCATAGGAGGGTTTGTTAGGACTTGTTCCAAAGTCTTAACATTAGGTTATATTTTTGGTAGGTAATAAATAATTATTGTAAATGGGACATGCATCTTTTAGTAAAGACACCCCCATAAAATAAACTTAGTTTAATTTTAGGTAGCTTTCATGTTTTATATTTATTAATTATAACTACCTTACAATTTGTTTTCCCATAAATAGTTGTTTATAGGATTAGTTATTTTTACCAGTCATTGGTAAAAACTATAAAAATCAATGTTTGCAATGTAAAAGGGTTAACGGAGTAAAGGTACCCTTATGTACTTGATTTTTTGAATTTTAATAAAATACATGTGCACTCACACTAAGCGGGGACAAGGTTCAACCTATTTGGTTCAAGGAATTATCACCCTACATAATCAAATCAATTTTATAGGTAAACTATGCCATTTAGATGTACCAATTACTCCATTTTATCAAACTAGTAACTAGCAAGGGTTTTGATGAGTTTAGGCTTGTTTTACTCTCTTAACCATTGTTTATAAATATTTGAATTTCAAATCTCAAATAAATGAAAAAAATGTTTTTTTTATGGCCCTATTTAACTTTTCCTAGATACTTAAGTCTCCATGCTATGTTTCTAAGAAGATATGAACAACCAAACTTCTCTTATAGGGTTTGCTTCTCCACTTTACATAGGTTTGAGTTGTATTAAAGGCAAAAAATGTCTTATTCATGGATTCCATTTCATCTTAATAGATAAAATATATATTATTTCATTCTAAAAACATGATCCAATAGGTTATAAATATCACCAAGATCTGGAAGTGAAGTTGGACACCCCATTTAGCTTTAGGTTTAAACCATGCTTGATAGGTCTGTCTATAACCTTGATGATCTAGACAATCTTGTTGAGTTCCATCCCTATGTTTGAGGTATATTATGTTTTTTATGTGTGATTAAACTTCCCAAACTGCCTTAAAATTTCCAATCATCCCTTATCTCATCCCCTTATCTCCTTTTCTCAAAACTATAGGGTTTGCACACAAATGGAAGTACCCTCTGTCTGAGACAAAATATAGGGTAATTAATTTGTTTCCTTAGAAATGTTAATTTTTTTTTTTGACTATATAATATATAATTATGTCTTTTACAATGTTACAACCTCTAATAACATAATTTTACCCTTTAATTCCTCAAATACTGAAGACAAACCCTTAGGAGGGCAGACTGTATGCAAGGTATTACCATATGGATTGAGTGATGCATCCTCAAGGTCCTCTCTCTAATTATTTTTCATTTTTAAGATAATATTAATACCATAATATTCATGATGAATTTATTTTATGTGTATTAATCATTTCAACTCCCTGCATACCTCTTCCCACCTTGACCAATCAAGTTTGAATGTAACTTCTGACTATGTTTTGCTCCAGGGCATCATACCTATAGGTGTTCTTGCATTTTAAGATTTGAAAAAATTTAATAAGCCTCCTTAAAGTATTAAATGATAATTTATCAATTATTTTGACTCACTCATTTCATTTTTGGGTTTTTTCCACCTTAATAACCCTCACTCTTTTGCTTTCTACCTCTCACAGTCAGCTACAATTGACTATGTAAGGTCATATAGGTGGATTTTATCCTTAAAACTTGTGCTAAATATTTTTGGAAACACTATAAGATATTTTAGAGTCATTATATATAAATAAACATTGGAATATTCATGATCAATCCCTATTGTGAATGATGTGAAGGTTAACAATCAACTATAAGTGAGTACCTTAAGAGGAAGGGACACCTATCGATGTGAATATCATCAAAATTTAGTATATCATCCTCTTTAAATGATCATTAGATCAATAATGATATTTTAAACCATTTATAATAATAAAATCATGGTTACATGGTTTAATAATATCAACTTGGGTGAATAGGTCTCTTTACAACTCAAATCCTATAGATGATAGTGAAGGAATTCATTATTCAAATGGCAACTTTGAGGTGCTCAACTACTATTTTCCATTAGTCATCTATCCTCTATCTTTTAAAAAATTTCCCTCCTATGTGGAGGATATATGTTATGGTAATTTATATGTATCAAAACTCTTGATAACTTTTTTATATGTCCTTGACGAAAAAGGCTTAGACCTTTATTTTCAAATTTTAGGGTTTTTATTCCCTGAATACAGTCATTGTGGTTCCCACTTTTGTTTATCAACCTCATAATTAAAATAGGTATATCATGATATTTATAACACTAAGACTCTAATTAAGGGTTCCATAATGTTCCAACCTCTTCATATAGATATCTTTCTATCTCTTTGATTCCACCTATAGATGGACATTTTCATGTATAGGTAGAGAATGTAAAATTATAGGCAGTGAATGATGTTAGTATAAATAGTTATATCATGAATATTACCCTATGACCAACTCTATGCTCTTCTAAAGGGATCAAATGATATATTATTATATAAAATATCTTGAGGAAATCTTTCATAACTCATGTCTATATTTGAAACCTTCTATAGGCACCTATAGTGGCATGCCAATGGTAGAAAACTATGTGAGTGATTGAGTGGTCTATCACAATCCCTCTTTATGCCAATTGAAAGGGATTATCTTGATTTTTTCACATTATAATATCATGATCAACACTTTGAGACCATAATGACTTCTCCATGAATGTTTTTCATAGCTCACCTAGCTAACAGTGTATGATAGTCATAAAGCAGACTGGTTGTATGGTGATTATGACCATAATTACATGAAGATTTATTTGGGGAAAGATATTTAAAGTTTGGGGGACCAAGGGGAAATTATAAACATTTATATGAAAATATCACAACCCTTTGAAGTCTCTATGAAAGAATGAAGATGCTACTGATAGTGGAAACCTACTTGTAACACAAAAATGTGTATTCACTTAAAACCCGAGATACTTGGCTTATCCAAATAGCTTAAAATAGTAAAACAAGCATGAATCACATGAGGTGAATATTTTTATGTCCTATGGAGTCAATTCCAATAGTTGGATTGTACATAATCATCTAATTAGGAGAAAAATTTATAGGGCTCATATATTGTCAAGAAAATTAAGGTCAACTTCTTAGGAATGGTTCATAAAGAAAAATTAACCATTATTCTACAACCAAGCATCAAATGGAAGCTAACTGAGTGTAGAAGATACCCCCTAGATTAATTTATTTAAAACCTCTATTGTGGTTGTACCTTCTAAAAACTTGAGGGCATTTCTTTCTTGCCAAACCTAATGGAAGAAGAGAGAAGTACTTTTCTTAGTTTCTTAGAGATTTTGAAGAAATTGATCATTGGAAAAATTGTAGGGGCCAAGTGTCATCAGCTGTAGGAGGTTGTACAAGTTTTTAAAGCTTTGGGAGATGCCCATTTTTCTAATAAAATTACTTTTTATTCTAAATAACCTTTCACTTTTTAGTTATAAATAGTTTATTAAGGCATAATAGGACACATGCCACATAACATCACATTTTGACACCTTCACTTTACCCAAGGAAGCCGTACAAGTCATTAAAGGCTCCTTTTATGACATTTAAATGGCTCAAAAAGACATAAGTTTTAAAATGACTAAGACCAAGGATAATATGACATGAAATGACATCAAAAGACTTATAATACACCCTATGACATAATAATAAAACCCTAAAACACCTAAAGATCAATTTTTTACCTATAAGGGTCTCAATTTGACCTATAGGGTCAAATTTGGTTAATAATTATGACTGGGTATTTGTTGGGGGATTGATAAAACAATAGTGTAAATCAAACTTAAAAGTCTAATAAATTATAAGGATTACAACATGGGTCACTTCATATTGTAATCAAATTTTGTTATCTGATTAGGTCTTACACTTTCAATGGGAGATATCATAGTGGTGGTCAAGGTTTTAACCCTGATAGGGTCTTGGGTACCATTTGATCCTAATCCTTTATTAAGAGGGTAACTTTGCATGAGTAGGTTAGGAAGACCTCAAAGTGTCACCCCATAGTGCTATCCATACCCATAAACCTAACTGGGTATGTGGATTTTGAAGGCTCCCCTTGTAATGTAAATAGTGGACTTGATCCCCAATTGGGTCCATGGATCGATTCCATTTGGCATCTAATATTATGTAGGATTTTGAGCCTGACTCAAAAGGAAAAACACCTAATTAAATTATAATAGTGGTAATTGAGGGTCTTAATCCTGATTCGATATGTGAGCCCCCATCAAATTATTTCATTTGAAACCATAGTTTCAAACTCTTGTTTGGTCTATAGACCTTCCCATACCAAACCACAATGTTAATTAGGTTTTCATAGCCTGAATGGACTTAATAATTAAAAAATTTAAAAAGTGCATCCCCATGGTTTTAAAACCATGGTTAGGTCTACTAGGTAATTTTTGGTAGAACATTAGTGTTTTGAGTGTATCTATTTCCATATTGATTAGTTTTGCATGTTGTTTGCAACATTGATAAGTTTACTCCATCATAATCATCTTGGTATAAGTACTTTTTTGGAATAATTTACATATTGAAAACTATCATCACATTTGTAGCAAATATCTATTATTTTTATAAAAAGTGATTTTAATAAGGTATTAATATGTTTCCATTTTCATTTTCAGGTGTTTGAAGTAAAAAAAGGAGTATGGAATATAAAATGGAGGTCAAAGAGTTTGGTGGATGGAATTAATGGCTTCAACCTTTTTTGGAGGGAAAATGGCCTTCCTAATGGATTGAATATTTATATATATGTCCATAATGAAGACTTAGAAATGGATAATTCATTTGGAATTTACACATAGAGAATCAATCATGTATTTTCCATAATTTTATTAGTTTGTAGTGTAATTTATTGCATTGTCTTACTCAACTGCATTGTTATGCTGCTAAAATTATAACTAAATGATTTATATAAAACCAAAAGTATGATTCATACATTTTTTTTAATAAATTTGAGGTTTTGTTAATTATACGTGCATGTAAATGGTGATTTTGGTATTTCTTTTTCATATCTAATTTATCCTCAGCCTCTTGCATCATCTATGTTTATGGTTGTGTGGAAGCTAGCCAAGTAGAAGATCAAATAGATCAAATTTAGCTTAATTTAAAAATAGATTTCTTTCTTCCCTCTTTTCCCTATATTTTACCTTTTTTATTTTTATAAACATTTGTTAGTTTAAGGTTAAAATAGATCTATCTGTAATCCAAATCTACACATTTAATTATGATTGCAAATCCATCTCATTGCTACTAATTCCCTATTAAATATTTATAATTAAATATAATTAAAAATTTATAAAATTATATGTATTTCCTTTGATTACATATGAAAATACTAATATCATTTGGGTAAATCAATTTATGCCTGTTGTTTCCTTTTACATGATTAAAACCCATATTGATAAAACAACAAAAATCACATTTTACCTTCACTCATTTAAATTTATATTTAGGTTTAAATTTTGAAAAATAATTCCATTTGAAAAGGAATCAATTCAAATTGACCAAATAGGCTACCTAGTATAATGTTATCTGATAGATGTAGACCTTGGGGATATTTTATACCCCCTTTTAGAAAAGGCCACACGATTTGTATCTTACTTAAGTTGGTGTGCCAAACAACCCATCAATAGATTGGCATGACAAGGAAAGATTGAGATGGATTATTTTAGATCTATCATTTTTTTGGACTTGCATCCACTTTTTACAATTCTCACTTTGTTGTGTGTCAAAATTCCCATCAATATAATGACACTAGAAGGAGGGAAACAAAACCAAATTTTAATTATATTTTAAACCAAAATTTTAAATATAAGAATGTTTTTATAGGCATTGCACATACCAAGATGTTGTAAAAAATAAATTGTAAAATAGATGAATAACCATAAGATCAAACTTGGTTATGGATGACTTTGAATTGTTACACTTCAATGAACGTAAAATACTTAGATCAAGCAAAGGACTATATATATATATATATATATATATATATATATATATATATATATTGTAAAATAGATGAATAACCATAAGATTGAACTTTTTTATGGATATCTTTGAATTGTTACACCTCAATGAACATAAAAGACCTAGATCAAACAAAGGAAAATAATATATAACTATGGTTATTCATCTAAATAACTCACCTATTTGGTCTATGCAACACCTACACAAGTGGTTATGCTCCTTTAAAAATAATCGATAGGTTGGTCTATAATTTTTAACTAATCAAATGCCTACTAATGTTTCCCATAGATAAATACATTATCTTTTCCCTGTAATTATAAATGCATCTATGCCTATTGTTAACATACTTCCATAAACAATAAATAATCAAAATGTTAGTGTGAACCCATAAGTGGAAAATCTATAATAGATGGTTGAATAAATTAAAAATGACCTAGTTAATTTGTGGAGACAAGTGCCTCAAAACCAAAATAAAATTGAAAAGAACTCCTCAAAATATAAATTTAAACTTCCATATAACCACTTGTTAGTGGAACACTAGCCTCAATAATGACAACATGACTAGTCCTCTTGAAAACACGAACCAAAATAACACCAATGATTCAAGATACATAAAATTGGTTGATTTGGTGTTTCCCACCTAGTGTAGGTTCTTAACACAATAGACCATGCATAAAATAATTGTGATGATTCTATGTTGGCCTCAAACATATTCTAGAAATAAATGGATAATCTTGAAATAATGTTTGCACATGATAACAACTTAAATCAAAACAAAGTAAATCCAAGTACCAAATTGGTACTGTAAACATATGAATGCATGTGAGAGAATGAAAATAAACCTAAGTACAACTTGGATGAGGTCCATGTTTATGCTAAATTTCAAAGGGCAAATAAATAGACATTGAGGAGTAAATCACAAACGCCATTGTATGCATCTAAATTTGATCACTTTGATTATCTCACTAATATTATTATTAGTTGACACTAACATCATTAATTTCATCTAATAATCACTAATATCACCCAAATTCATCTAATCCATAGTTACTAATCTAGTTTTAAATATTTCTCTAACATTAACTCATTATTCTTCATCATACTAAACTTTTTCCTACCCCACAAGTCAAGTAATATTTCTTGTAATATGTCTTTTATCTTCTAATCTTATTATAATGCCACTTGTCCATTATATTGGAATTTAAAATCCCAATCGTACCTACCCTAGCCTATTTCTAGGATCTCCTAAATCCCTATTTCCTAATCACCCATCTAATCACCTCATGTAACCACCTACTAATCTTTCTTATCTCCTAATGGATTTTAAAACTCCCCAATTCTATAATCATATTCTATTCTTTCCATCCTCTATAGAATCCTATAATTCTATAGGCTTCTAAGGAATTTTTAATTCATTTTAATTATCCATCCTTCCTATATTTAATTTTTTTCATCCTCCAATGAATCACCATGCCAATATCATGATACAATCCATGTTATCCATTGTCAAGAGTCAAGCTAATACATGTTGTCAAAAATTTGAGTCTATGGTAACGATCCTCCATGTATAATAATTTAGTATTTTTTTAATCTAAGGAGAATTTAGATTTTGGTTATAATGATGATATGAATGTTTAATTTATTTTCATTTTAATCCTATTGGATCTAAATTTTTAAGTAGATTGTTGTTTTGAGTAAATTTTGAATTAAATTACATACTCAAATCTATTTCTCAAAATCTTGATCATCACATTTGGCAACCACAATGGGATCCCTCCTTTTCCACTAACCTTGTGTGTATGTAGTGTGTTAATTAAAATTATATGTTGGATTTAGGAATAAGTTGGGATCAAAATTCTAAAAATTTACACATTATAGGTGAAAGGTGATTTTTATCTACAACTAGTAATTTTCTAGTCATAATTTTGCACTTGATAATCATGATTTTAAACTTAACTGGCATCATAACTGCTAGCTATTATGTTCTCTAACCATGTTATTTTTTATCAAATAAAAATTGATTGTTTAATAATTATGAAATTAAAGTTCTAATTGTGATTTTGAATATGTATTTATGATTTTGATTTCCATTTGTGATGTTGCACATTGTAGTTGTAATTTTACTTTGGGTCATAAATTGTCTTTAATCAAAATTTTCACACATCCTAATTTGGTTTTTATAAAATTTATGCTCTTTGTCTAGCTTGGTTTGTTGTAGGAATAAGTGAGGATTCTATAAAACTAAATTCATAAAGTCCTAAATTCTAATCAAAATCACTTTTATGAATTTGCATTTTTTATTTCCATTTATAGTTTTGTCATTATCAATAATGATTTTTACTAATACTAAATTTATAAAAGTTTCCCATCTATAACTTGTTTGCTTTCTAACTAAGCATATCATTTTTTATTTCATATATATTAGTCTTTATCCCTAACATCTATTTTGTAGGATTACATAAAAACCTAATTTAAACCAACATTTTAACTCCTTTAATTAGTTTTGACATAACATAATCCAATCCTTTTTTAATCTTAATAATCACTATGAATCTGTTAAAATCATAATTTGTCACTCCTTTTAAATAATTTAGTATTTATATATTTTTAAATATTTTAGTCTTTATTCAGTCTTCAAAATATTTTGTAAATATTTCTTTACATTTGTGATTTTGCACCTAACAGTCAAGGTTTTGCCTTTTAACCACTAGTGGTCTGCTTCATAAATATCACTTACCTAGGTGTTGAGATTTTACTTTGTAGTCATGATTTTATGAATCCTATAAGTGATTTTAAATGGATTAACTGCATTATAACTATGACAATTTATTAGCCATTTACATTATCACTTGTCTATATCTATTGTTTTGACTTATCAAATGTGATTTTGACTCTCTAGAAGAAACTTTGAATTAACATTAATTGTGTGTCTTTGATTTTGATTATTGTAGTATAAATTTTACATTTAAAATTTCCATTTATTTGCCTCAAACTTTATCTTTTTTAGGTGCCCCTTTTAGATCATTTTCAATGAATTTTGAGTCATTTTGAGCATATCATAAGCCCTAAATTATGTTTGTCATCGAAGACCCTACCCCTCAACACCACCCCATATTGAAATAGTTAGTGCACTTACCACCCTAAGACCCCTACATCCTAGATCTTCATTAAAAGAGTTATAGTGTAAAACCCATGATTTTTTTAGTGTTTTTATTGAGGATTATTAGGCTAAGATTTTTTTGGGGTAAAATTTAGTGATAGTTTTATCTCGTTTGACTATACATATTAGTTTAAAATAACCAATTATCTTATAGGTCATATTTTGACACATTTTTTTCTAATGTCTTATCTTCTAGGTTACTAATAAATATTTCCAAATTGGAAATACTAATCAATTAATTTATAGGATACCTATCAAAGATTTTAGCACTTTAAAAAACATATTATATATATCACATCTAATTGATTAATCAACTTTTTATCTGCTCATCTATACTGTAGGGATATAGTGGTGTATGATTTCATCCATATGTCTTTTTGGTGAGTCTTAGAGGATTAAAAACAACTAAAAAAGCCTCTCATTTTTAATTTTTAGGGGGAAACATGACATGAATGTGATACCCATGCACTTACCATAGTCTTAAGGGGATTGTGACTATGGATTTCACCACCACGCATAAATCCACACTCCATACTCTAATGGAGCCAAAATAAGAGGGATATATTTTGATAGGATAAGTGGTACACCCCATACAAAATCCCATGTAGTTGAAGAGTTAATTATTTAACCTAAAAATTAGACAACACCCTATACAGACTTAGGACCAATGTACCTAGTATATATTTGGGATGTCATTAGAGATCCCATATAACATAGAATAGAACTTTCAACCATAATAAGTGACTTGTTTTTGGAGTCAGTATCATCCCCCATAGTAGCCATTATATATAGATAGGGTTGATAACGTTTGGGAGATTTCATAATGGATCACTAGTGTATAGCCTCACCCCTAAAGCCATTAGAAGGTACAATTGTTGAGTTACACTCCCAAATTAGTTTACCAGTGATAGGTTTGTAATTTAAATTATTTGGTGAGTGTTTTGTTAGATAATGTTATTTTTGATCTAATTCAGTATTTTACCCAAGCCTATACACACCCATATATGCCTCCTTCACATATCATCATCTTATATATCCTTGTCAATATTTTTTGGTGTATATTTGCATTATACATTTATGTACACCATTTTAAGCATATTTCATCTTGTATCTTGTCCATCTATCATCATCCCTATAGTCATAGGCACATATTATTCTAGTCTCATCCATATAGCTCTAGTAATACCCCCATCACTTACATACCTTAATCCAATCATGTCATCCTTTTATCACATCTTATCATAGTCTAACCTCACACTCTTCACTTAGTATTAGCATTAGTTTTCCTTAGTGTCATATTTATCATTTAAGACTAAAATACACCTTTTATATAACCAATATATATTACATCTTTCTCCCTTCTATCATGATATCCTCATATCACCTTGTCTTGTCTTACTTATCCTTAGGGTCCTAGTCCAAACTAGTCATTTGTCTTGACCTTGCCTTGCATAATAAACTTATTATTTGTATATAAAATATAGCCTAGTCATAGTCCAACATGTCTTTACCTTATCATATTTGTCATACTAGTCATCCCATCAAGTTTGTAGTTGTACCCTGGTCTTCATCTACATTGGCAAAAAACTCTTTCTACATCAAGGTCCTTATTATCAACCTGCTTATGTTCAATAAAGTTTAAATCTACTAATATAATAATCTAATCCTCATTAATTTGATAATATTATCCTTGATCTAGTATTAATTCAATTAATCATTAGTTTAAATCAGTCTCTTGGTCTAGTCTAACCCTCTTTCAAATATTAGAGCTTGTCATAGCTCACCTAGTCAAATTTAGTCAAAATAATTAAAGTTTATCTCGTTTCCTAATTTTATCTACTTGATATTGCATTAACTCATTAAACATCACATCACATTAAACATATATTAAAACTTGAGACCATTTTAAAGAAAATATTTATCCAAATTTTTTACACACATCTCATCTTCATCCCTTAATATTTTCATTCAATCCACCATACTTGTTGATTGGGGATGGTAAACCACATCATTCTTAATTTCTCCCATCTTGATACATTGCATATAAAAATGATTTTTTTGATACCTTGATTAAAAAATACCTCATGGCCAATAGGTATGTACTCTTTTATTACCTTCTTGATATGAGTACTCTATTCCCTAAATACTTTGACCCTATCTTCCCAACATTACGTCTAATCTACACCCATTCCAATTATTTAACTCCCAGTCTTCATACTACATATTCCCATTTAATCCCTCTATCCATCGATCATAGCCAATCATCTACCCATTCTTATACTATCAGAAGGAATGCTATCTTAGTTACTTCATGTACTATTAGTCTTCCCATCTAGTCATGTCAACAACCATTGTATCTAAAGTCCAATGCTTCCACATCCAAGTCATAAAGTGAAAAAATGCCCTATAATCCTCTTTTTATATCCTTAGAATCCATCTTAAATAATTTTTTCCCATCAACATGATGGTATATCCAACCATACAATATCTTGATCCCACCAAGCCTAATCCCTCTTGGCACAAAACAAACCACTATTATAGATATCATTAAACTTGGGGGCATACCATTAATCAATGTCATAATTTCAAAAATTATGTCCAAGACCTCATCGACTATGGTTACCTCAAAATTGAAAATGAATCATCTAAGGCTACATATAAGGGTAAACAAGAAGAGGTATGCTAAGATTTAATTTATGATCATGATCAAGACCTTCCCTTTTGAAGACAAGGTCAAGACAGTGAGTCCATCTTCTATGGTTTACCTATGTTTGAAAAATACTCCATTGACAATGAGTCCATTTATCATAAACTTAGTCCTCCCTTCTCTCATGAGTCTTTCTTCCATGGGCCTATCTTTGTTGAATCCATTGTCTACCCATCATCACATCAAATATGCCATTTAGAGAGGTCATTTATGGATAAAGAATCCTATATTATCAAAATTTCCTCATCAATGCCATCTTTACCCTTAATAGAAATAGAATTATAATTAACACAAGTCTTATATTCTTTAAGATCTTGTCCTACAACAATATCTGAAGCAAAGACTATGTCAAAAACATCACCTCTCATAGATATTGTAGCACATAATGCCTATTTATTTTTGGATATCCCTAATCCATATGTTAACCAATCATAAGGCATACTTTTTTATCCTAACTAGGATGATGAATTCATAACATAGTTTTTACAAGCTTTTTTATTTGATGAATCTAATCTTGCCTCATATCCATGTCTTACAGATAGTCTTAATAATCCTTTTCTTTATCTTGAGGAGATTTTCTCTGATGTTGAAGTTGGGTATCCTAGGAACCTCTATGAGGACTATGCTTCACCAAAAACACTTATTAACCTAATCATACCATCTCCCCCACATTCCTCCATCATATACCCTTTCCTTTCCATCAATAATAATTTAATCACCTCCCTCCATAGGGAAGAAAAAGGACATACATCATTGGACTCTTCCTCACACAACACATCATGTGATGAATATATAAAGATCCAAGACAATAATATTAAAATAACAAAGAATAATAATGAAGTCAATATTGATCTATAAATAATTAAAAAAAATCAAACACTTGACCACAATCATGTCAAAAGTTAAATATAATTCATGACTATAAAAATAAAAATCTAAATCCTCTAGTGAAGCCCAAAATCATGCACCAAAGGGTACTCAAAGACCAATCCAATTCAGAAATAAACTTCTTTTCAAGATCACTATTATTATGGTTGATAATCCTTTAAATAATCAAATCAAATAATTATTTTAAATTCCAAATGTCTTGGTTTTCTTAAATCCTTTTTTTCATATGACACCAATCAAATATGAAATGTCTATAATCTCCAAGGATGTGTGTGATTACTAGTCCTAATCCTAAAATACCCACCACACCTTCCTATCATTATCCTATCATCCAATCAAATATTATAATCCATCATAAAATATAAACCCTAAATCCATAACTCACTTCACTATAATATGAAACATTATCTCTTGTAAGGGTGACAAAGACACATGGTCTAGATATTTGAAGGGGTCTCAATCAAGAGTCAACGAAGGTCACAAAGAAATTAATGAATCTAAAATCAATGACATGGTCCTATAATCACATCTAACCACAATATATATTGGATAAATATCATGAAAATTTCCACATCCTACTTGTTTTCCACCTCTAATAAATTATGATGCCAAAAATAAATCTTTTATCCAATGGTGAAAACTAGTATTTTGGCACCTTTGCTAAGTACCATGATGAAAAATGGTTTCTATAATCATGGTAAAATATTATATTATCTTCAATAAACCTCAAAAATTTGTGGAAAATCCATTTCATCCACATATTATCCCTTTTTAATCCCCTCTATCCCATACATGTCTATTTTATTCCTCAGTCCATTGCTCATACCCATCATTTGCCATCATATATTGCATCATATTAGGTTCATAATTATTGTAGTCTTATAATTTTTAATGGAGTGGAATATGTCCATGAAATATTATATAATAATCTTGACATATCCTCCAATGGACACTCATGAAAATAAACATCTCATTCCTTCACAATGGGGTCATTGGTAATCCCTAGTCCATTCTCCCTTGGTCCTCATCCATTTTTCAACCTCATCCTCATTCTTTTTATTGTACCATCCTTTATTCCATCCATATTTATCCTAGTTTTTAGCCATGGTATCCCCTTTTATAATAACCCACTTTGTATCGTGTATATTCATATTCCAAAAAGCCCTTAAAATTGAAATAGGTCAAAAATCCCAAAACATGTAAAATTTGGAAAAATCCAAAAATATTCCAAGATGTATTATCTTATGCCTATTCCCACATTTTCATCCATCTCCATGCCATTTTACTCTCATTTCATAACCAATTCATCTATCCATCTTACAATTATCTTTCATCCCCTATTCTGAACTAGAGAAAATATAGTCTATATTGAGCTATCATTGACTTAGTCTCACTTTATCCTGATAAGTCCTAAGTCTCTCATCTAAGATCAAAACATGGGTAATCCATAAGTCAATTAGACCTTATGTTTAATTTAAAATTTGATCAATCACACCCTATTCATTAAATAACTCCATCCTAATATAAATCAAATCAAGTCTATCCATCCTCATTTGTTAGCATGAATTATAATTTTCATTCATCCCATCCTTATACATATATAAAATAGACAAGGACATATTTTCTTGATGTGTATATATTTATGTGTGTTATTTATATAATCGGTGTGTTTTTATATGTCTTTTTTCCTATAAGCACTTTTTGGTAAATGTTTATCTATATATATATATATATAAAATCTTATTTGATCTTTATTATAGCATAAATATTTTTATCAATTTGGAAATGAATGAGGATGATATGATAACACTATAATTTATAATTATTCTTTTATGTGCCCTCGATGATGTAGAGATCACCATTTCCCCTTTTACAATAAATAAAATTGATACATCTTCTTTGTCATACTTATATCATGGGGCATGCTACCTAGTGTTATATTTACATCATATTGCTTAAAATTTTATTAGACATGTTATAACAATGATGGCTTGATAATGGACTCCACTCATCATTTCTCCTATCCTTTGTCATGTGTCTAACCATCTAATAATCTTAATCCCATCATCAAGTTGATCATCCTAGTCCATTCATATAATATCCAATCATTATTATAAGTCATTTATCATCATTTATATATCATTTAGTTATTCATCTATCATCTCTCTAGTCATAAAAATCTAATATCTCATCTCCCATCATTTTTCCTAGTCCTCCATCTTCATGTCTATAATATGAGTGTCATCCTCTATCCAAATACTAACATGTCTAAAAACCATTATCATCCTCTTCCTCTAATCTATCTTATCATCTATCATCTAGTCTAAACTACATTGGCCTAAGGCCTTTTTATACTATGTGGGTAGTGATTACTCACATAATGTGTCTATGATTATCTTGGCCACTCTCTCATCTTTTCCCATCATCAATCATCACATCTATCTTGTCATTCATTATCCTCACATCTTACACCAGTTAAATCCTCAAGATAAAATATCATCAATAAATTATTTAATTGATTAATACCTAAAATATTCTCATTCAATCACCTATATCTATTGATTGGTCCCAGCATATCAGAACATCCATATTTTCTAACATTAGTCATCCATTATCACTAATTGGTCAATTCATCATTTAATGTTTATGATTTCCTCCTTATATTGGGGCATGATCAAGATCATAACTTTATTAATGTCTCTTTCTCTGTTTTATGTGTCTTTATGAGTATAATCACTATTAATCACATTGTGTCTTATTGATTCAATGCAATATAAACTAGGTGTTTCCCTTAGTCTTTGGGTCACTTGATAATATAATTTCTTCTCTCTCATCTCTATAATCTTATCATTCAATTTTAGATTTGAGATACATATATCAATTAATCTTATCATATCATTATCATATCTTGGCCTAAACCTCTCCCTTACATACATCCTTGCTTGAGATATGTTTAAATATTTTAGCCTTTATCCTCTTAGTCAACAACTCTCCAAATAATGTTTCCTTGAATATGATAAGTTGGAAGCCTATGACCCTTATCATCCCATCTAAAAATATCTTTGAAATGTCTCCTATCCTTGGATATGTCAAAATTTATGAAATGTTATCATCATCCTATTACAGTTGATTCCACCTTAGGATGTGTTGACAACCCTGACACCATTATTTACACTCCATGTGCATATGTCTTTATTAGGGGAATCATCCATTTATATCTCATTGATCATGTTAATTTCATTTTATTCATCATTGATATCAAATCTAGTATCCCATCCCACCCCTCAGTTCTTTTATTTGAATGGCCATAGTTCTCAGTCTTCTTTACATGTCCCCTTAAGGGGGAATCATATACACTAACATAATTTAATGAAAATCATCCATTAGTTTCTTTATTATTTTAAATACCATTATTTATTATAGTTTAACCAGTTGAAATTCCCTTTCAAATAGGGGTAAAATGTATGAAAAAATATTAGCTCATTTTGTTTGTAATCTATAATAATATTATTAGTCAACACTACCATCACTAATTTTGTTTAATCATCAATAATATCACACAAATTTTTCTAATTCATCATTACTAATCCCATTATAATAAATTATATAAAATTCCATTACTATAACCTTATTCTTACCTCACAAGTCAATTAATCCTTCTTCTAATAGCATTTATCTTCTAATGTTATTCTAACACCACTTATCCATTATATTGGAATTTAAAATTCCAATCACACCTACCCTATCCTATTTATAGGATAGCCTACATCACTAATACCTAACCACCCATCTAATCATCTTATATAACCACCTATTAATCTTTCTTAACTCTTACTGGATTCTAGAATTCCACAATTTTAGAATCCTATACTATGAACTCTATCCTTTCTAGAATCCTCTAATTATAGAGGCTTCAAAGGAATTTTTAATTCCATTTAATTCTCCCTCATTAATCTATTTAAATCAACTCAAAATTTAAGGAATCACCATGCCAATATCATGATACAATCCATGCTATCCGTTGTCAAGAATTAAGCCAATATATGTTCTCAAAAATATGAGTGTATGGTAACAATCCTCTATCTATAATCATTTAGTTTTTTTTTTCTAAATCTGATCTAGAGTATTCAAATTTAGTTTATAATGTTGATATGAATGCCTTATTTGTTTTCATCATAATTCTATTAGATCTAAATTTTTAATTAGATTTATGTTTTGATTAAATTTTGATAGAAATTGCATAATCAAATCTATTGCTCAAAATCTTGATCATCACAACTATTAAAAACGTCTACTCCTCTAAATAACACCCATGTTCCACCTAATTAGAACTGAAGCAATAACATTTTCAAGATAAGATGACCTGACACATCTTTTGATAAAAAAATATTGCTACCCCACCCCCAACAAACTAACAAATATTTAGTGTAAAATAAACATAGGTACAACATCATTGAAAACTTTAAGAAAACAAAGCCAATATAACCATGTTTTATTTGATCTAAATATTTAATCAAAAATATTTATTATTAAATTATATGTTTTATATTAAATGTAAATAAAATGATAGAACAACTAATGTTCATGTTGTTATTTATAAGGACAATACTAATATTTATCCTCTTCTCTTGATAAGTTAGACTTTTATGTAAACCTTACACATTTTTATAGTAGATTCAGGTGCTTTAGGAAAACTAATGCCTTACTAAGTTTTCCAAAAAAATTATCCTAACCTTTGATAAGTCAAACATGAAGGTAGTTGAACTAGACAAATAAGAGGTCAAGGTGGTTAGCAAGTTGAATCACATTCACATGCAATTGTACTCAGACTGAGAATGTAAAAAATTATTGGAATTTAGGTGGTGGATATACCTAATTCATATGGCATGTTCCTCAATATAAATCAATCCAAAATACTAAATGGATATATGGAAACAATTCATCTCATATATGGCTCCCATGACATGGTATACCTAATCAAATCAAAATAGAGAGAGATAAAAATGATACATATGACCATAGAGTATAACAAAACAAAAAAAAAAAATTATATGAAAAATATAAGATTGGGATTTATATGATTGAAATTAATTCAAAAACTTGTGAGAACTTTATTACCAACATGTTATCTATGCAAGGCAAATTAGAAAAATTATGTGGTTGGTTGTAGAGTGAGATTGAAGAGATTGAATAACTAGATGAGGAAGATGTACTCTATGCATTTACAATAAATTCATCCCATAATATTTTACTTACATACATAAATTTAAAACATGCTTATTTATATTTGTAATATGGTTGTTAATAGCTCTTTTCAAGATTGGGCATAACCAAAAATAGAAATCAAGGAGTTAGAACTTGGTGGTCAAAGTGAAAAATAATAAAGTGATAAAACTAAACCCATTATAAGTAGACCAATACTCACTTTTGCCACTAAGGACCAAACCAATAGGTCATTATAAATTTAAGAAAAAAGTGTGTGTTGCCTTGATGTTGAGAAATATAATAAATAAGGTAATATTTTAGCAACACCTACCTCATAGAGTCTACAATGAAAAACCAAAGATCATTTATGGACACTAAAATTTTATGGATCTGAGTCTAAGAGTGAGTGAGGTGTCAGGTTTTATCTTATTAAGCTAAAAGTAAAATCATATTTGGCTACATTTATATTGTAAATTGCTTACACAAATAACATGGTTAAATATGAAGCATTGGTTCATAAATTCAATATGTTCTTAAGATGAAAGTAAATAAACTAAAGGTGTTAGGTGACTCTAAACTCATTGTTAAGGAAGTCAAAAGTAATTATGCTTGAAACAATAAATTTTTTTGAAGTTACCACAAACACATATGGAATTTTATAGAAGATTTAGATGCATTGTATAGAAACTTCATTTTAAACCACTATCATGACTAAACTATAATTAATAATGATTCTCTGTAATATCATTAAAATTCAATTTAAAATCATTATTTAACACAATTTATCTACACAACTACATTGTTAGTCTAAATTAATAATGATACATCTCTTATTAGGGTAATGAATCAACTTGAATCATTCATTTTATCAAGATCATTCCAATCCTAATTAAACCTTTGCAAGTTTCTTCATAAGGAAATTAATAAAAGTTTAATTGAAAAAAAAAAATTCAAACTTTACCTATTATTATAATTTCTAAATTAATTTTTGATTAACTATCCTAATCTTCCTCTAATATGAAATTCCATGACTTTTTGGAAATATCTTATTTTCCATAAATAAAAATTGAATTATTGCCTCACCTTGGTGAGGTCATAAGGGTAAATCATTGCAATGGAGTATAATGTGGTCAAGTTGGATTATGACATGGCCACTTACACATAATATTACACCTATTAAACCACTCTTAAACACTCTTATCCTATTACACACTCCAAGAGGGCTCATAATTGCACTATCTCTTCCAATGTGCCTTCCATACTATAAAAGACATTAAATGACATATCTTACACACTCAAAAAGGTGTAATCATGTATTTGAGGATTGATCCTCAACCCTGCATCTTAGGATGAGATGAATGGTCCACAAAAGTTCAAAAATTCTATAAATAAAACCTTTACACCTCTCATTTCATAAAGCTTCCTAATGTAGACTTACTCTATAGGATTGATTCTAAGAAGATTCATCAACTCTTTTCACTCATGCCAAGCCAAATCCAATACCAAGTATAGATAAGGAGAGGTGATGCCCACATAAAGACTCAAGCATCTATGGATAATTCTACATCTACAAGATGAGATCAAACTATTTTAGATTGTTTTTCAAGCATATCCTCAAGGGAGGTAAAAGTGTTGTTTATATCCTTCCAATTTCAATTTCATGTTTGATTATCCTAGTTTATCCTAGGGATTTGGCTTGAGTATTTATGTATTCAAATTAATTTTATATTATTTGACTAACATTTCACTAACTTATCTTTGATTCATAATTTACATGATGACATAATTTATGGGACATATTAAAGGATTGGATGCATCCCACATCATTTTTAGACCACTAGCATTCTTCTAATTACCAAAATTATCTTTATAAAAAGATAATTATCTCTATTTTCCTCCAATAATCTATTAAAACTTGTATAGGAGAAAGTGATGAATTCATGACTATGTATCAATGAATTTGAAGCATTCATCCATGAAGTTATGAAAGAAAATAATGAAATTATTAAGGACATTAGTAAAATCATTCCATAAATATGAAATCATCTTAACAAATTTTATATATTTCTACCTCACATGTCTCAACATAAAAAATTTGCACTTCATCAATGAAATTATTATCGACAATATAAAAATTGTTTTGAACTTCATAGAAATTTGATTTAACTATTTTGGGAATATTAGAGTTTTATTCCTAATTTAGTTAAAGGTCTGAGTTAGCTAAATCAGTAAATAATATTGCAATAATTTAACTATTAATTTTTATATTTTGTTTTTATTTTTAACCTTTCTATAAATAAAAATAAATATGGAAAAAATAAGACTTAGCTAAAATTTGGATGAAATAATTGAGACAAGGTATGGAATTTGTTGTGTAGGATTAAGATAACATTATAAATCAAGATTTAGATTTTGTTTTGTGAAAGGATAGGAGTGCCAAAATAGGGAACCTTGGGGTCTAGTGTTATAGTCCTTTTTCAATGATATTTTACAAACTTCTCATAGAAACTTTAGTTTTTTGGGTTTTTTCACTATCCCTGTATGAGCCTACCTATGAAATCTTGACTATTGAGGGTTTACAAAACTCCTTATAGAGATGATTTATTATTCAAACCATATACTTCATTGTGATTCATTAATTTTGAGAAATAAGGGGGGTTTAGTGTGTACAATATGCACTAAACATGTATACACATCCCTTGTGTGGGCACAATGCATACACATCAATAATCTAAAGAGGGATCAAGCCATATATAGTTTTCCAACTTTATGTGCTTTATGAAATAGTGTTATGAAGATGGAAAAATTCTAAACTAGGTGTGCTTGAGGTGGCTAGGGACTAGTGTGAGGATTTGGCTATGCTTGTAACTATATTAGATGGTTGTATATAGAGAATAGGGAAATTTGACTCAATAGTATTGCTTATATTCTTGCTTGCTTTGTAATATTTTATAACCTCTTCTAAATAAACTTTGAATGGGTTTTTATAGAGATAAATTGGTCATGAGTTGAATGTATTAATGATATCCCAACAAGATGAAGGATAGGAACTAGAAGAAAATGATCATTGAAGCTAAAAATGTAATTGGATAAGAGCATCAAAATCAAACACCCTAAGGTCTAGCACTATATTCCATGTTGGGCACTATTGTCTTATAGGTATGAGACTTGGGGGGATGGAATTAGTATGGGAAATATAGCCTAACTAAGCTAGAATCAGGTTTTGAAAGTCTATGGATGATTGTGAATAAGCAAAAAGGTTATGTAAGGGTTATGAGAGCATGAAAGAGGGACCTAGGGGTTGGGTGTCACAATCCACACTCAAGATACCAATTTTCACATCTTATATCGCTATATTTTCCCACTTTATTCTAGTGATGTAGAAAAGTGAAATACTAGGATAAAGTAAAAATAGAAAACATACCTGAACTTACCTACAAGGGTGAAACTCATGAAGCTATGTGATATTTGGTGTGCAGAGAGAGAGCACATTATGAAGTGTAAATATAAAAGAGAAAACAAAGAGTAGATCAGTTCATACTAGATACACTATATCTAAAATAATAATGTATAAAGCTGGGTAAAGGAGAGGAAGAGAAAGGAATGAATGCACCTCACTAAATAAATGAACCAATACAAAACCTATTATGATGATGAGTGATGTTGGATATGTGTTGAATGATGTTGTACCAAGAGTAATATCACAAATGGAGTGGAGTTCTCAATTCATTGAGAGTGGCTCAAGAATGTAAAGGTTGGCCCTTTGATTCCATTGTCACCCACTAAGTAAATCTATGTGATCGTACTTGTGTTAATCAATTTTTGGACTGTGTCCAATCCCTTTAAGTAGGTGGCTCAAGAATACAAAGTCCATATATTCATTTGGTTTCATCATGACCCCATGAAGTAAATCTATGAACTATGAATATGTATCATAGGAGATGGATCCTAAAGCCCATTAATGTTCTATAATCTAATAATTTGGCATGGATAGTTGAATGTGTGCTAGAAACTTGGCCACTCTTGACCACTCAAAATAGGTGGAGATTAGGCTTGTATGAAATCCACTCCAAAATTTGGAAATAATATTATGTGGAAGCCACTTGATAATGATGTTAACCACCTATAGATATAACAAGGCACACAACTACTAAGAATACCTGGGTGATGCCATAAACTATAAAGAATAGAAAGCAAATGTGCCATACACTTTGCCCCCAATCGCTAGTGTCTAAAACATAGATTCTGATTTAAAGTCATACCAACTACCTAATCTAAAAATAGAAGTGAGGCCATCATGTCATGCATGATGCCCCTTATATCTATAGTTTTTGATAAAATCTATACTAAAACTACTAATTCTAAACTGAACTATTACAGATAAAACTATAACTGGTCTTACCTTTCTATTTATTTCTATAAAATCTATTTTTTAATTATAATATCTATTTCTATAACATACAAGACATATAATGGGAATTGAGAAATGAAATAATATCTAGCTTTGCATAACAAGAAAGGGAAGCATACAATTACAAGAAATAAAATCACATCCAAATAATCAAAGAAAGAAGTGAAAGTATTCAAGTCATGTAGTATAATACTAGGTATATGCTAAAACATACACAAGTGATATATACAAGTGAATTTCAATAAAGTAATCTATGTAAGCTAGTAAGTGATCTACATCAATAGTATAACTAGAGTGTGTGGTGTAGCAATGACATAACCTAGATGGTGTAGTCATGTAGAAGATTCCCCCAGGGGGTAGATATATCAATGTATGTCTTGAATGTATAAGACGATGACCTCTCAATGGGTAGAGTGAATCAATAAAGTATTTAGAAGTCACTACACACACTTAAATAAGATCAAGTGAAGCATGGTAATGTAGAAAAATCCACAAATAATAACATAGAAGAATAGATGTAAGTCTAACATGGTAGTAGAAATTTAAAGCATGGATAATGCATATAATTAAAATATTGTTGGTATTTTGAGTTATTTGAATGTTTTTGTATTTTTTAAATTAAGCATGTACAATCAATCATAAGGATACTATGCACAAGAAATTGAAAAGAAACTATGTACAAGAAAGTAAGCTCTAATAAAGAGTGCATAATAATCTGAATCATCCTCAACTATCTCCTATTCTGAGAAGGAGATGGAAGGTCTAGATAGAACTATATAATTATACACATCAATCATGTTGCTTAAATGATGTGTCTCAATTAAAGGTGCCCTATACGTAGCTAGTGGCTGATGTGCATGATATACATGGTGAACACTTAATGTGTTCCTTATCTCCTATTTACAATGTTGTGGAAAAGGATCTGAAAAAAAATTTAGAGCCTTGTCTTATGTTTGATTTGGATATGAAGGCTCAAATAGAGTGCCAAGATCAATAATATTTCCATCTATCAAGTCTTGTATCTTGTGTTTCAAATTTTTTCATCTATTTGTTGTGTGGTCTAGTGCCCTGCGAAAGTCACAAAATGCATTTTGATCATATCCCTCTAGAAGAGGCTTTGCCAAATCAACTTCCTAAATAAGAGGGAGAGATATGATATTATATTCCAAAAGCTATTGTAAGACTCTAGATAGAGAAATTGGTAGATTGGTAAAGGTTCATCGAGGAGGTGCTAATGAAACTACTCATTGAGGGGGCAATGAATCCACATTGACTATAGGTTGATTTTAACTTTCTTCATCATTAGCCTTAACTTTATATGGGACTTTATTGTTACTCTTATTTTTTGGTTTTGATATACTTATGTACTTGATTTTGCCCATTGAAATTATTCTAACTTCCCTTTCCTTTAGTGTATGATATAAATTAGTGAAGGAAGAGAATCTTTTAAACATTACTGATTCATGCAAAGCTCGTAGAAGACTCTATTTGAAGAGATCTTGTAACTCTTGATTGGCCATGGGCTTAGTCATCTTAGCCAAGATAGTCTTATATTGAAGAACATAATTTGTGAGATGTTTATTTGACCTTTGTTTTTTGTTGTGTAACATACACATAGAAAACCTTATCACCAATGTTAATGTTGAAATGAGCTAGGAAGATGTTGTCTAAAGGATTGAACGTATTGACTAGCTAATTCAGTAGACTATAGAACCATTGTAAATCATAATCCTTTAGACTCCATGGAAATAGCTTAGTTAGTAACTAATCATTTGGCACATAGTCCAAGAATGCTACATGAAAATATCTCGAATGTATATCTATATCAACCTAGCCATCATATAGAGTGATCTTGGGTTAAACAAAACCTTGTGGCAAGGGTGTCAAAGTAATATGACATGGCAATGGTGTATGAAGTAGAGAAAAAGAATCTAAGGCCTATGTTGGTATAGAATCACCTTGCTCATGATGTATCACCTTGGATTAAAGATATTTTATCTCTTTCAAGGGTAGCCATATCAGGAGATAAATATGTACTTGTTATAATTGGTGGTGGCATAGAGGAAGGTTGGGCTACTATAGTAGGTTGTTGAGACATAGTTGTCCCTATAGAATCATTTTAAATTGGTTACTTTATGGCTTGATATGATTGAACATTATTTTGTTTTTGTTTCTCTTCTTATGGTATTTTAATTATATCATCTTTCTTGTCAAGGTGTTTAGTTAAGAGTTCTTAAAGTTCCCTTTTATCAGTTTCATCAAATCAGTGTATTAGGCCATTATTGAAGTAGGAAAAAATTGAAAATTGATTGAATTTGTTATAATAATTTGTAATAAGAAAATTTATATGGAAGAAAAGTACTGAATATAGGAAATTTAAAGTCCTAAAAATGACAAACTAGAAAAAACATAAAAAGGATATGAAGCTCACAAACATGTAAGGTGATACTTCAAAAGTAATGGGACCAAGTGTATGGAACTAGGGTTTTGAAAAATGATATTTTTAAAAATTACTAAGTAATTTTCAAAAATTGATGTGAATTTTTTATTTAAATATGTAGGTTGAAAAATTAGAAAAATATTTCTAGAATTAGCAAGAATTTTTCCCTAGGGTTTCTAGGGTTTTTGTACACAAAAGGACCTAGTAAATTTAATTAGGGTTAGGAATAAAACAATTTTTAAAAGTAATAAGGTAAATTTAACAATTAAATGTGATTTTTTTATTTAAAATATGCAATAAAAATTAGAAACTTATTGGAAAAATCAGCAAGGAATTTACCTTAGGGTTTTTAGGGGTTTTATGCATAAATGAAGTGAGTCAGTTTACCAAATGAATTAATTATTTTGGGAATATTAGAGTTTTATTCCTAATTTAATTAAAGTTTTGAGTTGAATAAATAATTAAATAATATTACAATAATTTATGTATTGATTTATATAATTTATTTATATTTTCAACATTTCTATAAATAGCAATAAATATGGAAAAAATTAGACTTAGCTGAAAATATGAAGAAATAGATGAGATACGGTCTAGAATTTGTTATGAAAGATTAGGATAGTTTCATAAATTAGGATCTATATTTCATTATATGAAAGGATAGGAGTATTGAAATAGGATACCCTAGGTTTTTGCACTATATTCATTTTTTCCACTATTGTCCAAATTGTTCATAGAGACATGAATTTTCTAGGTTTTGTTCACTGTCCTTGTGTGAGCCTACTTATGAAATATTGAATAATAAAGGTCTACATAATTCATTTTATATCTAATTTAGTATTCAAAACCTATACTTAAATGTACTTTGATCAATTTTGAGAAATAATTGGAGTTTAGTGTGTGTAATATGCACTGAACATGTATCTACACTACTTGTGTGGCACACTACCTACATACCAATACTCCAAAGAGGGATAAAGTCACATGTAGTTATCTTAGTTGATGTGCTTTGTTAAATAGTGTTGTGAGGTTGAAAAAATGCTAAACTAGTTATACTTGAGGTAGCTAGGGACTATTATGAGGATTTAGATATGCTTGTAGCTATATTGGATGGTTATATACAGAGAATATGGAAATTTTCCTCAATAGTATTGCTTGTGTTCTTTTTTTCTTTGTAATATTTTTCAACCTATGCTAAATTAACATTGAATGGGATTTTATAGAGATCTATTGGTCATGGGTTGAATGTATTTATGCTAGGTCGACAAGATAAAAGATAGGAACAAGAAGGAAATGATTGTTGGAGATAAAAATGCAATTGGATAAGAGCACCAAAATCATTCACCCTAAGATCTAGCACTATATTCCAAGTTAGGTGCTATTTTCATATAGGTTTTGGACCTATGGAAATGGAATTAGCATGGGAAATGTAGCTTGGCTGAGCTGGAATCAAATTTTAGAAGTCTATGGATGACTGGGAAAAAGCAAAAAGGTGTCTAAAAGGGTCATGAGAGCATGCAAGAGGGACCTATGGGTTGGGTGTCACAAGCCACACTCAAGCTACCAATTTTGACATTTTATATTACTGAAATTATTATTAAATTGTGAAATTATTTTATTTTTATTATTTCATTTTATGTGAAATTATGAAATCATCTCTTTTAATAGTGAAATCATCTCTATCATTAGTGAAATAATTTTATTACTATTATTTGTTATGGTTTTTTTGCATAATAGTGAAAGTGTGGAACTTTTTAGATAAATTTGAATCCCTAACTATGAAATCATTTTTTTGGTTTTCTATTTTTCAATAATGAAATTATCCAAATCAATGGTGAAATTGTAAATATTAGCAGTGAAATTAATCTTTGCAATAGTGAAATCATAATGATCAATAGTGAAATCATCAAATGTATCAATGAAATAATCTTAGTCAATAGAAAAATTGTTTTGACTATTATTTTTTCTAATTGAAAGTTCTAACCAATGAAATTGGAGCACCTATCAGTGAAATTAGTTTGTGTAACTATGAAAATGTTCTGCTTCAAGGCCAAGAGTTAAAAAAATCCCAATTTCAAGCTCCTTTTTGCTCAAAACCACATTTTTCAAACTTATAATCATTTTTATTGTAGCTATTTGGCCAAATAATGGTATTTTGAGTCAAATTAATTCAATTTTATCTCACATTTTAATTTAAGCACTCAAACAAATTCACACTTCTATTTGGGCCATAACAAAAATTGTCCATTTTTTGAATTTATTTACTTTATTGCAAGTTTTATAGATTGGTTGATTATCTTGTGGGGTTATTTTTAAATTATTCTCTCACCTTTTGGGTGACTCAAAAATTCAAAAGTTTATATTTACCTTTACCCTATTTTTCATTTAACTTAGTGGGTTGGATTTCATCACCTTCCCACAAGTCTTTAGGGGTACATTGACCTAAGAAGTGACATATTAGCATTGTACCAAACCCCACTTATCCAATGGGGTATATAAATTGAGGAACATTTCCATCATGAAGACTTAGCTTTGTGCTTACACAAAGTCATGTTAGGAAATTAACCCTAGGGAGATATTTTCAATATACCTATTTAATTTGTGGTATCCTTGAAAGGAACAATCTTAGAAAAAATATTTAAATTATTAATTGATGGATTTACTCCCATGTATCATGAGGTATATAGGGACCATCTAGATATCCCATTGTAAAATAATAATAAAAACCCAAATTTTGTAGCACTTCACTAAAACCCTTACCACTAAAGTGGTTATGAAGGGAAAAGACCCTCTTATGAATGTCCTAATCTTGGATTACTTCTTAGATGCCTCTTTTTCAATTAATCATTCATTAATGCAAGGGTGTAAAGGTAAAAACCCTATAATATCACCTTATTCTTATGAAACTTGAGAGAAAGGGTGGTGTAAAAACCCTATTAATAAGTGTAATAATTTCTTTAATGAACATTTAAAATTTTTAATCCTATCTCAAGAGAAGGGTTTCATAATGCTCAATGGATGTGATATATACATGTGTTGGTTTTTAAATCTCCTTGTAATGTTTTGATTTGTTTCTTGATTGTTGTGTAAAAGACAAGTTTAAAGTTTAGACCAAATCAAACCAACCAAGTCCAAAACCAAAATGATTTTATACACACATGATGATGCATTACTCTACCCAAATTTTGAGTCAAACTAAAGTGACATGTTATAACTTGGTTTCCATACCTATATTTCTTATTCAAACCACACCGTTAGGCTATCAAAATTAAACCAAAGGCCTTATTATTTGAATAATAATTTCCATTTCAAACCAAGTCAAATTTATTTGTAAAGTTAGAACTAATTCCAAATTGCTTGGTCATTGTATGTCATTATGATGCCCATTTGATTTCAAATAAACTAATAATTCTAAGCTAACCTTACTTTCAAGATTATTCCAAGTCTAATTTACCAATACCATTTTCAATACTAAATCTGATTCTAAGTCTAAGTTGTCAATTAAAACTTCATTTGGAAAGTCCAAAATCTAAAGTCTAGTTATAAACTTGATTTACTATTTTCAATTAAGACCATTTGTTGTGCCAACATTTACATGTTCCAAAATTTATAAAGTGTCTCAAATATGCCAAGTTTCATTTTTTTAATTTTTAAAACCATGTTTCCAAATATTTAATAAATTTTCAAAACAAATACCAAGTGAAAAATGTTTCCTAGACCAAACATTGATTATTTATACTTGAAGTTATTATGCCCAAACTTGTTGATTTATCCTTTAATAAACACCTTCAAACTATTTACATTGATAAACCCATTTCCAAGTGATATTCCAAGGGAAGTCATGTACCAATTCAAGACATATTTATAGGAATTAAACAACCTTATAAGATAGATATGATAAATCTATACATTCCTAGGTATACATATAAATAGGCAATTTATAGCCCTCCATTTGATGAAGAGGTGGTTTGCAATCCCTATGGATATGATTCATATCAATAAAATGAAGAAACCCAATAATAATTTGGCTCATGCACCATCCAATGTTAAAATTGAGAAACATAATCCATATCTTTCAATTATCTCACCCAATGTAGACCAAGTCAATACCAATCATATCTACCAAATGTACCTTTCGACACTAAAAATCGACCTAATCCAACATATCTTATCAATCCACCCCTAGTGATGAGTATACACAAGAGTTATTTGATCAGCAATTATTTGACAATAAATATGAACATATTATTAGACTATCTGAGATTGGTGAAAAGTAACCAACCCCCCCCCCCCATCTAGTTTTCTCATTGACAATTTGTGATACTTGGTCAGACCACCCAAACAAACACCTCTTACTCTAATAGATAACCAAGGTGATTTTAACTAAGAATAAAATTTTATGTGAGATTATATTAGAGCTCTTATCATAAAAAATAAAATGAAATATCAAATCATTGATCAATATTATCAGAGCTAATTTCTTGAAAACTAAATCCAACAAGCTAAATAATATTTGGCTAGTATCACTAACTTCCTTTCTACATTGGATATTTAAAAAGCATTTTTTATAGAATCCAATCCTCCAATAGAATAACCATTAGACTTATCTAATTATCCCTAATTATCTCATAATATGGCTCATTATTGACATGTTATTTCCTTTAATTCATCTCTCGAAGGATATTATCTTATGCAAATCTTAGATTGTTAGATAGCTATTACATGGAAAACAAATATTTGTCTTGTTTATATTGAACCAAAGACTAAACCTTTACTTTGTCATTAATGTCTAATACATAGCATGTTTTAGTGATCTTTGTTGTGAATAATGCTCAAGAATAATTTTGATCTCCATCTAGCTTGCTTCTATGGACTCTACAGGCTTGTTTCTATGAACTCTGCAGGATTGTTTCTATGGACTCTATAGGCTTGTTCCTATAGACTCTGCAGGCTTGTTTCTATAGACTCTATATTCTCATTTCTATGGACTCTGTAGGCTCATTTCTATAGACTCTGTAGGCTCATTCCTCCTCACTTTGCAAGGTCAATTCTAAAAATTCTATAAGGATGAAGCTACAAATGGGAAGCTGGTAGTCAGATAGGATAAGAAAAAACCATTCCAAGTGGAATCAATTAAGGAAAATAACCACCTACTCTTTTAAAGGACTTCATTTTTATAAAATTGTATGTAATTATATTTTAAGACTATTATAGGATAGTATATTATTTCATCGTAATAATTAGATATCTTAGAAAACCAATCTCCTATCTCTGGATGAATGGATCGACCGAGGAATCCTATTTCTTTACATCCTATTTTGAGTTGATTGTATTAGTATAAAGTGTAATACTTTCATAATTGAAAGTAATCAATAATCAAGAATTAGAAATAGGATATTATAAAAAAGATTTGTACAACCATACATGTTTTAGCTAGATTGTAATCATTTCATTTTTATAAATTAATACTTTATTTTCCAACACTAATTAATCTTTGTTCTTGAGTCTGAGAGGATCAAGGGCCCACTCTCCTTGGAACTAGGAACTATGTATGGTATTTATGTTATGTTTTATTAATTAATTGTTATAATTAATTAAAATCTTATTACTATTTGCATTTATTCATAAAAACATCAAAACAAATTCATAGTTTAAAAAGCATTTTCTTATTTCATTTCTTTTCTAATTAAAATGTGTTTTCTTTTACAGCTAACGTGTGAAGCAAATTTCTTTTCATAAGTAGGAGTGTGAATTTACTTTCCTTGAAAATGTAAATAGGAGTGTGATTTTTATTTTCAATCAAAAGAGTGGATTGATTTAATTTCTTTCTTTTTCACCAAAAGCATGAATCACGTAGTTTAGGACACATTCCTTTCTTTAGTCAATGTTAGAATAGGATCAACAAACACTCCCATAAGTAGCCTTCTAGATCTACCACACTATACCTTACTACAGATAGCTTTGGACACTAGCCTTGGTTGACAAGACATTAATTAAATATTGATGAAATGAGGAGTTAGATTTCACTCATCATTTTTGGTTCCATTGCCGAGGAACACAAGGTGTTAGTAAGTTAATAATTATTGGTCTAGAGTGAAAAATAGAAAAATTGTAAAAATCATAAAAATCCCAAAACATTCAATAAATTGATGTATCATCCTAGAGATTCTAAATGATGGTTCATCCTAAAGTTTCCAACAAGAATACAATTTGATACTCCTCCAACATCTCTATGTAGTGAACCAGAAGCTACAAGTGAAACCTATCTACAAGAATCTTCTGAAACATAGATAGAAACCAAGCCATTGCCACAAGCAAGCCCCATAGGAAAAATTCTTCAAAATCAATATCTTATCGGAAGATATTATTTAGAGATTGCCAAAGACTTAGAATAAAAATTTAAAAGATTCATAGCTAAAGAAAATTCTGAGAACTTTGAACAACTCATAACTGATACCACAAATATTCAGTGGGAAGATCATCCCAGCTTTCAAATATCATCAAAAGAAGAAGAAGTAACTCTCTAACAAAATCAACAACTTGCAAAACTAGGAAGGATTTTTTCCTTTCTTATTGTTGAAGATCCTAATAATCAATAATCTAATAAATTTTTGAGGATGATCTATAGAAGATCCTAATTAATTCTTGTTTGAGTTTAAGGTGCTATGTCAAACCTATGATTACACAACTTATAGCAAGAAATTAAAACTATTTCCCTCTACACTTAAAGATGCAGCTATGAGATGGTTCATGGGTTTACCTGGCAATTCTATTAGAACATGGGATGACATGGAAATATAATTCTTGAACAAATACCAAGATTAATACCAAGTATGAGAAAGAAAAGAGGATTTCTTCAAAATAAAATAGAATGAAGATGAATCTTTAGAGGATTATTTAGATAGATTCATGTTCATTCATAAAAGAAGTAATTATCCACTTATTGAAGATGTTCAAAAATTGGTTTTCTTGAAAGGATTAGATGAAGACACTAGATATGCCTTAAATTTGATGGGAGGTGGAGATATAAATAAGTTGGCTTTCAATCATATTTCTGAGCTTTGTACCAATTACTCTCAAATGAAACCTAGAATTAGGAAAGGAAAGTTTGGGAAATCTAATGAAGTGGGTAAGTTAATGGAAAAATTTTCTAATCTAAAGATAGATATCCTAGTTACACTAAATATTACTTTGGATGGCCATCAAGCTAAGTCAAATACAACAAAACTCTTAGAAATCTACTATCCTAAGTGTATATAGAAACATGCCCTTAGAGACTGCCCCTAGATAGAACCAATGTTTCATCATGTGAGATTTATGATGTAAAAGATCATGATACTAAATATTGCACCCTTCTACCTATTTTAAAGAATCAAATAAAAACAAAAGTCCAATCCACTGAATAAGTAAATTATATTTAGAGAGAAAATTTTGCCCCATAAAACTAGGCTCAAAGACAATTTAATGAAAGAAATCTAGTTAATCCATGGATAGAACCATGGAATGTTTTAGCTCCTTCACCATTTTTGAATCAACCCCAAATTCCATCAATTCAAAATCCATGGGCATGAAAAGATTAGATGCCAACACCTCCATGGATGGTGCCACAGCTAGAACAACAATGGGTACCATAGCAGTAATGGATGCCACAGCCATATCAATAATGGAATTAGTAGTGTAACCCATAGCCACAATTCACCCAACTAAGAAGACCACTTCAATAGAAAACTATTATGCCACTCCTAGTTATTCAACAACAAGGACAAATCAATCAGCCCTTAATGCCTACATAACCAATAAGAAATCAAAAAAATAAACAACCAACATCTATTTATGTTAATGAATAGGAAGACACAATCAATGTTGGAGCTATTGAGTGTTTGGACATACATTTAAGATTAGGGAAAACTATACAAAAACCTCTAGTTCTCATTTATGAGATACCTGATGAAAATAAAAAAATATAATAATCTCAAGTAAACACTGGAGAAGCCAAAATCAAAATGAACCTTTAAGTAAATAAAGGAAACACTACTACACCAATAGTTCCTTTTCCAAAAAGATTAAGATAAACAGATATTAAACTAGAATCAAACATGGTCCATGAGTTGTAAAAGATCAATATTGAGGTACCCCTTCTACAAGCTATTAGGGATATACCTAAATTAAATAAGACCATCAAAAATATTTGTATCAAGACACTTGGGAGGAAAGTAAAATATCTAGGAACCATTCATGTTGATGGAAAAGTTGTTAATTTATTAGCAAGAAAACTATTAATTCCAAAATATACAGATCCATGAAGCCCAGTGATCATAGTCATAATTGGAGGTAAAGAAATTCCTAATGTCTTGGTATATTTGGGAGTATCAATCAATGTTATGACAATTGATACTCTAAATGCATTATCTCTTATGAAAATACAACCCACAACTACCATTCTTCAAATGGTAGACCAACCTATAACTAAACTAGAAGGGACTATAGAAAATGTTGAAGTGCTAATAGAGTCTTGGGAGTAACTAGTAGATTTCATTGTCTTACAACGCAAAACAAAAAATCTAGGATATCCCATAATCTTAGGTAGACCATGGTTGGATAATGTAGTATCATTAATTGATTACAAGTCAAGAGACATGACCATTTCTAATGGCTTGAAATCCAAATGCATCTCTTTGTATCTTCTTGCAAAACCATGAACAAATTGCATACAAGAACTTTGGGTGGATGAATTAGACAACACATTAAATAAAATTTCCTCCTTAGCCATGATCATAGTTAAAAAACACTCGAAATAATTGAATGGAGATATATACCCAAAATCTATAGACTATGCCAGTCCAAAAACAATGGACTCTACTAGGTCGGACACTATGGACTTTGTCAGTCTGAAAGTTACAAACATGGCCAGTCCAAAAACTACATATTGCCTTAGTTTAGGATTCTTGGGTCAGATAGAAAATTTTGAAACCTCCACTTCTACTTCTTCTATTAATTCTTCATCATATGATCATAGATTAATTTAGGATGGTGTGTGGAAATTGATAGAATAACAACAAACTCATTTCTTAAATGCATTCCATTATTCTTTAGCAAGACTGATTCCTCCTAGAAAAGAGTTTTTTGATAATGTAACCATGTTTCATAAGCTACTTCCTCATCCATTTCCTCTAAACTCATTGATTAGTGAGTTTAGAAAATAAAATCCAATTACCCAGGTATAAAACCAATCATGGTATTATTTGGAAAGACTTTGAACATCAATAGTTGGTTAACAAATGAAGAGGAAGATCATCTCTTTGAAGTATTACAAATACATACCAAGGCTTTCAATTAGGATTATACCAATATGAATGGAATTTACCCCAACATATACACTCATCACATTTACATATAATCTATCAAACTGGTTAGACATCCACAAAGAAGAATAAACCCAACATTAAAGGAAATAGTCAAAATAGAAATCCAAAAGTTGCTAGATGTTGGGTTTATTTACCCCATCTCAAATAGCCAATGGGTTTCACCTCTGCTAATTGTGCCGAAGAAAAATAGAAAGTTAAGAGTATGTGTAGATTATAGAGAACTAAACAAAGCAACATTAAAAGATTACTTTCCTCTAACTTTTATCGATCAAGTTCTTAATAACTTGGTAGGAAAGAGATATTTCTCTTTCCTAGATGGGTTTAGTGGGTATAACCAAATAATGGTATAGATTGAAGATCAAGATAAAACCACATTTACATACCCTTTGGGAGATTTTTCTTACCAAATCCTTCCATTTAGACTCTATAATGCTCTAGCAACCTTCCAAAGAGCAATTCTAGCAATATTCTCTGACCTTACAAATAATTGTGTTGAGGTATATATGGATGATTTCACCGTTTATGATGAAACTTATGAAGAATATATTACTAATCTCAAAAGAGTGCTAATTAGATGTGAGGAACATCAATTATCTTTGTGCCATGAGAAATGTTTATTGATGATGGATGAAGAATTAGTCTTTGGACACCATATTTCTGCAAAAGGCATTCAAGTTGATCCAAAGAAAGTTGAAATAATTTCCAACTTATCCATTTCATAAACACAAACTAAAGTTAAGAGTTTTGTAGGACATGTTGGTTACTATAGATGCTTCATAGATAATTTTAGCCAAATAGTTGTCCCTGTGTTTACCTTACTTACAAAAGATAGTACATTCGAATGGAGTGATAGTTACCAGCAGGCCTTTAAGACCATCAAAGATAAATTTGTTACTACTCTAGTATTGACAAGACCAAATTAGACTAAGCCATTCCATATATACACATATGATTTCAATATAGAACTAGTTGTAGTCCTTGGACAAAAAGATGAAGAGGGTAATATGTATGCTATATATTACATTAACAAAAACATGACACTTGCTAAAAGAAATTACACCACAACTGAGAGGGAATTCCTAGCTATAGTCTATGTAATTAACAAATTCAGACACTACATAACAAGCTACAAGATATTTGTCTATACAGACCATTCAAATATTAGATATCTTACCAATAAACCAATTTTGAGAGGTAGGATTATTAGATGGCTATTGCTCTTATGATAATTTGATATTAATATTATAGACAAACTAGGGAAGTCTAATGTGGTTGCTAATTTCTTGTCAAGAATGAACACTATAAGTGAAGAAGAACTAGTGGAGGATGACTTTCTAGATGAACAACTATTTGCTATTTCAGAAAAATCTCCATGGTTTACTGATATAACTAATTACCTCACCATAGAGAAGCTTCCTCTATAATTTTCACAAAAATAAAAGAAACTTTTAATCAAAGAAAGTTCTTTTAAATATATTAATGGAATGTTATTTTAACTTGGACCTAACCATGTGTTTTTTAGGTGTGTGACAAATGGTGAAGCTTATGATATCATTAGAGATTATTGTGATGAACTAGGAGGAGGTCATTACTTATCTTAAAGAACCATACATAAAATCTTGGGAGTAGGATACTATTGGCCTCATCTTCATTAGTAACTAAAAAGATATGTCAGACACTATGATGCTTGTTAGTGAATTGGATAGCTTACTCTTTAAATAAAGATGCCTCTACACCTTCATCCTTAATTGGTTTTAGAACCATTTGAGAAATGGGGAATTGATTTTATAGGTCCTCTAGATCCTCCTTCCAGAGGAAAAGAATATCTCCTAGTATGTACAGACTACATGACCAAGTGGGCAGAAGTGGAAGCATTAACTCATGCTAAAGAAGAGATGGTAGATGATTTCTTATATTTCAAAATCATGTAAAGATTTGGTGCTCTAAGGGAAATAGTCTTAGATCAAGGACCACAGTTCATGTCGAACATGATAAATCACTTCATCCAAGTTTATCAAACTCAGCATAGAAAAACATCTCCATACCATCCATAGGCTAATGGGCAAGTTGAAGTCACCAATAGAGAACTTGAAATGATTTTAACCAATGTTACTAATTATAGTAAAAAGAATTAGGTAGATAAGGTACCAAAAGCTATTTGGGCCTATAATACTACTTGTAAAACAACAACTAGATTTTTACCTTATGAATTGGTGTATGGTAAGAAGCCTTTATACTCTATTGAATTTGAATTACAAATTTTGAAAATAGTTGTAGAAGTAGGAATTGAATTAAAAGAAATATAGAAAGAAAGACTCCTACAGCTTAATCAACTTGATGAAATGAGGATGGAAGCACTACAAAGAACTGAATTGATACAATATCAAAGAAAATTTTGGCATGATTCACAAATCAAGTAACAAAATTTTAGAAAGGAGATTGGGCACTATTGTTTGATTCTAAATTTCAGCAGTTTAAAGGAAAACTACAAACAAGGTGGTTGGAACCTTATCAGATTGAGAATGTCTATGAAAATGGTTCTATTAACCTAATAACTATTGATGATAGAAAAAGATCTCTATTAGTCAATAGACATAGATTTAAGCTCTATTAGAAACCTCTCAATAAAGAAGAATTTATTCAAAAAGTAAAGGATCAAGTAGCTATTCTGGAGAGCTCTGCTTCTTCCAGAGAACATGTTCCTTGATAATTCAAAATAATAATAATAAATTAAAAAAAAAATTAATAGTGAAAATCCTTACAAGGACACTATTGACAATGCAAGCCCAAAAAACCAGCTTGCTAGCTAGCTATGCATTGCAAAAAAGGGCTTTGGCTAGAAACCTAGCAATGGTTAGCCAAAGGGCAAAAATAAAATTTATAAGAAAATAAATAGAGAATCACATCATGTTACTATGATTGGTAATCTCCATATAATAAACTAATCCATGCAAACTTATTTGTGCAAGACACATGGTGAGCAAAGGATACATCTAAGGTTAAAGTAAGACATATAATTTATTTATCTATGTTTAGTTAACTAATAATATTTGATTTGATTAAGAAACTATTCTATAGAGATGACCCAAATTTTAGTCTTCCAAAATAGAATGACATATGCCATAATGAAAAGGCATCCAACTAAGCTACCAAGGATGTATGGATAAGTGTGTAGCTTTGATATCATCAATTGAGTCATCAATTATGATAATGATGGGACATCATAAAAATGGGTTTGAAATGAAGTAATGAATCACTATCACCATTAAAGTGACAAGTCATCATTTCATCCAATGTCTAATAATGGATAAAATGGTCAGAACACTCCATAGAAACATGTGGCACTTCACTGTATCAAGTCATCATACCAAACTATAGACTCATGCAGTTGTACCATTTCATATGAACCATTTAATTTCTACAACTTCAATAGAAGCTGGTCTACCAATCCTCAATGACTGTTGCCTATTGAATTCAACAAAATACTAGTCTACATGTTAATTGGAGTTAAATGAGCTAAGTTGACTGTAACTCTACATAGAAATGGGATATAAGTTGAGATCAATGCTGAAGAATGTAGCAAAGTTTTATAAGGACAAAGCTTCTATAAAAATGTTTATATCCAATGGCTAGCTACCTTTCATTGAAAAGTTCTAGAGTTTTGATGAAACAGTGGTAAGTGAATTCATTACCAATATCACCCCTAAATTTTCAATTATGAAAGGCATTGTTATTCCTGTTACAACTCAGACTATAAACCAAATATTACAAGTTCCAAAAGAGGGAATGAAATTTACAAGTAGAATTTCATTTACTGATTTAATTATTCAATTTAATGGTAATGAATAAACCGAAACTTTATGTCTAGTAAATTCCAAGGTAAAATCTAAAGGGATTAGTAGAAATTCACTTATTGAACCCTAGAAATCTGTATCCAAGTGGGTATTCAAATATATCATTTGTGAAGGGAAACATAGTATTTTAGGGGGAGACACTATGAAAATGTCAATACATCTTAAGCATGGGAGACAAAAATCTCAGTACAAAATTAATCTCCCATTTTTCTTATATGGTGCTCTATAAGTTATGTCTACAAACCCTAATGCTGCTCTTAAGCATCATGGCCTTATTCAGCTCATTATCCAACATCACTTCCTTTAGCAAGGACAAGAAGTCTAGAAGGAGTTTTAGAATAGTCTAGCATAGCAAATTCCAAATCTACCTGCATAAGAAACCCTAAATGTACCATAGGAACACTCATCTCCACCTGCTACATTAGTTGAGAAATTAACACCAAGGAAAAAATTTGACTGTAATCTCCATAGAAATCCCTTCTTCTTCAATAAGAATCACAAGGTTTCAAAACCCTGAAGTTTCAAGGTCCCCACAAGAACCTCATGAGTGTATAGTACAACTAGTTCCCTTGTTAGGAAGAATAAAATTGAGATGAAAGGTTGCTATAGAACTTGAGAAGACCAAGGGTTTGGTGG
This sequence comes from Torreya grandis, assembly GCA_037957365.1. Classification (NCBI taxonomy): domain Eukaryota; kingdom Viridiplantae; phylum Streptophyta; class Pinopsida; order Cupressales; family Taxaceae; genus Torreya; species Torreya grandis. Next base: position 1,388,690 of record JARHVA010003176.1, read on the forward strand.
TTGAGAAGGAAATCCAACCAAGTGTAGCTTAAAGAGTAACTAAAAGAAGGAGAAGGCTCATTTTAATAGAAGAAGATGAACAAGAAGCTATAGATATTTTAGTTAGTCTTAAAATAGTGTCTCATTCCCCCATACATTAGAATATTCTTACATCTAAAGATATTGAAGAAATTCCTTTTGAAAGGAACTCTCCAATCATAATGGAGGTCCCAAATCTAGAGGAAGAGCCACACATAGTATAAGAATTAAGTATGGTAGAAAAATTACCTGTTCTAATTGAAACTACAATAGACAAAGGGAAAACTATATGTACCAATGAGAAAGGAAAACCATCTAATCTAAAAAATCTTGTTATGCAGTTAACTTTACAACTTTCTCAAGCTCAAGCTCTTAAATAAAAACAAATAGCTAGCATTGTTGACTTGATTAGTCAATTGTAGAACAAGGATCATCTCAACTCATCTTTAGTGTAGAAATTAGATACAACATCTATTGATCATGAATTAGAAGTTCATATATTAGAGAAAATAATAAAGGAACATGAAAATTAACTAATAGATATTTGGATATATGTAACAAGTCTGAATAAAGAAAATAGGATATTGTAGATTTTGGTAAACTCTTTCAAAGTACCTACTATTGCACCTTCTCCTCCTAAGGTATTTATTGGCCATGGTTGTCAAAAAAGTGATCCAAGTATTCCTCCCTTACAAATACTACATCAAATTGAATAAGAATATTATACACTTAAACAAAAAACCAAAGATGCAACTTCTTCAAACAAACTCTTGGAAAATGAAAAGAAAGAATTAGAAGGTAAAGTCCAAGAGTTGGAAGAAAATTTGTAGGATGCATTCAAATTAGGGGAAACTCTTTTGGCATATAGGAATCCTTCTCCTACATACAGTTTGTTTTTATTTGAACAATTTTATAGATGGTAGCTGTTACAGATCTCCTATCATCTTCCTTACAAAATTTTGTAGCCAACAACATTTTTTTGAAATTTTCTATAGTGCTAAACCTGATCAATAGGATTTGCTTTGTGAATTTTATTTGCATGACTTGATTCTAGGAGATGATGATCATAATAAGTTTTTGATAAATATTCATGTAGGAGAAGTTCAACTGAGATCATTACATTCTACATTCAAAAATCAAATAGCATGGAAAGGTAGATTTGAGGACCATATAAATCATGCTAAGACTATAAGATTGTGTGTCAGACCAGCCTTTCCTATTCCCAGATTGATCAAATAGAATTTTAACTATGCTTTGTTAGATGATGAGGTTAAAACACATTATTTATAGAATTTATATGATTTTTTTATTTCTTTTGATTTGTTTTCAATAAAAAGTTTTGATTCAGTGGTGGCTGCAAGTGTAAACAGATGGGACTAACTTTTAGTGCTTCTTAAAAGGTGAGAGGTCCTGTCCCCAAATAACTTAATATGGAGTATGAGGAGAGCATCCTAAATTATGTAAATTTTAATAGAGGTAATAAAATTTGGGGGAGAGAAAAAATGGATTGGCATGAGATATAAACCCATTTGATGATCATACCTATTCCAGGATGGCAAAGTTGGGCTCCACAATTATAGGAACAATTCAATAAATGGAAATAAATGATTCAAACACATCAGAGATTTACCAACAATTTAGATAGACATATAATAGATGAATTTGATGAATATGACTTGAGTCAAAGTGTGGAAAGTAGAAGCCAGAGCTATGAATGCCAATAAATGTTTGCAATGGGACTTGTAAAAGGTAAAGGTTGGGGGAGATGATGAGCTTAGAATATGGCTCATTATTAACATGTTATTTCCTTTATTTCATCTCTCAAAGGATATTATCTTATGAAAATCTTAGATTTTTAGATAGATATTACATGGAAAATAGATATGTGTCTTGTTTATATTTAAAGTGATCTTGGTTGTGAAGAATGCTCAAGAAGAAGACATAGGTCATGTATAATGAATGTTCCATTTTGATCTCCATCTAGCTTGCTTCTATGGACTTTACAAGATTGTTTCTATAGACTCTACAAGCTTGTTTCTAAGGACTTTATAGGCTTGTTCCTAAGGAATCCACAACCTCATTTATATGGACTCCATAGGCTCATTTATACTAACTCCACATGCTCATTCCTCCCAACTCTGTAAGGTCAATTCTAAAAATTTGGTAAGGACAAAGCTACAAATGGGAAGCTGGTAGTCAGATAGGATAAGAGAAAACCATTTTAGCTAGAATCAAATAAGGAAAATAACTTCCTACTATTTTGAAGGACTTTATTTTGATAAAATTGTATGTAATTAGATTTTAGGAATATTATAAGATAGTATATTATTTCATCAGAATAATTGGATCTCTTAGAAATCTAATCTCCTATCTTTGGATGAATGGATCAACCAAGGAATCTTATTTCTTTGAATCCTATTTTGAGTTGATTGTATTATTATAAAGTGTAAGACTTTCGTCATTGAAAGTAATCAAGAATCAAGAATCATAAATCAGATATTATATAAAAGATTTGTATAAGCATATAGGTTTCAGCCAGATTGTAATCATTTCATTTTTATGAATTAATACTTCAGTTTCTAACACTGATTAATATTTTTTCTTGAGTCTGAGAGGAATAAGGTCCTACTCTCCTTGGAACTAAGAACTTTTTACAGTATTTATGTTATGTTTTATTAATTCATTATTATAATTAATTATAATCTTGTTATTGTTTGAATTTATTCATAAAAACATCAAAACAAATTCATAGTTTAAAAAGCATTTTTTTATTTCATTTCTTTTCTAAGAAAAGTGTTTTTTCTTTTATAGTAGATGTGTGAAGCAAATTTCCTTTCGTAAGTAGGAGTGTAAATTTACTTTCCATGCAAAAGTAAATAGGAGTGTGATTTTTATTTTCAAGCAAAAGAGTGGATTGATTTGATTTCTTTCTTTTTAATCAAAAGAATGAATCACGTAGTTTAGGACACATTTATTTATTTAGTCAAAGTTAGAATAGGATCAAAAACACCCCCATAAGCAGCCTTCTAGATCTACCATCGTATACCTTACTATAGATAGCTTTGGACAATAGCCCTAGTTGATAAGACATCAATTGAATTTTGATTAAATGAGGAGTTAGATGACACTCATCAATCCAATTTATAATCCAAATCCATTTGCCACTAAAACCTTAGTTACATATGTGTTTAACACACTCATAACTAAAACATAATTAACAACTAATCCATATTCAAGTCTCCTTATAGACTCTACCCAAAATGTGGTGGACAACTCTCACATAGCTTATTATAATCCACATCAAGTACCATCCAACATACACCAAAATATTGTTCTATCATCTCTACAATCTCCTTATTCTAATGCCTTGAAATAACAAATTAAAAACTCATTTGAGTTATAACAAGAAATTTTCAATCCCCGACTTCAACAAATACAAACTAATCCCCCACCTCAATAGGTGGCAACTGACATAATATTTCAATAAATATCAATTAATCCCAAACAAACATTGTCTAAACAATAACATTTTATATAATTCAACTAATTATTGCTCCTATTTAACAAGGAGCCTCTTCAAACCAACAACATATGCCACTTACCTAGCAATTTCTTTGAATACATCAAATTTATAGGAATCAACAATAGGTTTCATTCAATCCCATCAAGTTCCATTGAATACTCACAAAAAATTCCTCTAATAGACCTTAGTTCCCACAAAATCAAAGCCACACTCAACAAAAATTTCCATTTAACAAAAAATTGGAATTTAACCAACAAAAAATTATGTATCATCAATACACTTCTTCTCAGAGGGTGAATATTCATGATAGAAATAACCACATTAAAATTAATTATTAATTTGTACCACCTCTCTATTTGGGTCAAGGTATTATTTTGAACACCCAACAAAATCTCTCCACTTCCTCTCATTTTGGCCCTACCTTTCAATATTTACAATAGGTTAGAGATGAAGTTTTTGCCATTAAGGTAGGCAGTCAAAGCAAGAAATTTAAAATGGATGACATATGATTTTATATTTTTGACATGAAATATATCAAAATAATTTTTCTACATCACTTTCAGATGCCTACATTTTAGAAATACAAAGGAAAAGGTGATCCTAAGGAAATTTTGAAATAATTATTTGTTCCTTATTAAGAAGTGGTGTATATCCCAATTTAACTACTTTGAGAGTTCCCCCACAGCTTGATGGGACATGATCTATAATGTTTTCTTGGTCTACCTAAGAATTATATGAGTAAATTTGATGTTTTTTTATAATAAATTGTGAAACACTTATCCTTCAATGTAAAACACAAGATGAAAATGTTGGATTTATGTTAGAATAAACAAAGAGGAGGAGAAGGCTTTGCTAATTACTTACAAAGTATAATCAAGAATTTTGTATCTATTAGAACCATTTTTTACAACATAATACCAACAATAAAAAAACATCCTCAAAATTAGCATTAGAAATAATAACAAAGAACTAGAATTAAGGTCATGTTTCCCATTATAACAAAGGTAATTAGAAAATTGTCCCTTATAACTACAATATTGTAGGTCATATCATGAGTAAACACATTTCCACCATTAAGATCAATCCCAAAATAAATCCAAAAAACACCCAAAGACCTTTTCCATCCATTATAGGACCTCCACCTATATATGCCTAAAATATTCCTTTGATTTTTAATGGCCCAAATTCTAATCAACAACTAATAGTTACCATGTCAATCCATAATTCCCCTTCTAATTTTAGTAATCCCTTACTAACTCAAGATTTTATAATTGCAAATAAACATTCAAAGTTTACCATTCAATTTCCTCCACCTACTTCCTCCAAAAATCCCATTCAAAGTCCTATGCCTCTAAAAACCAAGCTAATTGATCCAATTAAGGACAATCCTTATGATATTATGGAAAAAATATAAAATACACATGTGTAGATTTATATCTCAGATATTTTTTGCATACATATACATCCAAAAAAACATATTGAGTGATATTTTAAACCAATCCAAAGTCTAGTTTAAATTTCACCTAGAGATTTCCAAACCTTTGTGAGTAATTTGTCTCCATGCTAATAACTCACTTTTGATCAAATGAACATGTCATCCATTTGATCTTTGCATAACAATCTTTTTTACATAAAAATGATCATTTATTGACACAAGGTTATAAGAGTACTCATAGGTAATGGTTTAAATATAAATATTTTAACATTAAATCTAGTCAAGCATTTCAGATACACATCAATTGATATATAGCTAGGTACTATTACCATCAAATTTTAGGATAATGAGGAATAAGAATCTCATGTCACCATTTGTTTATCTATTATTATTGGGCATCTAACCCATGATACTCTATTCCATTTCCTAAATATATATTAAGCATATAATTTAATTCTTGGGTGACCATAGATCTATGAAGTGCATGTTGTACCATCTACCCTTCATTAGTGCATCAAATTTACTCAATCTAGACTTGAAGTTACCACTCATGGTGACTTACCACTGTAATAATTATAAAAATATTTGGAAGAAAAATATGAGAGCTATAATTATTGCTTTAGCATAGAAACTATTCCTAATAATGTCAAATATATCATTGATCAACCGCTAAGATCCAATTATGTGGATCTACGCACTCTTTCCTCTATTTCAACTACCTTGCCTACTGAAATATCCAATCACTTCACTATTCAAGATAATGCCCTTGGGGAATATAAAATTGGTAATGCACTTAATAAATACAAACTACCTAATATGAATTTAAAATCAAATTCTTAAAATGGAATGTTGTAAGAAGAACAATTTTCCTTAGACAGGACCATTAGATTTTATCAAGACCTCATCCCAAGAGTAAGAAGAAATGAAAGTTGATGATGATTCATGATATACAATGATGAATTCACTACCTATTACCTAAATACAAGCTATCATATTCTAAATCATATGATGGATAATCAATCCTATAAGGGAAAAGGCCTAGGGGTAAAACAACAAGGAACTATTGAGTCAGTGTTAGTTGCCAAGCATAAAAGAACTCAAGGTTTTGGATATAAACTACCTAGGATGACACTTTAGATATCAAACATATTACTAATTTATCATCTAAATATGTTAATTCTAATAGTTACACATAGTCCTATTATAACATTTACAATGAGTTGGTTGACATAAACCTATTCAACTCTAATACCATTTATACCATTACCATTATGCCAACATATTCCCCTATTTTCCTCCATCATCCCCAAATGATTGATTAGGACCAAAAATATTCTTACATACCATTAGATGATTTTTAAAATTATGAGGTGTTCTATATATTCTTTCATCTTAGATATAACGTGCTACTTGGTGATCACAAAAAAGAATTTTCCATTACATTGGATCTTACTACCTATTTTAGAGATAAGGTTAATTTAATTATTCATATACACAAAGAAAAAGAAAATCAAACATTAAGGTCCAAAATTAAAAACCTCTTCAAGGCACTTTTGGACCAGGGTCAAAGTAAAGATGAAAATAATTCCCATGGTGAAAACCTATTTCAAGGACCATTGAATCACCATTGGATGAGAAAGATCACCCTCTCTCAAATGAAGCCTAGGCTTCCTCTGATTCAAGAATTTCACCACTTTGGAATTAGTTCAAAACAAAAAAAAAATTTATTGGTTATCTCAAGATTATCCATATGCATTTATATAATGGCCTTTGCCATACCTCATGACTCAAATTATTCCTTTTTGGGTGAATTCAATGAGCTAGTTGACCCACCAAATGACTATGATCATTGTACCACATTGCTAACTATTTTAAAATATGGTTCTACACTAATCATAGAGGACACCACTAAAGTTAATACTTTTGCATGTTTTTATTCAAATATGTTAGGATTGGACCCTACCTTGGTTGTACATCACCCTATCATACATCTTGATGCAAATATAGTCAAATATAAGTTGAGATAAATGAACCATCATATATTAATTATTGTCAATAAATAATTAGAGGTGGGTTGTATTCATCCTATTAATTATTTAGAGTGAATATATAATATAGTCTCCATTAACAAGAAGCTAAATGGAATTAGATTATGTACTGAATTCATAGATATCAATAAAACATGCCCAAATGGATTAATTTCCTTTTCCAAATATTGATATTATTATAGACTCCATGGTTGGATATGAGATGTTATCTCTCATAGATGGCTTTTTAGGATAAAATTAGATAAAAATAGCATTATAATACCAACATAAAATAATGCTCACCACTCCATGAGGAACATTCTATTATCAAGTGATGCCATTTTGCATCAAGAATGTTGGTTCCACATACCATTGTGTAATGATTATCATATTAAATGACATGATACTTGACATTGTTGAAGATGACATGGATTATATATTGGGAAAATCCAAGAACAAATTAAGACATCTATATGTATTAAAAATAATATTTGAAAGTATTCATGAATAAAATGTCAAGCTTAACCCTAAAAAATGTGTCCTTGGCATCAATTTTGGAAAATTTATAAGTTTCATTATCTATTATTGAGGCATTTAAATCTATCTATCCAAGGTTAACTCCATTACTAAAATGATCCACCTTAAAATCTCAAATATTTTCATATCTTATAGGGAAGAGTTAACTCTATTAGATAATTTATCTCTCAGCTAGACTATAGATGCAATCCTTTCACTCATATTCTAAAGAAGGGAAATATTTTCTCATGTAGTTCAAATTGTCAAAAATCCTTTGAAAATTTAGAATAATATCTAGATAATCCACCTTTATACCTATGTCTTCCCCTAAAAATTTGTTGCTTCGTTATATCTCAACAATTGACCATGCCTTTGGAGTACTCTTGACATATCATAATGATTAGGGAAAATAATAAGAAATGTAATATTTGATCCACACATTAGTTGAGTCACATATTTGTTTAGAAATCTTGATTATCTATGTTATTTACATGTCAAAAGTTGCACCTTTATATGATCAACAACAATACCATTATCATTACTAAAGTTAACCTTCTCAAAAAACTACTTTCTAAGGTAGATTTGACTAGTCATATAGAAAAGTGGATCATTTTATTGAGGTAATTTGAAATTAAATATGTTTTTAAAAAGGACATTAAGGAACATTAACTTGTATCTCATCTTATTAAGTCACCCTTGTCAAACACCAAGGCTCTTATCTACAACTTTCATCATGATTATATCATGATTCTTGAAGACACATGTTTTGTGCCTCAACATTGGACCCTTTATTGTGATGGTTCCTGCACTTATCATGGATCAAGATTTAGTATTATATTTATTATGCCATAATGGGACCTAATTCCCAGTGAATTTCATATTGGTTTCACTTATACTAATAATATTAAAAATTATGAATTACTCATTACAAGTCTTCATCTATAAATATAATGAAACATAAAGCATTTTCATGTCCATGGATATTCTCAGCTAATTATTAACCAGGTGACATAACAATATCAAAAGAAAGATTATAAGCTTATTCCTTATAAGAATATGATGGATAATCTTAAACATAGATTTGATCATATTTAATTTTAATATATTATTAGAGTGAGTAATAAAATTATCGATGCAATGGGAATAATTGGTTCCCTAATAATAATTACATATCATGATATTGATTACCAGTTTCTTATTTAATAAATTTTATAACCATCTCATGAACATTCAAAATATAAAATGGTAGATATTTTTGGTCTCATCTCACCTTGATAATCTCACATATATGCCTATCTCCATTTCAAAATTATCCCTTTCAAACTTTCTCCTAAAAGATAAAAAGCCTTCATCCATTCCACTTCTTGTTATTTCATTATTTCTTCCACTCCCTATCATAGAGGATATGATGGAACTCTAATCTATTGTGTAGCTTTGAGATAGTATATATTAGCATTTAAATAAGTAGATAAGGGATTTTTTGGCCTCACACCAATGATGTGGTCCTTACTAAAAAATTCCTATGTACAAGGTAATACTAGGCCACTATGGAAGTCGACGCATGTGCATATGTAAAAATGTGTGTGGCTTATAAAAAACATGCCAATATCATTCACATATTAGTTATATTACTTCATCCACTCACTATTATATGGACATTTTACACATGGTGAATTTATATCATTATGAAATTAATCCAACTTCATTAGATGACCATAAAAATATCCTTATTACAACTGATTACATTACTAAGTGGGTTGAAGACATTCCTTAACTTATATAATAGGTAAGTAGATATACAAATTCATCCTCAATCACCTCATTTAATTATTTTAAATTACCTTTTTTCTCATTTATAATAATTGAATCTCCTTTAATAATATGAATTTCAAAGCCATTTATGCCAAATATCAAATCACACAACAATTTTCCTTAACCCATTTTACCCAAAGTAGTGGCTATGTGGTAATATACAACAAAACCTTGATCCAAATATTGAAAAATACCATTAATGATTTTATCCATGATTTCCATATCTAACTATTTCTTTCCCTTTAGGAATACCATACCAATATTTGTACCTACACAAGATACACTATGTCTTCCCTTGTTTATGGTATATAATCTATTCTCCCTTTTGAGATCAAGTTACCCTCACTACACATTTCATTGGATAACATCATTGATGACGAGGAATACATATTTTCTCATATAAAATAATTATACATACTTGATGAAAAGAGAGTAGTTACCTTGACCAACCTTCAGGCCTATCAAAATATGTTACATCACAGCTACAACAAGTACATCAAGAACATAAAATTTGAAATTGGTAACCTAGTTATAAAGGAAAATGAAAATATTACCAATGCCACCCATGAAAATAAGGGTAAATTTGATCCTAATTGTCTAGTCCCATTCGTCATCATAATAAATTCTCGATTTAGAGTATATATATTGGCCATACCAGATGGAGAAGAGATGGATGATCCCATAAATATTATGCATCTCAAAATTGTGTATACTTGATTTGCTTGAAAATTATTTATGAGGTCCCCTACTTAGGGGAGCAACCTAAAACCATTTTCCCTTTCATCTCATTTATAATTAAGTTAGTTTATACTAATCTTATTCCCTCATCATATTACCATTATTTGACCTTGATTTTGGTTTACCAATGCAATAAATTATTCCAACTGACAAAATTTAGAATAAGAATCAGAAAGCTCATTTAGATTTGGTCACCATCAACACATCTTTTAAGAGAATAATTTTAGCACATATGCACATGGTTTCCTTGAATGCTAGTCCCTAAAAATTCATATTCATACACTTTTTACAAATCCTATGATATTCCTGCATATGCCATTTACCATTTAATATGTGCATATCTTCCAACCTATTATTGATTCATAGTTTCTTCCACTAAAGGAGGAATTGCATTGAACTAAGGTCTGTTTGGACTATGAAGGTAGTGCTTAATTTTTGAGTTGAGCTCGGTCACCCTTTTTTCACATTCTCACCATTTTAAGAGTAACCTAAGACAATATTCTCACTATTTTGTGAGGCACATTAGTGGGCATTGTGTATTTGAACTTAGTTCACTCATGAACACTCATCCCTTTTCCATGCTCTTGCCATTTTGTGAATAACCTATGATAACTTTCTTTCCCTTTTGTGAGGCACATAAATGGGCATTATGCATTTGAACTTGGTGCACTCATGAAAAATCATTATTTTCCCATGCTCTCACCATTTTTAGAGCACGTTACTCCTATAAATAATTTTTTTCAAAAATATTAAAAACCCTAAAATTTTAAAAAATACCCAAAAAACCTTAAAATAAAATGTTATAAAAAGGGTTTGAAGTCTTCACAAGTGATATGAAACCATAAAAATTTATGATTATTTTATCATCTTATTCACCAATGGCCTTTGGCTTTGTTATCGATGGCATAATTTATTGCATTTGTCAGGTGAGAAACCCTTATCCAATCATGGAAATTTCTATTTACCTTTACCATTTTCATATCATGTTCAATCTCATTTATGGGAGAACTACGTCAGCTTGATGTCTAAACTAACTAAGTAGGTAGTGCTTAAATGTATGGCACATCCTGGGTCAGCTTGACTAATTTAATTAACAACCACACTCTCATTGACATTTACCTAAAAATGCTCTCATCATTTTATTAGTATACTTTTCCTATTTCCTCTACAAAGAAAATTTATTACTTGTCATCATTTTTATTTTATCCCATATCTGTGAGAGAACTACATTTGGCCTAAAGTCCATAGGACTATGTAAGAAACATCAACTTACATTGGGCATTTGGAGTCAAATTCACCACTCATTCTTTTTTTTTCTATTCCCCCTTATATTCAAGTTACTATCTTGTCTTGTCATTTATGCTTTAGGGCCCAGGGATATAATTTATAAGAGTAACACCTTATGATCACACACTCACAAAAAATTGACTAACTTATTATTCGCCTATTATTTTTGTGTTTTCCAAACATTTCTTATATTTGATCATTATTGGTGTATTTATTTTAGATGAGAAATTAGATTTTTTATACTACTTATCTTTTAGTTTGTGTTTGCTTGTTTATTTCCTTTATTCTATTATCTCCTTGACTCAGTCCACTATGTTAGTGGGGTCATCATCATGATAATTATTATCATAAAATTGCACTCAAGTCCATACATTAACATATGTTAGCATTACCATCATGATTATTATCATCAATTCCTTATTCTCAATTATTCATTAGATCAGGGGTCAATCCTTATGCACATCACATCCAAAGCATCATGGTTTTGTATCATGATACATACAATTTAGTAATATATCAAAAATAAAGAGGTGAAAGTATACTAAAAAATTATTCATTAGTGGATCCTTGTATACTACCCTCTAACCACTTATTCCCAACTATATTAAAACATTTAGACCAATCAATAATCAAATCTACCCTAATAAAGTAACTCTTTGTATTAATGATCCATTTTGATGTTGTAAAAAATATTATGATCAACTGAGTCTAAATTTTTTGGGTCCAAATCCATCATCTAGACTTTATTATAAACCTAAAAAATTATACCATTAGTATTTCCTCCTATTCATTTTGAGGAGCCATCCATTTTCAATCTTTCCTAATCGTCCCCTTGAAGGGGCATCTAGAGCTAATCAAATCCTTTTGGGACACCAATTCAATTTCATTGACTCATAATTTTAAAAAGGAAAGAAGAGTGAAGACATAATTCTTAAAGCATTATCAAAATTTATTCTTGACAAATTTTTATTTCTTTGAAAATGCATTACTATGCCTAGTTTCTTGAAACACCTTCTCAAACATGGGGAAAATTTAGACACTTCATTTCAAACCACATCCATGTCTAAACTACAATTAAGAATGATTCATTGAAATACATGTAAAATTCAATTAGAAATCATTATTTAACCCATTTTATCTACACAACTATTATTTTATTCCAAGGTCATAGTGATGCATCCTTGATTGGGGCAATGGATCATCTTACATCATTAATTCTATTAAGATCATCCCAATCCTAATCAAAATATTGTAAGTTTTTACATAGGTAAATTAAATGAATATTTAATTGACAAAGAAAGATTGAAAACTTTACCTATTATTTTAATTTATAAATTAATCTTTGATTAATTATCCTCGTCTTCCTCTAATAAGTAATTACATGACTTTTTAGAATTATCATATTTTTCATAAAGTAAAATTGAATTATTGCCTCACCTTGGTGATGTCATAGGGGTAAGTTAATGCAATGGAGTGGAGTGTGGGAAATTTTTATTATTAAATTTTCACTTACACATAATATTACACCTCTACACCCCTATTACACACTCTTACACACTACAAGAGGGCTCATAATTTTACTTTTTCTTACAATGTTCTTTTCATAATACAATAGGTATTAAATGACATATCTTAAAAAATAAAATGGTGTAATCATAGAATTAAGTATTGAACCCAAAATCTTCATATTATTATGAGATTAATATTCCACAATAATTTAATAAATCTATATATATAGCCTTTACACCTCTCATTTCATGAATCTTCCTAATGTAAACTTACTCTATAGGATTTATTCCAAGAAACTTCATGAACTCTATTCTCTCATGCCATGTTAAAGCCAAGACTAAATGTAGACAAGGAAATGTGCTCCCTAAAAAAAGACTCAATCATTGATGAAGAATTATACATCTATAAATTAAACACAAACTATTTTAGACGGATTTTAAAGCATATCTTCAAGGGAGGTAAAAGTGTTGTTTTTATCCTTCCAATTTTCATTTCATGTTTGAATATCCTATCTCACCCTAGGAATTGGGATTAAGTATTTATGTATTACATTTATTTTTGGATTATTTCACTAAAAATTTATTAACTTCTCTTGGATTTCTAATCTACACATTCAACATACCGACGATGCTTTTTAGAATAAATCACATAGCAAATACACTAAAAATAACTACAAGTAATTTAAAACTAATTACTGACTCAGTATTGAAGATATTTTAAATTGAGTTAGTCTATACTCATTCTAGTCTAGATAATTTACCATGCTTATAGGTATTCAATGTTGATCAACATATAATTAAATTCACCACAAATACCAATGTGTTTGAACCCCATATCATAAATGAAGATGATTTAAATGGGTTTGAGTTGGATGAAGAAAGGGTGATAAATATGAAAATTAATAACTTATTGAAAGGTATGGTTTCATTGGAATTGATGTTTTCTATAAAATAAATAGAAAATATCCACATCTAAAGGTATTTTATATGAGAATTATATGTTGGGCAATGTTGGTGACTCAAAAAATGTGATTTTAGGCACAAATTGTATTAAAACTAGGAATCCTATGATTGGAAAAGCCTTGAAGGATTTTAAGTATGTTATATCCCAAAGCTAAAAAGATTTGAAATTATTCAATACTTCAATCCTCACTAACACCATTCTTCTCAAACTAGGAGATAATCCTTTTTGTCAAACTAAAAGGCTTATGAATCCATTATAATAGCCTTAGATTTTTAAGGAAGTGTGAAATTTATTAGTAGCTAAGATCATCTTTCCCATCAAGCACTCCACATGGATCAAAAATTTTGTCCTAGTATACAAGAAGAAAAGAGAAATACAACTATGTGTGTGGACTTCAAAAACCGAAACTAAGCTGTAGAGAAAGCTAATTATTCATTTCCTTCACTATATGAATTATTGAAGATAGTGAATGTTAAAAAAATGATGTCATTTCTATACAGTTATTTTGGCTATAATAAAGTAATAGTCAACTATGAATATTGAATCAAGACAATGTTCATAATGAAATGGGAAACATTCTCATAGAAAAGTATATTATTTGGTTTAATTATTGTGGGTGATACTTTTTAGTATGACATGGACATTGAAATAAAATATATAATTACTAAATGAATTTTTATTTACATGGATTATTTAAATGTATTTTTGAGTAACTGAGAATACCACATAAAAGATTTAAGAATTGTGTTGCAAAGGTGTAGAGAATTGGGCATTTCCCTAATTTCAAAAAAATATATATTTAGGGTTACTAAAGGAAATTTTTTGGGTCACATCATTTTTCAAAGATCCATATTAATAAAATTATATAAATTGAAGGAGATTATAAGTATTTCATTACCTAGAAACATAAAGGATCTCAAAAACTTCTTTAGTAAGATCAATTTCATGAGTAAATTCATATAAGGTTTTGTTGAAGTACTTAGACATTTGAAAAACATGCTAAATAAGGATGTTAAAATTGAGTAGACTACTGAAACACAATTATATTTGGATAAAATAAATAAATCAATTATAAATACTTTGGTGCTAATAAGTCTTGAATACAAGTAACCCTTATACATGTATTTATTAGCTTTTGAACACTCAAGTGATATTATCCTGACTCAAATAAAAGAGGTTGGAGATGAGAGACATGTATTTCATGAGTTATCCAATTATAAAATATGGAATTAGGTATTAAAACGTTTATAAAAAATATTTTACATTGACCAAAGAAGTCAAGAAGTTTAGTCATTACATCTTACGTATCAAAGTGCTCACCATTGTACCCAACCTTGATGTGAAAGCAATGTTGATACAAAATAAATTAGGTAAGTGGAGAAGAAAGTGGATGACCATTATATATGAGGTTTACCTCAAGATCCAAAACATGAAAATTTTAAGAAGAAAATGATTGAGTAAAGTGATGGCTAAGGTTGATCCTTAAATAGTTTTCCATCAATACACTATATAATTTATCAATGATGATGAATGATATCATGATATGGTTTATTACCTATTGATAAATGAGTGCCAAATATACTTGAAATCCAATAAAATAAGATAATTATGCCTAAATATATCAAATTCATAATCAAATCAAGGACATTGTATAGGATGAACCATGAAGGAATTTAATTAATGTGCTTACAAAAATATAAATTTGTTGAGGTACTTAAAGACTTTCATAGAAAATATGTAACTAAGCATGTTTTAGGTGGTGTTATAACACAATAAATACTTTGGTAAAGTTATTATTGGTCATAAATAATTAAGAATGGTCATTCACATGTAAAAATATACCATGTTTGTCAAGTTACCACACATAGAAAGTGTAGCCCTACTTATGTCAATGTAGATAGTTATTAAAGTTTATCAATTTAAAAAATGGGGTTTGGAATTTGTTTAAGCTATTAATTCCAATTATCTTATAGACATAAATCCATATTCATGAAAACTAAATATTTCACCTATTACACTGATGCTCTAACATTCATGAATTACATGATTGACATTGTGATTGACTTCCTCGAGAATGGCATTGTCACTAGGTTTGGTATGCCATTCACTCTAGTATGTGATAATGGGATTGAATTCTCCTCATTACACTCTACTAAATAGGCATATGATAATCAAGTAAATTTCAATTTCTCCTCTAATTATTACACATAAATTAATGTTTTATCTAAATTAATGAATAAAATTTGTGTTATATCTAATTTAGAAGGTATTGGATAAAAACCCACAAAATTGGCATAAAATTTAATATTTGTCATAATGTTTTGATATAAATATGATTAAATAATCCATGGGTATGTCCCCATATCATTTGGTATATGGATAAACTCATATCTTTGCTATGAATATAAGAATCCCAACCTTGAATTTCATGAGAAATTACCTTGATATTGATGACAAGATCAAGACTCAACTCTTGAATTCAATACAAAGTGAATAAAAACATGAAGTAACCCTAATTTAATTTAGCAAACATCAAGGAGTCATTAAACCAAGGTCTGAAAAAAGAGCCAAAGTAAATTCCTTTTGAATCTATTATTTAATCCTTCTTTGGGATAAGGTTCATGAGAAAAAAAAAGACATCATGGAAAGTTTAATGCCTTAATGTTATCTCCATACCAAATTTATAAAATACAAGCAATAATGAATTTAGACTCAGGTGTCTAACTAGTGAGGATGTCCCATTTCCTGTCTATGGGAAATTCCCCAAGCACTACTTACATGAATGAATTGGATTGGTAAGGTCTTGTATATAGTTTCATTTTTTCTTTTTCCTTTTGTTTCCTACTTTAATTATTTTATTAGGTTGTTTCTCATTTTTTCCATTGTATTAGCCTTGTTTTTAATCCCCTTTTGATATATTCTTAATTTTTTGACCCTATGGGTACCTCATTCATTAAATGAATAAAATGCGTGGGTAGGTAAGTAGTAGTAGTGGAGTTTTGATGTTGAAGGAATATGAGTAATTTATGGTATAATATTTTGTTTGTGAGTTTGGTTTCAAAGGCTTAGGCTGTCACATGTGTTTTAAATTTACTCATGTTTTGGTGAGTCTAGATAAACTATTTGGCTTCTACAGATATTAGCTTGAAACCATGCATAACAATACACTTTAATGGTTTTTGGGTTTTCTTGAATGAAATTATTATGGTTAATATCTAGGGTGAAAAATATATAATTATTACACTTATTTTCCATGGAGGTCCCTAACCCAAGGTTGAGATGCTAAAAATATAAAAAATAAAAGAGAAAATAAAATAAAATCATTTTCATAAAAACTCATTTTATGGGTAACTCAAGAAACCTCTACTAGGATTGTGGACTCTTGAATATTATTAGAGTAATGCCTAGAGTGATATTAGAGACATCTCTACTAGGGTTGTGGATACTTGGATAATAATAGAGCAATGTCTAGGTAAACATTCTAAGGTATAATTCACTAGCTTGATGATCAAAGCTATAGTAGCTATTACCTACATGTTCCACAAAATGAGAATGAAATCATATGTACACACCAAGTTAATGAGAATATTAGATTCCATTTTATATCCATTATATTATTTTACTTTATCAAACCTGTTAATATTCCATGTACTATCCTAGCCAAATATCATGGATTCTTTAGACGTGTTTATTTCATTTCAAAATACTTAGGAGTATTTTGAAATAGAGTTTCCATTTGTTATTGCTTTAAAAAAATAATCTAATTCCCCTAGAATCATGGTACATTATTATTATTATTTTTGGTTCCAATATTGCTTGTGCTTTAAATCAAGTTGGTCTTATATCTATCAAAGTTTTCATTTTGATTCATCTCATTTTACATGCCCAATTAGTTCTTGAAAATTTATCTATTATAGAGACAAAGTTCATGGTAATTTTTATTATAAAATACTTGGTGGAAAAATGAACTTTTAATTCTTTTTTTACACTTGTAAAATATTTCTCAAAGAACACAATAGGCATTCTATATGCATCTTAAAATATTAGTTTTAATTAGGATTCTAAAGATCAATTATATCTACAGGTGTCATCATTTGATGTCTCAATGCAAATCAAACTTTATTTTCTAAGTATTAGTGAGTTGATTTGTGTACTTTTATACATAATCACACTTTTAATTCCAACTAAGTCTTTTTGGGGGTATTTATAGAACCATAGTGTTAATCTAACTTAAATTTCCATTCATATCTAAGGCTTGCATTGTGGGACACTTCACATTGTAATCAAATATTTTCATCTAATTAGGTCTTGCATTATTTGGTAGGATATATCATAGTGGTGGTTTGGTTTTTAACCTTGAGTGAGTCTATGGTGATAATTTTTTCCATACCCTTTATTAAGTGGGGAACTTTAACTTATTAGGTTGATGAGACTTCTAAATCTCCCCCATAGTGTTATCTAGGCCCTCAAGCCTAATGAAGTATATAAAACTTGAAGGCTCCCCTCAAAAATTGAATCATGGTTTTGATCCCTGATTGGGCCTATATAATGATTTTTATCAAGATCCAATTTTACATGAGCTTATAAGTCCAAATCAAATGCAAAAATGCCTAATTTTTT
Source organism: Torreya grandis (assembly GCA_037957365.1). Classification (NCBI taxonomy): domain Eukaryota; kingdom Viridiplantae; phylum Streptophyta; class Pinopsida; order Cupressales; family Taxaceae; genus Torreya; species Torreya grandis. The sequence continues at coordinate 1,407,138 of JARHVA010003176.1, forward strand.
TTTGATAGTGGTAACCAAGAATCACATGGCCAATTAGATCTGTGGACCTTCACCAAATGCTTTCATTTATAACCAAAGTTCCAAACTCGAATTTAGTCTATGAACCTTCCCATGCCAAGACACAATGTTAATCAAGATTTAGTACCCAAATTTTAAGTTTTTTTTAAAAAGTTCATGTTTCTAGTCCTAAAGTGACTAATTAAGTCTATTGGGTAGTTTATGATAGTGTATGTATTTGACTATATCTTTCACCTTGTTTCTCCATTTTTCACACTGTCTACAACATTGATAATCTAAATATGTCATGATCATCATCATATAATAATTTTATTGGAATAATGTATAAACTAAAACCTATTAGCATTTTATAATCAATTTCTCTTATTTTTATAAAATGTTATTATAATGGGGTATTAATTTGTTATTTTGCTTCTTAGTTTTTTAAAGTGCAAAGAGGAGTATGGCATGGAAAATGGAAATAATGGATCCCACTAGTTTGTAGTGAAAATGGCCTTCACATTGGAGTGAAGAGGCATGGAAAATGGAAATAATGGATCCCACTAGTTTGTAGTGAAAATGGCCTTCTCATTGGACTGAACACGTAGAAAGGGATGGTTTATTTGGCCTTTACACTTCGATAGAGAACTAGTAGTTTATTTTTTACATATTTATTATTCTCTAGTGTACTTTCTTATGTCCTCTTTCTTGGATATGTTTATATATTTACAAAATTGTAACTAAATGATTAATGTAAACCCAAGCTTTTACTTCATGAATATTTTTATTTAATAAAAGGCTATGGAGGTTTTGTTCATTATATGTGCATGTAAATGGTTTTTGTGGCCTTCCTTTTTCATAGTTAAGTTATTCTTAGACTTTTGAATCATATGTGTCTATGGTTGTGTGAGTGTTATCTAGGTGGGAGATCAATTTTATGGGTGCATTTTATCAAATAGATCAAATTTTTATTCATTGCAAAAGAAACTCTTTCTTTTCCCTCTTTTCCTATGTTTTATCTTTTTATTTTTATCTACATCTATTAGTTTAGAGTTAAAAATAGATATATCTACAATATGTATTTGCATATTTAATCATTATTACAAATCCATCTCATTTATATTAATTCATTATCGAATATATATATATATATATATATATATATATATATATATATATATATATATATATATATATGTAATGGAATAATTTTTTTACAAAATCAATAATATTTCCTTTGATTAAATATTAAAATATTGATCTTATTTGGGAAAATAAATCTATGATTGTTGTTTCATATTTCATGTATAAACACTTGAGTATGAGGGAGTTAGTTTCACATTATTATGAAATCAAAATGAAATGTATAAACATAAAACCCAAGTGCATGTCCTCATTTTGGGCAAGATCAAGGAAAGAGAGAAATAAATGCAATGGAAAGTAAATAAAACACAATGGTATACCTTTCCTTTATATTCTTTTCCTTACCAGAATTTAAGTTTGATTGGATTGAATATAGTGCTTGGGATATTTTTTAATGTTTCATCATCATTATGACAACATCTAACATTAAACTATGTGCATTTTTTATTGAAAAATGAATAACTTGGTTTAATATTTTCTTGGAGTGTTGGTAGAGTAAGTATAGCATAAAAATATTATTGAAGAAGAGGGAGGCCTGCTCAATTTATATACTGTTTAAATGATTGTGGACTATCCATCAAAGATGAGGATAATGGTTGAGGATGAGTCCTCATCCTCATAAATGTTAAAGGGTGACCTTTTAATAAAATTCATTAATGGAATCATGGAGTGTAATAATTTTAAAATATGAAGATATTATTTATGGAAGAGTTTTATAAAATCATGTTGTGTGTAAAGAGTTTGTCATACCTTTTGATTACACACTTGCCTTAATGATGTCATTTTTGGTGAGTCAATAATCTAAATTTTATTTTAGAAAATAGGACATTCTAAAAAATATGTAATTTCCCATTATAGAAAGACTAGGCCTAATTAATTAGGGGTTAATCATCCATGGGAATGAATATGTCTTTTTCAATGTTGTTTATCAATTAAACCTTTCATCTAATTATCTTATGATAACATTTATAATGTGTCAACATGATTTGGGATGTTATTGATAACCTTGATGTTGTGTTATGGTGTGTTACCAAAATTAGGGATGTGTCATCATGATTCCTGATCCTATTGATAATTTTGTGGATGATTTGGAGTAATTGCAAATTTATGTTTAAATTTGGGTGTTTTAAAAAAAAAAATCATTGAAATTTAGAACAAAAGTGATGAAATTAGAGTTTATAGATTTTTACCCTATTTGAAAGGGTGTTTTGAGACATAGAAAAGAAATAAATTTTCAAATAACTAAGAATTAAAAAATATTTGATAATGATTGAAGAATGATGTGTCCACCTTTTGTTGATTCTTGTTCAATTTATTGAAAAATGATTCCAAAATGATATGCCTTGAAACATTGGGATTCCCACAATGGCCCCTGAAGGACTGGAAAAAAATAATTTTGACAAAAAGGCCATTGAAAGGAATAAAATGACTCATATTCAATAAAATAAGTCAATAAAAAGGGATGCGAGGAAAACCAAGACAAAAATGAACAAAAGATCCATGAAAAGCCTTCTATGAAGAAAAATGAATAAAATTGAGGGGTGGGGGTAAAAATTCAAATTAGAAGGTATAAGTTCACCCCTAGGGGTGAAAATAGTTCATTTTTACCCTCCTTATTTAGAAATTATTGCTGTAGATTTTATGCATGATTAGTTTAAGCTTTGTGGTGCATATTCCTTGACATAGGCAAACTGAGGAGTGGGTATGAGAGTACAGGTGATGAACAAGTAGAAAGAATTTGGTGAGTACTTTCAATTTTTGAATTTTTTTCTTTTAATGATATAAATATTAGGTAGGACTAAGATAAATGGTGATCTCACCATTTTTATAACACATGAAAATGATGGGATCAATCTCAAAAATAATGAAAAAATGATTAAATTGGTAGTAATGCTCACAAAACTGGCAATATCTTTGATGAAATCAGTGGGATCACCAAAAGAGGTTAGAATAATTGAAATGGATAGATTGGGAGAAAAATGTGGAAATCACCTAAATGGTAGTAACATCTTTCTTAAAAGTGGGAATTCCATTCTTAACAAAAATTTCATGGATGAAAATGATGGGAACTCTATAGAGAATTACGTAACCACAAATGGTAAAAAAACCATTAGAAATAATGGAACATCCTGCTAAATTGTAGGAACATCTTTATAAATGATGGGATTGACATATTAAATAATTATATCATTATAAAATGGTAATAATTTATAATTTTTGATTTAAATTAAGTTTAAAAAAGGTCTTCAATTGATTGGAATTTATTGATATGGAAATGAGTACAACGATTGATTTGATTAAGTAAAAGAAGAGATGAGTAACGTATGATGTGATTTAAGTGGTAGTGTTTAGATAGGTTGATTGGATTAAGTGTTATAACATATTTTTGCATTACATGAGTGATTCCTAGTGTTAATAGGATGTGAGTGATGATCATGGATTCTATGATAGCTTGGTATATCAACTGAAGTGGTTGTGTCACCTATATTGGTAGTTGGTTCACTCCATATTACATATATTCTTGTGATTAGAGTGGATAGATATTTTTTCTCTATACTAGATAAGAAATTTCACTTTGAGACAAGTACTTTTAATTTTCATACTAGAGAGGCCACCATGACTCTTGAGGATGTCTGGCACATTCTTATCCATGGTAGAGCAATTCATTACTTATAAAAAGGATGATAAGTAGTATTAGAAGACTTGATTGGTTTTACAGATGTTATTTTCTAAGATGATATGATATACATTGATGCTTTGGAGGGTGAGCCACTAATTTATTGTGAGGTTGTGATTCTGATGTTTTTTGTTAGTAACATATTACTACTTGACAAGAGTGGGTGATATTTCAACATAAGCCTATGAAGGGTGCTCTAGGACATGATTTTTGACACTGCTTACTTTAGTTTGAGTCCTATAGTATTGGCCTATTTATAAAAGTATCTACATATAGTGGCCTATTAGTGAGGTAAGAGTATTGGGTTGTGCATATTGTTATAGGTTTGGGCATAAAAGCACATTTTTATTGAATGACCAGTGGGCTAGAGGAGACCATGAGGTATGAAGGAGATATTGTCATATGGTTAGTACTTGATTGGGGGTTGATGGGGTCACACATGGGCCCTTCCATTATACTATCAATTTATAGATGATATTTTTGATGATGACTTCATTTAGCATCCCTACATGTAGATTTAGTTTGTGTGGCTAGAGGACATCTTGTGGATTGAGTACATGAATACACCTTACTATATCATGTTGTTCCATGACTTTACTTGTAATGGTATTAGATAGAGTGCTTCAAATATTTTTTAGGTTGTAAGAAGATGTTTCTAATGGGACACACTTTTTTATGCATGTTACATGTGACATTAGTCAATGGGGGACAACAATTCATAAGATGAGGAAGTTAGAAGATTTTTGATAGTGTAACATATTGTATGAGATTATTATGGGGGAATAACTAATCTTGGTGTAATAGGGACATATATAGCCTAATGGGCATAATTATAGATGATCAGACTGACTAGGGCTAGGCCACTATGGACTAAGGTGGCACAATGATCAAGGAAATAAAGATAGGTTAGAAAATATTATAGATAGATACAAGGACAAAGGTTGATTTTGGTGGATTTATAAATAAAAATTACTCTATATTAGTTGATACATTCATTATTAAATTAGGTTGTCCCACTTGTCAATGAATTAGTATCAAAGAGTACCAATAATAGTGAGGGAAAATCCTATAATAATGATGGTGAGATGAGAGAGGGTACCTGTCCTAATAGATTCGATAGATAGATACATGTGTACGATGTTTAGGTGACCCTTGCTATAGTAATAGGGTTAATAAAGAATAAGGAACAAACTATAGATCAAGCAAAGCCATCATAACTTTGTAGAGTAGAGGATGATCAAGTAATCATAGAAAAGTTTCAAAGGGAGATCTTGATGAGTGTGATAGAGACCTATTGATTAAAGAAGTATGTGGTAGGAATACATACAAATTTTGTATGGGCTTAGATTGAGGCCACTAGAATACATGGGCTAATTATAGTGAGGGATACATAGATTTTGTCACTAAGGGGGTAAGTTTCCAATATGATGTCCATCTAGGTATAGTTGACTATGCAAGATATAGAGTTAGTGAAAATGATTAGTGAGTGAGACATGGGCCAAGTAGATGTAGAGAGGCTTTATGGAGAACATGATGAGTTTATGTAAATAATAACACAATAGGATCTAGCCAGGACACTAATAGATATAGTGCAGTTTAAGGAAGATGTGGTACAGGCCAAGGATGAGGTTGGATATTATCATAGTTTATATGATTCAATAGTACCAATATGGACATGACACCTAGCTTCTATAAGCACATCTAGAATTATATATTGAGCTAGACATTTATGTCATGTCATACTTCAACCTTAGAGAGATCAGTAGCATAACCTACTCCATAGACAAGAGTGATGGGTCCACTAAAACATACTCCACTACATGGTACATGATAGAGCTTTCAAGAGGATATGCCTAAGAGGAGTCCTCTTAGAGATTACTAGAGTCATAGATAATTGTTAGATTGGTAGATTTATATTTTTTTATTATGTATTATTTATGTCTAAACATTCATTTAATATTTATATATTCATTTTGATCTCACAATGTATATGGAATTTTATATTATTTCTATATATGATGTCAATATTGGTTTATTGATGTTGATGCATGATGTAAATAATATTTGAGATATTAATGTGTATGTATATTTATTTGAAATGGTTTTTGTGTTTCAATTTATATGATGATGTTGCACTTGACATAAATAACAAATGTGATGAATACCTTTCATTTACAACTCATTATGATGTGTTTTTATTTGATGTAGTGATGATGTAAAATGTAAATGACTCCTTTTACAAGTTTAATGGTAGATCATATTATGATTAACATATATGTAGTCATATGGTTCAATTATTATTTTTTTATTATGGAAATGTGATGAGGTTTTGATTATTGCATATGAACACATTTTATCCATGTTGATAGATCTTACAAGGCGATGTTTTCTATTAATGTGACATTATATATAAGCCTCAAGCACTTGATTTTTATTTTTCCACATGACATTATGAATCATAATTATAAAATGAATCATGATATCATTATTGTCATTTTTCATAAGGACTAGTTCAAATACAAATGGTCATAACTTATGATCAATATATAAAAAATCATGACCTAAGTGTAAATCATAATGCTTTAAACCAATATAAATTGAGATACAAATGTTCAAAAATATATATCAAGATCAGAATAATCAAGACCTAAGTGTAGAGCATAATGCGCTAAATAAAGACAAATAATCAATAAAACACACAAGTAAACAATCAATCTATTCACACGTAAATAGATAACCAAAAGTAATAATTAATAAGTTATAATTATTGTGAAAATGTAACAATAAGGTAATTCTCTTGTGCTACTACCTTTAAATATTTAGAATGTCAGATAAAAGAGTATGAAAATGTTGATAAATGGGAATAGGAGTAAATGGCCAAGTTGTCTTGGGATACCCCATGTATCAAAGCACTACCTAAATAGTCTATCATGGATCTTAGGCTGATGTTGTTATGCTAAAAATTGGGAGTGAATAAAAGTGGTGATTAAAAATAGGATGACATTATTAAAGAAGAAATGTAGTAATGGCTTGTAAAATGGTGAGAGCATATTTAGAGTCATCTTGTAAAATAATGAGAGTGTAGAGTAATTGTCTCATAAAATGATGAGAATAGAATAAGTGGTTCAAAAAAATGATGAGAGTGTTTTTAGAATTGGCTAAAAAAATAATGAAATCATAGAATAATGATAGTGAAAAATATAAAATAGGGGGAGTGATTAAAATGGAAATGATGGTGATTACGATGACCTTAGATACCCCATGTATCCAAGTGTTACCTACATAGTCTGTGTAGACCTCATGCTAATGTAGTTCTCCTAGAATTTGGGAGTGAAGGATAAAAGATGAAAATGTTGATTAAAATGATCATGATTGAATGAAAAATACCCTCCTAATTCATAGGTAAACACCTAAGGGATTGGGATGTGATTTAACCTTTTAGAATTTAACTAATGTAAATCCTAAGTTAGATTAAAGGGATGAGTTGTATAAATAAATTAAATAATATGCAATAAATAAACACTAGTTTTTTTATAGAATTTGGGTTGTTTTGAATTTATAAAAATAGCAAAAAATATGTAAAAATAGAGACTTATTTATAAAATGAGTATTGTAGAAGATATGGGTTATAAAAACTAGGTTACAAATAGGTATACTTGTCATCAACAGGGTCCCTAGGTATGATTATTTATTGGACAGTAGTGCCCCATCTAGACAATATAACCATGTCGCTCTAGTGTCTTAAAAATTGTGCTAGTCTCCCCTTTGTGGGAATGATCCTATTTTTTGGGAGCACTTACACTTGTGTTTCTAGTTTCTATTCATGTGCATACAAAATCTATAAATATTTATTGTGCATGGAATATCTAATTTAGATTTTAAATCTTAAACCTCCTTACAAGTATGGCATGATCTAAAAATGTGTGTTCATTAGTATAATAGGATGGACATCCTCAATACCTCACTGTGAAGAGATTTACTTACATATTAATACTACAAGGAGGGATCAAGCTCAATTTAGTTCTCCAACCTAGTGATTTGTGTAAGTGCAAGAGAATGCTAGAATTATAGTGGTTTTGAGTGCCTTGAGTGTGTTTGAGATTGGAAATATTTAAAATATGGGCTTAGCATAAATTTTGATGGTAGTATGTATAAGTAGGACATAATAGGGATTAATTACCTTTATTTTTCTCAACTTGTTTCTTATTTAAATAATATTTTTGCATTTATTTTCCATTTAGTGGATAGAGGTTTAAGAGTCTTGTATTTATTGTGTTCTATAGCTTGTGTGGGTAGTAAAATGTGTATGTTATGACCTTAAGAGGAGCATACATATTAAAAAATATCCATTCAAGAGAGTCAAGGAAAGGGAAACTATGACCAAGTTGGAGGCACTAACACCATATGGCTCTAGTGTCCTTCATGTGGTGCTAGTGTCCAATTGGTAGGATGTTAGTCATAATGGGTTAATATCTAGGAATGTAGTTTTGGGACTATGTTTGAGTTAATAGAAGATGATTGTGGTTTGCACAATAGATGAGAAAGTGTGATAAAGGCTATATGATATGTTTAGGGCTAATATAGGAATATAATATCTCAAAAAACACTCTTAACATCCAAATACCACTTTTAAGAGATTACATTTCCCCGCTCTTTATGTTATAAATGTAGCAAATAAAATTGACTAGTACAAAGGAAAAATAAGCATACAAAAACTTACCTATGAAGTGAAGCCTGTGTAACTGAGTCTGAGTATGTGAATCTAGGTATGCATATGTAAAACATGATCCAGAGCAAAAGACTATTATAAATATCAAAAAAATAATCCTTAATTAGGATATAATCAAAAGCAAAAGACTATCCTAAATAATGTAATTTAGTAAGGATGAGTAAAGAGATAGGAAAGAGGAAATGAATGAATACACCTCATTGGGTATGATAACCAATGTAAGAAATTGGTGAGAACCTATGTGTGTGAGTGTACATAGTGATCAAAAAATTAAATATTTTAGATTGAGATAATAGCTTTATCAATCCTCATATGTGGGTGGTTCAGGAACTCAATCTAGTTTTAACTCCATCCTAGCCCACCCTTGCTTGGTGGATCATGACCTATGAATAGCTTGGATAAGATCATGTGTCTAACCCTCTCATGTGGGTGGATCAAGAACTCAATTAGGTTATGACTCCATCATTTCCCACCTATGTGTAGTAAATTCATCTAAAAATGAATTGCAAAAAGTGGTAAAAGTATCTAATTGGTTATATTTAACTATGTATATCATCTCTACAACCACTTAGGTACATTAGGTAGATTTGGACCACTCAAGAATGAAAACCACTATAGATGAAGTAAGACATGAAACTAGTGACAACCTAAAACATGATAGCAAGTGTATATAATGTAGAGAATGACATGGAGTTTGACATTCCATTTGATCAACCTATGTGTAATTGAGCATATGGAAATTAGGTTGTGCACATACACCTAATGTAATATCTCACTATATTGATTTTAAATTATGTAATAAATATATCTATGTATCTAAACTAAATGTGGGAGTGATCATGTTTTGCATGATGTCCCCAAATCTAAGCAGATGGTGTGAATTTGTGATGAAATGAGTGTATCTAAGCAAAATTTAAACATAATTATCAATCCTATGACTATATCTATGTAAATGTATATTTTACTTCATGTACTATTTTGGTTAATTTGGATTGCCCTAAATTAAGGGCTACTATCCAATAGCTCCATGTAGTGTATAGTAGCACCCTTTTGTGCTAGTGTACCAACATAAGTGCTAATGTCTATCTAGTCTAAAATCTAGGTGATTGAACTACTTTTTTAGTCCCTATTTTTTCTTGGGTTTGACTTATTTTTGATTTTTGAAATTGAGCATGTGTGCTGAAAATGATATGTGAATAACAATGTAGGATCTTGGTATTTGAGAAAAACCCATATAAATGCCCCCTCTTTTGAGGGTATTTATGGAAATTACGTAATAATGATCCTCAAAATAAAATAGTTATGTAAAATGTGTTAGCTGGAGCATATATGAAAACTACATGATATTATAATACAATGTGAAAACATAACATAAGAATGTAAAAGAATCTAAGCATCAATATATCATGTAAGATTTATGTTGTAATATAGAATTACACAAGGTTATTAATATATATGTAATTAGTGTGTATAATAAAAAATATAATTATCTACCTAGGGGAATGGGGCATGATTTCCATCATGAAGCCTAATTAGCAAGGGTATATGCATGTCTCCCATGACATCAAAAACTAGTGTGTGTAACAAGCAAAGAGAAATGTCATAGTGAAGATGCATAAATAAATCATACATACAAAACACATGAGGCATGCAAAATTAGGCCAAGGGGCCATAATATAAGGGACATGCGCACATGTCACTAAATATGAGAATGAATACAAATAAAGACATATTCAAATGTCTATATACATAAGCAACAATTAGTTTGGCTTAAAACCACATACAAGGACATGTTAAAATGTACACATATACAATCTAGAAAACACACACAAGGGACATGGGAAAATGTCCAATGCAAACATACATAGAAGTGGTTTAGAGCAAAAGGGCAAAGGCATATTCAAATGCCCTTGAAATGGAAGAAGCATAGGAAAAACAATCAAGTCTAAACTATGAAAGATAGAAATGAAAACATGTCAATTGTGTAGTTTAAATCTATGTAAATGATAGGTTGTACATATACTAAGTCTAACTAGTGATGGTTAGAAAAACATCTGAGCATGATTAGCAATGATCAATATCAATATATATATCAATGTGTAAACTAGACTATATAGAATAAAAGAATAAAACTTGGTAGTAGAAATTATGTATGAGATGCCCTTGAGTGCATGGATGTATCAAATGAGTAAACCTAGATCAGTGTATATGCGACATGGATTTTTCCACTTCGTTTGATCAACCTGTGTCTAATTGAGAATAAGGAAATTATGTCATTCACATGCACCCAATCTAATATATCACTATACTAATTTTGAATTGAGTATGTAATAAATGTATCTTTGTATCTAAACTAAATATGGGAGTGATCATGTTGTGCATGATGTCCCAAAATATGAGTACCTAGTGTGAATTTGACATGAAATGAGTGCATCTAAACAAAATATAAACATAATTATCAAGCTTATGATCATATCTATGCAAACCTATATTGTACTTGGTGTCCTATTTTGGTTAATTTGGATTTACCTAAATTTAGGGTTATTATATAATAGCTCCATGTAGTGGATAGTAGCACCTTGTGGTTCTAGTGTACCAATTTAGATCCTAATGTCTATCTAGTCTAAAACCTAGGTGATTGAACTAATTTTTGAGTCCCTATTTTTTCTTGGGTCTAACCTATGTCTGGTTTATGAAATTGAGCCTATATGCAATAAATGATATGTGAATAGCAATGTAGGATCCTAGTATTTATGAAAAACCCTTATAAATAGCCCTTCTATTGAGGGTAGTTTTGGAACCTATATAATAACTATCCTCAGAATAAAATAGTTATGTAAAATGTGTTAGCTAGAGCATATATGATAACTATGTGATATTCCAATATAATGTGAAAACATAACATCAGAATGTAAAAAAATCAAAGCATAGATATGTCATGTAAGATGTATGTTGTAATATATAATTACACAAGGTTGTTAATATAGATGCACTTAATGTATATAATAATATATCCAAGTAGCTACCTAGGGGGATGGGGTATGATTTCAATCATGGCACCCAGCTACGAAGGATATATGCATGATGTCTCCCATGGAATCAAAAATTGGTGTGTGTAACAAGCAAAGACAAATGTCAAGGTGAAGATGTATATAAGAAAGCATACATACAAAAAACATGATACATGTATAAGTAGACCAAGGGGCCATAATATAATGGACATGGGAACATGTCACTAAATCTAAGAATGAATGCATATAAGGACATCTTCAAATGCCCACATACATAAGAAACAATCAATTTATCTTAAAGACACATAAAAGGACATGTTCAAATGTACACATATATAATTAGGAGAACACTAAAAAGGTACATGGGCACATGTCCAAGGCATACATACATAGAAGTGGTTTAGAGTTAAAGAGCAAAGGAAAATTCAAATGCCCTTAAAATTGAAGAATCATAGGAATGAAAATGTGTATAACTATGTAGTACAGATATATGCAAATTCTAGGTTGTACATATACTAAGTCTAACTATTGATGGTAAAAAAAACATCTAAGCATGAGTAGTAGTGATCAATATCAATATATATCAATTTATAAATAGAATGTATAGAATAGAAGAATAGACCTTAGTAATAGAAATTATGTATGAGATGCCCCTGAGTGGGTGGATGTATCAAATGAGTAAACCTAGATCAGTGTAGATACCCCCAATGGGTAGATTATAGCAAGTCTAGATCATTATAGTGGACTAGATTCTTATATGTAATTTGTAATCACTTGACAAGAATAAGTGAAAAATCTAATGTATGATAAAACTGACTATACTAAGATAGTTAGAATAAGTAATATATGAAAATTAGAATAAATTTAAACATAGCAATGCATAAAATTTATAAATTTTGTGTTTTATGAGTAATATTTGAATGTTTTTGTGTTTTGACATGTTATATTATTTTTTTATTTTTTTATTATAAGCTATGTACAAGCAAATGAAAATAAACTATGTAAAAAGAACTAGAGAGAAGGAAATATGTAGAATAATTAGAAACCATACTAACCAATGAGTCTCATGGGAGACTCACTATCACTATGACTTGTGTTCAATAAAATAATTATGATCGTGCATTTTGTGTGAAAGGGAAACTATAATCTCATAGTCTATTGTGTAAAGTAATATATGTCTAAATCTATCTATGTAGTGATGTTATGAATCTATGGCACTGAATATGATGCCCTATGAGTTTTAGGGGTCTTAAGAACCCATATATAGAAAAATATGTAGGAGACATAGGTTCCTTATGATGAGAATCCCTAGAACCTAATAAAATTGATCTCAACATAAACTATGTAGAGGAAGGTCATGTAGAATCTGTGATGTATCTATGACACAAAGGTCTCTCTAATAATGGTCTCCATAAGAGAGTGTGTGTACATATCAATATTTTAGGATTAGACCTCACCTATAATGGTGTCTATACTAAATTTTTTAATGTATGGATAGGAACAATAATCTCAAATGTAATTGATTTGTGTAATATCTAGTAATGGTGTTAGAACTGTAACCAGTGTCTATGTTAAGATTATGATTAGAAGATACACTAAAACTACTTGTGGGATGGGTAGATAATTTAGAGATATGGGGAAAAGTCTCTTTAAACATCTTTACCTATATTTTACAAGTGTTCCCTTCACAAGTACTTCATATGACCACTAGTTTTCACTAGGTAACTTAGTTTTGGTCACAAATGTCAATTTTTGATATAGGATTCAAGAGGTCAATATTTTTTCCAACAATAGTTTTATAAAATATTTTTATACCTATTCTACCCCTTGTGAGTCCTCATACTAACCTCATTTTGTTAAGTTGTGGAGCTAAAAGCTTCACTGTTATGCAAATGGTGAAGGTTGCTAGGTTATAAAGTAACTGACGTCGGTCAGAACCTACTGACATGGGTCAGGCAGGAACCAAAATCTATTGACATCAGTTATGCATCAGCCAACATTAGTCATCTCTAGATAGATAGTGACTGACATTGGTCACCTGTGTGTTTCTAGAACTGGTCTAATTTTAGATGGATAGTGAGTTTGCATGTAAAGACTAATTTTAGTCTTGAGTCTGTGTTTTTAATTATTGTTTGGTTTGGGGTTCTATTTAAGAGACCCATGGGGTTGTATTGTAATAAGGACTAAGAAGGATTAGATCCTCAAGTGTAAGATATAGAAGGTCTACAAGAGTGCAAGATTAGGAAGATCTACAAGTAAGCAAGGTCAGTTGATCTGTGGGGTAGCAAGATCAATAAGATCTGTGGGTGTGTGTGTGTGTGTGTGTGTGTGTGTGTGTGTGTGTGTGCAAGCTTAGTTAGATCTATGAGGTAACAAGATCAAGAAGATCTGTAACACACGGTGTAAGCAAGACCAATTAGATCTGAAGGGTGCAAGATCAAGAAGGTTTGTCGATGAAGGTAGGCAACAAAAACCATTGGGTTGATTGTCACTTGGAGCATACAACAACTCAATATTGAGTTGATTGTTGGTTGTAATTGATTGTGAGAGAGAGAACTCTTGAGGGAGAATTACTATACACTGAAGAGGTGTGGGAAGAGTGAGATTTCTTCATTGTATTTCCTTTTGGAAGAGTGTTAATATAGATAGTATTATTTCTCATATCATCTATTCTTTATTCTTTCTAAATTCTAGTTACATATTACTTCTGGTTTAATTATGTGTTTAGTTACTTATACAAAGGTAATCAATTGTACTCTAAGGAGGATCCTGATAGTTGGTATCAGAGTAGGTTCATCCGATCGTGTTAGTGTTTGTTGATTACAGGTCACTCACAGGGGTTTCTATTTGAGTGGGAGTAAAGCAATGGTAGAAGAAAGTAAGCTAAGAATGGAGAAATTCAATGGCAAGAATTATCAATTATGGAGGATGAAAATAGAAGATTATCTGTATTAGAAAGATCTATACATACCATTGGGTGGGGTTTCAAGTAAGCCCACATATATGTAAGATGAAGAATGGAATGTTCTTGATAGAAAGGCTCTTGGCACTATAAGGCTGAGCCTGACATCATCTGTGATCTCCAACTTATCATAGGCAAAGACAATGATAGAGTTAATAGAATATTTGGAAAATTTATATGAAAAACCCTCAGATTCAAATAAGGTATTTCTTATGAAGCAATTATTTAATTTGCAAATGTAGGAAGGTGGATCAGTATATAGTCATCTTAGTGATTTCCATGGATTAGTAAATCAGTTAATTTTAGTCAAAATAGATTTTGATGATGAAATTAAGGCTCTCTTAATCTTATGCTCTTTACCTAAAAGTTGGGATAGATTGGTAATGGTAGTTAGTAATATTGCATCTGCTTTAAATATCTTGAAAGTTGATGATGTTGTTAGTGTAATCTTAAATGAAGAAATTCACAAGAAAAGCACAAGGGAAACATCAGGTAATGCTTTAAGTCTTGAAAGTAGGGAAAAGCAAAGAGAGAAGATTAAGCAAGGTAAATCAAGGTCAAAGATAGGTAGTAGATCCAAATCTAGAAATAGAGGTATAACCTACTATAATTGTGGAAAGAAAGGGCATGTAAAGAAAGATTGTTGGTTGGTAGAAGATCAGCATGAAGGAAATAAAGAAGCAAATGATGCAGATATTATTGCATGAGATGCTCTTATATGTTCTTTGGATAAATTATAATCTTGGGTTTTAGATTCTGGTGCCTCTTTTCATGCAACCCCAAATAGAGAATTTTTCCATGATTATGTCCATGGAGACTTTGGAAAAGTTTATTTATGGGATGGTGATCCTTGTCAAATTGTTGTCAAAGGGAAAGTGTAGCTGAAATTGCAGACTGGAAACACATGGGTGTTGAAGGATGTCATGCATGTACCCCTCTTAAAGAGGAAATTGATTTTTGTATGGAAGTTGGGTGATGACAGTTGCACAGTAACTCTCACAACAGAATCTTCAAAAGTTTCCAAGGGTGCACTTGTATTAGCAAGAGGTAAGAAAGTAGGTACACTTTATCTATCTACTTGTATTATTGATTCTCCTTCTATTTTATCTACTTTAGATGTAGATGCAAAGATGTGGCTTTGTAGGCTTCATCACATGAGTGAGAATGGAAAGGATGTTCTTAAGTCAAAAGGTAAGCTTTCAGATTTGATAGACCGAGATTTCTGTGAGCATTGTATTTTTAGGAAACATGTGAAAGTGAGGTTTCTCACAAATGGGTCAAAAAAGAAGAAGCACAAATTGGAGTTTGTTCACACAAATGTGTGGAGACTAGATCAGGAAGCTTCTATTAGAGGATCATAGTGTTATGCTACAAGAAAGGATTGGGTTTATTGCATAAAGAGGAAATCTGATGTTTTTGACATATTTAAGAACTGGAAAGCCTTGGTTTTCAAGGAGAAGGTGATGGATAGTGATCAAATCAATAGGCTAAATAATTTTGAGTAGGAAAATATTGATTTGGAAAATTTTATGATCCAAAATGAGCTCACGGGTAAAAAACATCACTCACAAGAAAACACATACACTGACGTTGATCAGGCAGAGACTGACATCGATCAAGTAGGAACCAATATCAGTTTGGTGGAGACCAAATAAATGATGTTAGGCAAGTGGAAACTGATGTTGGTTAGGTAAGAACTGATGTCGATCAGGTTAGTCACATGGAACTAACATCGATCAAGTGTAGACTGAGAGATGACCAGGATCAGTCACTGTTAGAATAAAATTTGGGCAGACAACAAGCTATCAATGAGTCTCAAATGCCTATGAGGAGGTCTAAAAGGGTACGTAAGCCTCAAATTCATTATTCCCCTTCTTTATACTACTTGTTGCTCACTGATGGTGGAAAACTAGGAAGTTTTGAAGAGGTAATATAGGTAAAATCTAGGAAACAATGGGAGCATGGCATGAATGAGGAAATTGATTCCTTGGAAAAGAACCAAACGTGGGATTTGGTAGAGTTACTAGCTAGAAATAAAGAACTAAAATATGAATGGATTCATAGGTTAAAGAAAGGAGAGAATGGATAGGTGAGATAGAAGGCGAGGTTATATGGTCTTGAGCAAGCTCTAGGACAGTGGTATTTGAGGTTTGATAGGTTTATGACAAAGTATGGCTTTAGTCAATGTCAATGTGACCATTGTGTTTATTTTACCAAGTTGGATAATAGTAGCTACATTATCTTGTTACTATATGTAGTGTATATGCTTATTGCAGGGTCACACATGTAAGGAATTGCTGAGCTAAAGGTAAAAGTAGCTTAGACATGTGCTAGGAAGGATTTATAAGGAGCAAAGAAAATCTTTAGCATGAGTATTTCTAGAGACAAGGAAAATCACAAGTTGATTTTGTTTCAAGAGGATTATGTGAATAAGGTAGTAGAGAGGTTTGATATGCAAGATGCAAAACTGATAAGCACACCTATGGTTGGATAGTTCAAGTTGAGCTATGAACAGTGTCTTAAATCACATGATGAGGCTGGGTACATGGTGTGTACTAGACCTGATATGGCCAAAGCAATGGGAGTTGTCAACAAGTTTATGGCCAATCCAGGAAAGGAGCACTGGAAAGTAGTTTAGTGGATTCTCAGATATTTGAGAGGGACCAGTAGCAGGTATTTATGCTATGCAGGGTCAAACACTTCTCTACATGGGTATGTAGATTCAGATATGGTAGGTGACTTGGATGGCAGGAGAAGCACCAAAGGATATGTGTTCACTATTGGTGGAATGGTAGTTAGCTAGATTTTAGAGATGTAGAAGGTTGTTGCAGTCACAGTGGCTAGCAAGGAAAAGATACATACGGATAAGAACTCTGTAGATATGTTAACAAAGCTAGGAACAAAGGAGAAGTTGAATCTTCATTCAAATTTTGTTGGTCTTCAATATTGAACTTGAAGATGGGGATACAAGCCAAAAATAAAATTAGAGGATGTTGCTATATAGGTATAGGTACAGGTGCAGCTATTCATCTCCAAGTGGGAGATTGTTAAGTTCTGGAGCTAAAAGCTTCATTGTTATGCAAATGGTGGATGTTGGTGGGTTATAAAGTAATCTACGTCAGTCAGAACCTGCTGACATGGGTCAGGTAGGAATCAGAATCTACCAACATCGGTTATGCATTGGCTAACATCAGTCATCTCAAGATAGACAGTGACTGACGTTAGTCACTTATGTGTTTCTAGAACTGGTCTAATTTTAGATAGACAGTGAGTTTGCATGTAAAGACTAATTTTAGTCTTGAATCTATGTTTCTAATTATTGTTTGGTTTGGGGTTCTATTTAAGAGACCCATGGGGTTGTATTGTAATAATGACTAAGAAGAATTAGATCCTCAAGTGTAAGATATAGAAGGTCTGCAAGAGTGCAAGATTAGGAAGATCTACAAGTAAGCAAGGTCAGTTGATCTGTGGGGTAGCAAGATCAATAAGATCTACAGGTGTGTGCAAGCTCAGTTAGATCTGTGGGGTAGCAAGATCAAGAAGATCTATAACACACAGTGTAAGAAAGACCAATTAGATCTAAAGGGTGTAAGATCAAGAAGGTTTATGGATGAAGGTAGGCAACAACAACCATTGGGTTGATTGCCACTTGGAGGGTACAACAACTTGGTATTGAGTTGATTGTTGGTTGTAATTGATTGAGAGAGAGAGAACTCTTGAGGGAGAATTATTGTATGCCCAAGAGGTGTGGGAAGAGTGAGATTTATTCATTGTATTTCCTTTTGGAAGAGTGTTAATATAGATTTTATTGTTTCCCATATCATCTATTCTTTGTTGTTTCTGAGTTCTAGTTACATATTACTTCTAGTTTAATTCCGTGTTTAGTTAATTATACAAAGGTAATCAATTATACTCTAAGGAGGATCCTGACAATTTTTTTTTACGATTCAAGAGGTCAATATTTTTTACAATAATAGTTTTATAAAATATTTTTATACCTGTTCCACCCCTTGTGAGTCCTCATACTGACCTCATCCTTAAATTCCTTTGGTTGAGGCTCACAATGTCTTCACAAAGCTTGTAGCATTTTTTTAAAACTTTTTTCCTTGTTTGGAACAACTAACAAAGCAAATCAAGAATCTTAATACAAATTCAAGGACAATTTTGGCCTTAAAATTCATACCTCTTCCTTATGTCATAACTCCCTAGGAAAAATACACTTTCTTTAAGCCACCCCTTAATTAACCCTCCAAACTAATAAATCTCCTTAGTCTAAGTAATGTATGGACAACCAATAAAAATAATGATATTTTTGGATACCCTTTTGCCTCATTCATATTATTAAATCATTTATTTCCATTCTTATTAATATAAATTTGCCTTACCTTCAGTACACTTACTTCATCAGTCTTTCTTTAAACCTATTACTATGACATAGTCATGAAGTCCATAAAATTGGGGATTGTATAATTATGAAATCTCTTTTATTAGTTATATTTCATTGAATTATGAAAGAATACAAAATTTGTGAAATATTTTATGACTAAAACTCTTTGTATAACCAAAACCCTAGTTTGATGGTTTCATTACCTGTACATAGGGTGAGAGCCTAAATTATTCCATAATTTGATTTATACAACATTCCAAGAGACCAAATAACTTGCCTCAAGACTATTTTGTGGCCTAAACTTAATACAAAAAGTTATATTCTTGTATCATCCTTAACACTCTTAAAAAATCTAAAACACAAAAGACTACACGTATAAAGAAAACTATGTTGGGGTTTGCAATAACCTTTTATTCACTCAAGACTACAATATCTTCATAATGGACCTCCTCAGGGGTTTTAGGTCCTTCCTTAATAGTATCAAAACACAAAAAATTCAAATTACTGACCATTCACATGTATATAAGTGTGTACTCTTACATTATGTTGTGCAAACTAGATACTTTATGCCAATAGGGTTCTCTTGCCTATGACCAATAGTTGTAAGATTGTATCTAAATTAACATTGGGTGTTTGTACACCTAATCACCTTTATACTCTACCAACTCTAACCACAATTCTCTCTTATAAATTCCACTATATTTCCAAGATAGTAAACCATCTATAAAAAGGGTTCTTTGACTATCAACAACTATAGAAAATAGGGTACGACTATAGTAAACAACTTATCATTTCCTTCCAACATATGTGTTGTCTTTCCAATCCTTATTGGGGTTATAAAAAATATATTTTATTCAATTATTTCCTTCATAAATCCTATCTCAATAATGGAACAATCTACTTCTATAGAACTAGGTATTCCTTCATTTCATGACTATTACATCACAAAGTATAAGGCAAAGTTGACTTATTTGTGTTTCTTTTACATTGAAGGGCTTATTAAACCAATAGATAGGTAATAGGGTGCTTATCATATTCAATAAATAATCCACAATGGAGATTATTAATACATCCACTTGAAACCATTGCTCAATCTTACTTCCTTTGGCAATAACTCACAATCCTTCCAAACCTATAGACATATAGAATATATGCAAGCATATAGCCTTTAAGGATCACTTAAATAAATGTATATATTTATATAGATAACAACCCACACATCTTAAAGGAAAAACAATACAGTGACCAACTTATCTTTATTCATTGAAATAACATTCTTTACAACATAGTCCATTCATGGACTCTAACATCCTCCATGAGGGTTATTAAAGCTTTTATAATTATTTAAAATTTATCCATCCTCTTGGATACCCCTCTCTCTCCCTCATTATTTCCTCTCCTAATCCATCTAAATCTTAAAATGAAACTTCCTCTCCTTTTTAGCATTTGTTTTCTTAATGAGTTATAAAACTTCTTATTCTTAAATCCAACATATGGGTGAAGGTTACAAAACCAAAACATGACTTAGAATTTATGACCATGAAAAATATGACTTTGAACACTTTTTGTAAGACTTATTGACTCTCTTACACCATCATGTTTTCTTCTAACCCTCTTAGACTAGTTTTATGCTCTCCTAGGCTCTTACAAACATTTGAATTATCAAATTTCCTTTTTTTGAGGGAAAACACCTATAATTCCTATAACACACCTCTATGATTCCAAATGGATTACAAGGACACAATTAAACCTCATAATTCCCTTCTCATATATTGACATAGATCTTTGACCAATGTTTGACCAGTTATGACAATATTTTGAAAATGATGTTCTTTAGCTTCATGCTTCTGTATCATACTCCCTAGGAGGGAGAAAACTTAAGCTCCATATTTTTCCTTTCCTTCCAATTTATATTTTTAGGTTCCTTCATGCTTACCTGATTGGTTTTCACTGTTAATTTTTTCCCTTTCCTTGACAAACTCTTGCTTGTCCTTTTTTGGTCTTGTCTAACTTTCTTATCCATGCATCTTCCATCTCTATGAAATATTACAACTAATATAGACTATTGTTCTCTACATTTTCCATCTTTTACAATTCATCTTTCCCTCCATCATACTTAGTTTCAATTAGATAGACCTTATTCTCTTTACTCATGCTTGTTTGATAGCTTGCTTCCTCATGAATTTTGATTGATTTTTGCTTCTTGAGTGATGTTTTGTTATTAATCATATTTTAAATTTCTTCATTAGGCTCTAGTTGCCTCTTATGTATCTCAATATTTTTCTTTTTCTGATATATACCCTCTTTTTCTTCCTCTTCTTCAAAATCCTTGACATTTTGATGCTCTTTCCTCTCATCTTGCTCACTATACAAGAGCAACTTCTTGTTCCACTCAACCTCACCATAATACAACATGACTTTACCAATATTTGGCTATCAATATTCATGTTTAGTAAATGTAAACTCATCTTGCTCTTGACCCATGAAATATCTCACCTTTTTTTCCTCTTCATACTCCATTTGGTTTCTTACTTGCTTGCATATTTATATCTTTATTCACACAACTTATTATACTTCTCTTTTCTTCCATTATCTTGATATTTCTTTGAGTTATTACATGAATTTTACCTACTAAAATTCATATTATTTCAGCCTCTTTTATGGGTTGAACATGTACTCTATCATCTCCAACTCTTCTTGTAACTTTTGTGCATCAATCTCTTCATATTCTTTATCAAACCTTGGTGTATGTTGTTCTTCATTATCTTCGAATTTTTTTTTTAATCTTTTCCTTGGAATCCATAATTTTTGAGAGTCATATAAATCTAATTTAGATGCATAATTATCAAGCAATCTTTGAGGTGCTTCATCCTTATCTTGCTTTGCTAAACACTAACTCATCAATGTCATTATTTCCATGTACATGAGCTTTTTATCATTGGAATCAAATTCACAGACATCATCATATAAAAATTTTGAAAAAAAATATTTCAAACACTTATCTTATTTTATACATTCATCTTCTTGTATACATGGTTCTACCTTCATCTCTCTTGCTTGGTTTGCCTGCATAATCTCTTTTGCTTGCATGATAGGCTTGTTATCTTTATCTACCTTCATGTTTACTTGTGATTCACTTTCCATATGATTGTCTTGTGTTTTTTACATACCTTTTATGAACCACTTGTTGCCTTGTACCTTCTTACACTAACACTTGATTTTATTTTCATATATTTCATGCCTCATGCCTTTGTTCTCTACCATTCCAACTTGGTATAATTTTATATTTCTACTTTGATTATATAATTTTACTTGTTTTCCACTCATGATTTTGATTTGTTTAACCTCTTGTTTGAGGTTAAAATTCCTTCTTCTCATCACCTATTTATTTTATCCACTCAGGTCATTCATACACATTCCCTTGTTCTCCTTTTAAGGCCTGAAATCTATCATTATTCTTATCAACCCACATATCATCCTTTTTTCCAACACATATTCAATTAAAATAAATATTTAGACACTCATTTACCTCTAATGGCAACTATTGTAATCTTGTTTCTTACTTCATATCTTCTTTGGTGACCTTCATATCTTCTTTGCATGCTTATTATCTAATTTTAGGTGTTGTACTTGATAATGTATCATAGTATACCTCATTATCTTAAATTTCATCTTTTGAAATGACTTAAATCTCCATCATCTTATCTTCTTTAAGAGGTTCCTTTTCTTTGCCATCCTCTTTCCACTTGATGGGTAGTGTTCTTGACCCATCCTTTAATAACTTTGAGGCCTCATGCTTGGTTTTCATTAACCTTATCTTCATACATGAAAATAAAAACTTCAAATTAATGTTAGAATATGAAATGAGAGACCATATAGTCTCTTTGAATGTCCTTGGCATAGACATTGCCCATCTTCTCTTCTTTTCTTTTCCTTAATGTGTTATTCTCGACACTTTTATCTTCTTGTTATCTTAAATAAGAACCCTCTTATATATCTCTATTTATTATTGATTGCTTGGAAACATATCTCTTTTCTTTCCCCATTATTCTTCTCTCTTTCTTCTTATCATCTCTCAAGATGCCATTCTTGTGCCTTCTTCTCACAAGTGACTCTAGTGGCCACTTTACTCTCCTTATCACATTCTAGCTAGTCCATTGGCTTTCTTGTTCTCTTATGGGATTCATCATTAGCTCTATAATATATATACATTTACCAAAATCTCTTCTTCTATCTTCCACCTCTCTCTATATATCCATGTTCTCCATTTCTATTTGTATTTTAGGCTTATTTAGACCTTCCTCTTAACAAGTCTATCAACCTCTTAGGCCTATTTTAAGTATTTCCTCTTCCTTTGTCCTCTATTTTGGACCTCTTCTTACCCTTATTATTTCTCTTTTGGATTATTCTTTATTATCTCTTCTCTATTAGAGCTCTATTGTTCTCTTTTCCTCTCTCTTTTCTAGTCTTCTCTTGACTAGCTTCTTGTCCTTCTCAAAGGACTTTGGGGTTGTTTCACATCTCTTTATCAATATTATTCTCCTGTATATTGACCTTAATATATCAGACCTAAAATATTATTCTCTCATAATAACCTACAAGGTGTCATCTTATGCATACCTCTTAGCATTATGCATTCATCTCAAATTAATATCTTGTAAAGAATTCAATTTAAAACTCCAATAAATCTTACCAAGCTCTGATAAAAAATTATGTTGAGGTATGGAGAGAATTATATTTGAAAAATCTTTACCTAGATTTAATAAATGTTCCCTTCATGAGTCCTTCATATGACTACATTAGCTTTCACTAGGGAACTTAGCTTTCATCTCAAATTTCAAATTTTGATATGATCTTCAAGAGGTTAATATTTTATCCAAATATGGTTTTATACAACCTTTTTATACCTATTACACCCCTTATAATTCCTTATATTAACCTCATCCTTTAATTCCTTTAATTGAGGCTCACAATGTCTTCACAAGGCTTGTAGTCTTTTTTAACATTTCTCCTTTTTGGGAACAACTAAAAAACCAAATAAAAAATATTATTAAATATTCAAGGACAATTTTTGGACCTATAACTCATACCTCTTCCCTATTTCACAACTCCTTATGCAAAATACACTTTCTTCTTTAAGCCACCCCTTAATTAGCCCTCTAAAATGACACATCTCCTTCATCTAGGTAATGTATAGAAAACCAATCCAAACTAATGATATTTTTAGATACCTTTTACCTCATTAAACTTAATAAATCATTTTCCCCTTCCTCTTAAGATAAATTTACCTTACCTTCAGTACCCTTACTTCATTAGGCCTTCCTTAGACCTAGTGATATGACACAGTCATGAAATCTGTTCAAATGGGGATTAAACAATTATAAAATATCTTTGGTCAATTAGTTCACATTTAATTATGTAAGAATAAAAAATTTGGGTAATATTTTATGGTGAAAACTCCTTGTATCAACAAAACCCTAGTTTTATGGTTTCTTTTCCTTCACCTAACCTAAGAGCCTAAATAATTCCATAACTTTAGTTATACAACATTAAAAGAGACTAAATAAATTTACTCAAGACTATTTTTGTGTCCTAAAACTAATACAAAAATTTAAAGTCTTGTATCATCCTTAACACTCTTAAAACATCCAAAACACATAGTATTATAAGTATAAAGAAGACTGTGTTGGGGTTTCCAAGAACATTTTGTTCACTCAAGACTACAATATCTTCATAATGTACCTCCTCAATATTTTTATATCCTTACCCAAAAATATTATAATATAAAAAATTCCAATTACTTACCATTCCCATGTATATAAGTGTGTACTCTTACCTTATGTTGTACAAACACTGTACCTTATCCCAATAGGGTTTTCTTGCCTATGACCAATAGTTATAAGATTTTATCTAGAGTCACATTGGGTGTTTTTACACATTCTCACCTTTATACTCTATCAAATAAAACTACAATTATCTCATAAAAATTCCAATTTATTTCCAAGATAGTAAACCATCCAAAATAAGGGTTGTTTGATTGTCTAGAATTTTAGAGAACATGGTATAACTATAGTAAATAGCTTACCATTTTCTTCCAACCTATGTGTTGGATTTTAAATCATTATTGGGGTTACAAAAAATATATTGTATCCATTGTTTTCATTTATAAATCCTATCTCAATAATTGAATAATCTACTTCTTAAGAACCAAATATTCCTTCATTTCATGACTAGTGCATCATAGAGTATAAGGTAAAGTTGCCTTATTTATGTTTAGTTTACATTGAAGGGATTATCTAAAAATTTTAGAGGTTTTTATGGTTTTGATCATATTCAACAAAAAACACACAATGGATATTATTAATACATCCACTTAAAACTATTGTTCAATCTTACTTCCCTTGGTTGTAACTCACAATCCTTCTAAACTTACAGACATATAGAATTTATACAAGCATATAGACTTGAAGGATCACTTAAAGAAATATATGTGTGTGTGTGTGTGTGTGTGTGTGTGTAGAGAGAGAGAGAGAGAGAGAGAGAGAGATAATAATCCACACATCTTGAAGGAGAAATAATATACTCACCAACTTATCTTTATTCATTGAAATAACATTCTTTACAACACAATCCATTCATGGACTTGAACATCCTCCATGAGCATTCTTAAGGATTTTATCATTATTTAAAATTTATCCATATTATAGGAGACCCCTCTCTCTCCCTCATTATTTCCTCTCCTATGCCATCTAACTCTTATAATGAAATTTATTTTCTTTTCAATGTTGGTTCTCTTGATTAGTTACAAAATAACTTCATATTCTTGAACCCAACATATTAGTGAAGGTTAAAAAACCAAAACATGACTTCCACTTTATGACCATGAATTATATGACTTAAAACACCTATTACAAGGATTATTGACTCTCTTACTATTATAGGCTCAATTCACACCCTTGGAGAGGGTTGTTAATGCTTTCTCTAATTGAGATTATAAAATTATGAAAACCCCAGGCTATGGGTCACCTATGTTGGGGATAAACCTTCAAAGTAGGCCAAATTCCTCTTTGATGATCACCTAAAACTAAAACCAATCCCAATGCTTCATTTGAAAAGGGTTATAAAGAGAGTAAGGGCTCATAAGAAAACTAAAAGGGTGATACACCAAAATTAAGTGGGCACTCACATAAGTTTAAACCCAAACTAGATTATAAAAATATAACTATGACTTACTCAATCTCACAATCTCACAAATTGCACAAATATTTCATAAAAAGAGGTCCAAAATAGAACACTAATCTAGACCTAAAAATTGGTTTGAGAACATCTTCAAAGTGTCAAGCAGAAGGATATCAAATTAGAAAGAATCTCCTTCATGAATTTACCATACACAAATATAGGAAGCACTGGTTAAAGATAGGAGACATTCAAAGAGTTGATCTTATTACTTGAAAAGGTAATTATTAAAATATTTTTATAGGGTTTAACATTATTAAATGATCAAACTTTTATAGTATTCTCAATGAGTATCCTTTTCTCAAAAAGAAAATGCTAAAATTTGAAAAAAAAAAGTTGAGAACCCTTACAATGGGAAAGAGACTAGGGTATATACAAGAAGAGAAGTAGCTAGAAGGAATGGGTCAGCATGATATCAAGAAAAGGAAACCTCTCTTGGGTCATTAAATTAATTTAATCCATCACCTTTTACTCCTTATCCAATGTAACATTGTCTCCTTTTCCATCAATCAAAATTTTATGTATGGCTTATTGAGTGAGAAGGTCCCAAAAGGATTTTTATAATGCATTAAATGCTCTTAACTATAGTTCCCAATAATAGATATTTTAATTGATACTTCACACCAAATCCTTCTAGGAGAGAAAATTTTTATGATCATGGACCTAACTGAAACATGATTTGGGGCCTTTAGGTGGCTTCTGGTTAAGATATGACCATGTTAAAGAATGAAGATCTTTTTCATTAATTACACCTCTACATTATCTTCATGCTTGGGTCATAGGCCTATCTATAGGTGTAAAACCAATTTTAGACTATTATTTTCCATATATTTTTCATATTATTATATAACTATAGAAAATATAGCACTTTTTTCTATTTAACATGTCTAAAAGACCCATCCTTTCTTTACAAGAACCCAAACCCATATATGCATACATGGATCCTCCTAAAAACATCAAAAAATTCTATAGGAACAAATCTACCTAAGTAATAATATGAATTATAGGTCCATATTTTAACCTTAATAGTGATTCATATGTTTTTCTTACATCTCGCTGCATTACCTAGACCATTTTGTGGCATTTGAACCAACCCTAATGGCATTGGAAGACCCTATAAAACCCTATATTTCATGGTAAAAAATATATTTCTAACCCTCTTCAAAAATATTAGGCCTATCTTTAATCTAATTGGTTGTCAAAAATCAATTTGGCTCTTTGACAAGTTGACTCAACTCACTCCATCGATTCAATTTGTATGAAATCTCGTAGATCATCAATCTACCACTAATTAAACATGTCTTTGAAATTTATCACACATATATTTGATTTAAATATTCACTAACTCTTTTATTGGCTCTCATGATTAGATCCAAATGTATGAGGTAATTTAGACCATCAATATATTGAGACACACTATTTGAAAACAAATGACTAGTTCATAGTCTTAAAGTTGATGTCCTCACTCTTATCAAATGACACTTTCATGACCGTCATTAATAGTTGTGTGACCATAAAATTTAATCTTAGTAGGGATATGTATTTTTGTTTTTAACTTCGACATTGGAATGAATGTCTCACATTGTAGGTCCATTTTCAAAGGCTTATAATTTGAAGAGCAAAATTTCTAGAAGCCTCAAACATTCAAGAGATGTTTCTAAGGTCAAGAAGGACAAACCCATTTGATCTAATAGTCTTTTGAGTTTTTGGGTGAAAATATAAAAGGCCCAAACTAATGGATCCATATATATTCCATGTGACATCCTAGTGATAGTTAATCTCTTTTGAATAACTATGGGAAACCTAGTGAAAAATGATTGAAGAGCCAACTTTGCACACACATAACTTCATTTATGATATGGTAGAGGACCTAGGATTTGGTACATATGATCTTGACATAAAATCAAATAAATGCAAATGATGAATTCTTATTAACTCATTGACACATGTTATATTTAGCTTCAAAAAATTACCTACTTGTGTTTTCTATATGCTTCATCAAACCATGCAATAATTTTCTATGTGGGCCCAAAAATGGCCAACATATTTGGTTACTCACAAGGAAGCATGCCTACTATGCTTTGAGAACCTAGATCATTGTCTTATCTAGTTTATTGGAGATGGAGTCATTATATTCTATAACTAAGTTGAACCTCTCTTTTGAATTAACAAGGATCAAAAGAAATAAAACATAATAAAATGCCTGAGGCACTTTGGAAAAGAAGATAATAAAACAAAAAGAAGAGTGCACAAGGTAGCCAAAAGAAAGCAAAATATAATTTAACACATACACTATGTTAGAATGGATGCAATGTAATTAAATAATAGGGATTCAAATGAATTATATTGATGGGGATGGGTAGTACCTCTCCATCTAGTTGGGCAAGCTGAAAAGCATTGTCTTCTTTGTATCCATAGATCAAATAAGGACTACTCCACAAGCTATCAAACTTGGTATGGTTGCCTAGTTTAGCCTTATTTGAGTCCAATTTAAGGATTAGGTCCCCTTCCTCAAATCCCTTTCCTATATATCTTTTTTCAAAATCATTCTTAACTTGATCTTGATGTGATTCCATAGTTTTCATAGTAAATTCCTTGGTTTCTTCTATCTTCATGAGTTCTACCATCCTCACATTCATGGGCTCATCCTCCATCAACTCAAGCTAATGGGGAAATCATAATGTAGGAAAATCAAGGGAGATAGGCAATTTAGATTCCATTCCATACACAAGAACATATGGATAATTACCAATGTTATTTTTAGGAGTCATCCTATCATCCCATAATGTTGTCTTTAGCTTGGTGTGCCATGTCCTCTGATTTTCTTCCATGGTCCTCTTGATGATCCTTAACAGATTCTTGTTTATGGAATCTACTAGTCCATTTCCTTAAGGATAGTAACTATAAGAAGTGTTAAGGTATATCCATAGCTTAAGATCCCATTGATTTATCTTCATACCAAGAAATCCTAATCCATTATCATAAATTATGGTGTCTAGAACACCAAACCTAATTATGAGGCTATCATAGAAATCCAAGATTGTAGCCTCACTAGCTTAATTCAAATCAATGGCTTCCACCCACCTGGTGAAGTAATTAATTATAGTGATTACCCATTTATGTCATACACTTGATGGTCTAGTGATCATTGCTATGAAGTCTAACCCTCATTACATGAAGGGTTTCTCCATCTAAATAGGAATGAGTGGAAGGGCTTGTAGTTTTTGCTTTCCTATAAATATAGCACACTTTTAACACTTTATAACCCATGCATGAGCATCTTTGAAAAGGTTGGGCTGGTAATAAATATACCTCATCACTTTTTTGTAGTGATTTTGGGTGTAAAATGGCCTCTTGGAGGTCTATCATGAAAATATTTTAAGAGTTTGGTTACATGGTTATCATCTATACATCTAAAGAGTACCCCATTGACGTCCTTTCTAAATATAACACCATAAATTAATGTATAAGGTATAGATTAAAGCCTAAATACCTTATTTTGGCTCTATCCAAACCTTGGGGGCATTCTTATATTATTAATAAGTTATCCATATATTGAAGCCAACTCTTTTATGGTGGGAGTGCACCTACTTGTGAGTTGTCCTGGGTCACTAAAATAACTTCTTTGTCTTCATGGAGGTCATCCACCATATGCTCACTTTAATTTTTACCCTTGACCAGCTTGGTGACCATGATTTCTATGTCATATTCCATGACCTTTGTGGTCCATCCTAATCTCTTCCCATTTAAATCTTTGTTAAGGAGGAAACACCTAACTCTAGGATGTGACACCATAAGATGGATCCTATTTTTGGAGAGCATGGGCCTAAATTTATTGAGGATTCTCAAGATGGCAAGAAATTATTTTTTAGTGAAAGTGTACCTCACCTCATATCCTTCTAGCCCTTGACTAAAAAAGGCAATTGGATACTTCACTTCTTCACTATTCTTTTGCATCACCATAGATGATATGTTTTCAATGTTAGCAAAGGTGTATAGAATGAAGTCTTTGGAGAAATCAAGATTTAAAAGTAAGGGTGATTGGGAAATGGCATGTTTGATGGATTAGAAGCTATCCTTCCTTCATCAAACCAAGAAAACATTTAGCTTTTCCTTAGCATGACAGTGATAGGATTGACCATGTCTACAAAACTAAGTATGATCCTTCTCACAAAGTTGATCTTACCAAGGAAGCTCTGGATCCCCTTTCTATTCTTTGGTAAGGATAAGGCTAAGATAACACTTACTCTATCAAGGTCAATGGATAACCCCTATTTTGAAATAATATGCCCTATAAGTTTTCCTTCATGCATAAAGAGCACATAGTATTTGGGGTTTAAAGAGATCCCATATTCTCTAAATATTTGGAAAACTATCCTTAGATGGTCTATGTGTTCACTAGAATTCTTGGAGACAATTGTAATGTCATCCAAGTATACCAACACCATTTGATTTATTAATCCTTGAAAATTCACATCCATTTCCATTTTAAAGGTTTCCCTAGCATTAGATAATACATAAGGCATCTCTTGATAAGCAAAAGTCCTTTACTTGGTGGTGAAGTCAATCTTGTATTGGTCCCCTTCTCTCACTAGCACTTGGTTATAACCTGAGTATCCATCTAGGAGAGATAATTGTTCTAAACCAATAACTAGTTGTATGATTTTCTCCATGGATGGTAGAGGTTAATGTTCCTTCAAATAGACCTTATTAATATCTCTAAAGTCTACACATAGTTTGATCTCCCCACTCATCTTTCAGATAGGTACTAGATTAGCTACCCATGATGAGTGTTTGATTGGGAAGATGATTCTAGACTCCACAATCTTGGTTAGCTCCTTTCCCATGTTATCTTCAATCTTGGGATTAATGGGCCTCTTCTTCTACCTAACGAGCTTGGAATTAGTGTCTAGCTCTATTGTGTGCTAGGATAGATTAGATTCAATGTCCTTTAGGTCACTATATTTCTAAGTAAAAATGTTTACGTATTCCTTATAGATATCTATAAAATCATGCCTTTTATCTTTAGTTCTTACCTTTTCAAGTTTGGGGAGCTTGTCCTCAAAGATAAGATCTCTTTCATAATTTTCCTGATTTGTTGGCATCACTACTTTATCCTTCCTCATATGGTCCCCTTCATGAAAGAGGCCTTCTAGGGTGGCTAGCCCTTTAAGAAGCTTATTAGACCTTAATTAGATAATTTTCTCCCCATAATGGCATAGTAAAATTTCTTTATTGAGGGAGGAGAATTTTTCTTCTTACTATAAGAAACATGTAATCTATTTGTCATTTTCAAATACCACTAGTGAGCTTCATTGTTTGGTATTGATGGTCTTATTACCACTTTCATGTGTGGTTAAAACATGGTTCCTTTTAGTTTATTGGGAATTTCAAAATGATCACCCACAACTTCTAACCTATCACCATGTTGGTTTTGGACTCTCAACAATGATTAGATGTTGAAATCCTCAAATTCCTCCATGAGGTCCCACACTCTATGTTTGTAGGATCTTATTATACATTTCTTAGTGGCATTCTGACTTCTAACTTGGTGTACAACTAACTCACTATCCCCATAGACTTGAAACTACTTGATCTTTCTCTTGTTGGCCCATTCAAGGCCATATATGAGACCCTCATATTCTACTACATCGAAGGAGTAGCTAAATTAGAACCTGTATGAAGAGAAGTACTTATCATTTAATGGTTAAATTATCATGACACCTATACCCACATTGTGGTTTTTCATTTAACCATAAAAAAAACCTTCATAGATCACTAGGATCTTCTTGAGGCCTTATGAGGGATGACATAGGATGGTCTTCTTCATGTAAATATAAAACACCCAAATATCTTTCTTTAACACCTTCTAGTTGGTCTACCAACTAGTTATCATTATATAACTCATCTAAGAACATGTCTGGTACTTCTTATAGATGAGTGTTTAAATCCAAACCCATTATAAATTCATCCTCATCAATGATTGTGAAATTGATGTTGAGACTATCTGGCCCATAGGGTTCTATATGGAATTATGTAATAATCTCAACCTTGATTGACACCTTGATCCCATACCTTATCCCTAAGGTCATATAAGCCCAATTTAATATAGGATAGCTCCCTATATTTACTATGAATTATTTGGATAAGTATAGTGCAAAGCAAAGAGGCACATCCAAGACAATACATCTTGTGTTATTGATACACTAAGACAAGCTTACAAGGTCATATTGAGGTCTTTGATTATACCGAAAGGGTTGAGGAGAACCATCAAGTTACAATATTCCTTTAGATGGTGGCTCATAGTTTAGACCAAGCTAATCATTTATGGACTTTGGCATCACTGAGGTACTAGGCCCACTATCTACTAAACAATTATGCACTATAAAGTTACCATTGATTACTAAAATATAGAAGGAAGGAGGCTTTAATATTTTCTTTATTACCCTTACTCAAGCCCTTTAAATACATTGGTGAGAACTTTATTCACCTTGATTGATGGTTTATTTGCAACATTTGTAACATTAACCTTGGACAAACCCTCCTAAAGAATATCTACCTAACAAAGAATGGAGACCATATCTCATAAGGGCACATTCAAATTTGAATTCTTCATCTGTTTAATAATGTTGATGGGTTAAACACCAACCTTTGATTATGATTTGGGAGCCACCACTATTGTTTATTGAACTTGTCAGCCTTGGGGAATATAAGGATTCCTTTGGCTCTAATATTTTAGATGTACTAGAATTTTTGGGGAGATAGTTGGTTCCCTATGCCTTGTTAGTGAAGGAGTAATGGTGGGAATCTCTTTCACTACCAACTGGTTACCATCCATATTCCTTCTTTTAAATATTGTGTTTACTATAACTAGACTATAGCCTTAACTAGAACTAGCCTGCTGGATGGCTATGTAACACTCCCCTTATTCATAGTTCATCATTGTAGCATCTCATTGATTTCGTCCCTAATTAGAACCTTAAACCTATGGAGTTTCTTTTGGTCTGGTCATCATAGGCACTGTTATGTTTTGTGATATACGATCTTGGTTATACCCAAAGTTAGTAGCTTGCTACCATTGATCATTGAAGGCTTGGTTAAGGTCAATATTTGGGACTGTATGTTGACCAAAGGACTGGTTCTAAGGCATGGTACCCTTTACATCTTGGGCCACATTATTTTGAACTAGTACCAAAGAGTGGGAAGTACTAGAATCATTAGGGTTGAAGCTACTCTACGTATTATAGCTATGTTGTCCTTGCCCTTGGTTCTAACCTTGGCCTTGGTAGTTTCCCTTACATTGATTTCTATTTGCTTTAAACTCTTACTATTGAGGCTAATATGAAATTTGATAAGGCTTGTTGAAGGCATCTTACCTTTTGCTCATACCCTAAAGATTGAAACATGCTTTTGAGCTCCTAATATTTCTTTTATTCTAGTAAATCACTAGATCCACTAGTATAATATTTATCTTTCTTTAGTTTATGGGTTTATCATTCATTTTTATCAGTAGAATAATGTCCAAGGTAGGGATAAAAATGGGAGATGGTATGTTCTCAAGAAATAAGGGCATCAGTGGTTTGGGTGTAAGTTTTCTAGCTTAAAATAGATAATATTTTACCTTAACACCTACCTCATATGCACTTAGAAGTGTATTTACTCTCATATATTGGATCATCACTTATATTTCACTATTTAAAGCCTTTAAATAATATAGGAAAGCAAAGTTAGGGATTGATCTAATTATGAATAGGATTCTCTCCCAAGGTTTTTAGAACCTTGTGTTGAAGTGTTTCATGACTTCATAAGGAATTATTTTAATTTTAGTTAGTTGTTCTACAAGTGACAAGTGGTCACTTATTCCTCAAATATTTTACATAAGGCTTCCTTTAATTGGTCCCATGTCTAAATAGAATTTGTAGTAAGTCTTATATACAAATCTAGGGCCCTTCCTTTTAAAGAGGTAGTTAGAATCCTAATATCTATATTCACCTCTATGACATTATGTATATTTCAAAAATAATTTGTTTCTATGAGGTGTTTAGAAGGTGTTATAGCTTGGTCTCTAGAATAATAGGGGACACTTTTGAGGGATGGAACTAGGATAAGATCATAGCAAGCTATGGCTAGAGGATTTTGGTCATTAAAAGATGCAAAAGATATAGGGATACCATGGTTAAGAAAGAGGTTAATAAGGATCCTCTTGCAAGGATAGGCCTTAGAGATGACCTAGGAGAAATGTTTCCTTGATATATACGAGTATTTTTGAACCTTAGTATTTTTATCAAATTAAAAAGTAGTTCAAAACAAATAAAAAGGAATACCTCTTGAAACTAACCTTGTTGTCACCTTTGGCATGAGATGGAGCTACTATTTTATACTAGAGAATTGATTCTTACTTTAGGAGTCATTATATGTTATTGTTTAGAGTTTAATCATTATAAATTTGATTAAATTAGCTTCAACTTCGATCAATCTTTATTTTTAAATAAGTGTGTTTCATTGGTCATGCCATAAACTATTATAGGCTCACTTTTCACCCTTGGAGAGGGTTCTTTAGGTGCTCTCTAATTGATCTCATAAAATTGAGACAACCCTAGATTATGGGTCACCTATGTTGGGGCTGAACCTCTAGAGGAGGGCAGCTTCCTCTTTGGTTCTTAACTATAACTATTACTAAGCCTAATGCTTCATGGGAAAAGGGTTAGAAATAGATTAAGGGAATTGATGAAAACTAAAAGGGTTATAAACAAAATTTAAGTGGACACTTGCATAAGTTTGAAACCACACTAGATCAACAAAAGATAATTGTGACTTACTTAATCTCACCAATTGCATAAATATTTCATACAAGAGGTCCCAAATAGAACACTAATCTAGACCTACAAATTTTCTTGACAACATATTCAAAGAGGGAAGAATAATGAAAACAAATTAGGAATAATATCCTTCATGAATTTACCATACACAAGCATAATAAACACTAGTTAAAGATAAGAGATAGGGAAACAGTTGATCTTATTTCTTCAAAAGGTAATTCTTACAATATTTTGACAGGGTTTAACCTTATCAAATGAGCACACTTTTATAAGAGTCTCTATGAGTATCCTTGTCATAGAAAGAAAATTCTAAAATTTCCAAAATAAGTTGAGAACCCCTACAATGGGAAAGAGACCAAGATATATAGAAGAAGAGACGCAGCTAGAAGGAATGGGTAAGCACACTATCAACAAAAGAACACCTATCTTGGGTCATTAAATGAACTTGAGCCACCACCTTTTGCTCCTTAGCCAATAGAACATTGCCACCTTTTCCATCAATTAGATTGCTATGTATTGCTTGTTGAGTGAGAGGGTCTTGAAAGGGTTTTGAGGATGCATTAAATTATCCTAACCTTAGTTCCTAATACTATATATTTTCCTTGATACTTGATGCCAACTCCTTTTGGCAGATAAAACTTTTATGATCATGGACCTAACTAAAACATGGTTTGGGGCCTTTAGGTGGCTAATTGTTGAGATACAACCATGATGAATAATGAAGTTTTTTAAAATTAATTACACCTCTAAAATATCTTCATGCTTGGTTCATATGCCTATCTATAGGTAGAAAACCAATATAATACTATTGGTTTCCCTATAGTTTCCATATTAGTACATAACTATAAAAAATATAACACTTTTCAATAGGTCCAAAATATCCATCCTTTATTTTTAAGAACCCAAACCCATATGTGCATACATGAATACTCCTAAAAATGTCAAAAAATATTGTAAGAACAACTCTACTTCAGCAAAAATATGAACAAAAGGTCCATATGTTAACCTTAATGGTGATCTGTACATTTGCCTTGCATCCCACTACATTACCTGGACTATTTCAAGGCATTTGAACCATCCCCAATGGCATTGAAAGACCCTATAAAACCCTATGTTTCATGGTAAAAAATTATTTTTAACCCTCATTTATAATCTTGGGCCTATATTTAATCTAATTGGTTGTCAAAAATGGACTCAGCTCTTTGACAAGTTGAGTCAACTTGATCCATGAATTTCAATTTGTATAAAGACCTAGAGATCATGGATCTACTACTAGTTGAACACATCTTTGACACTTGTCATGCATACATTTTCCTTTGATATTTGTTGAATCTTTTAATGATGCTCATCATTATATCTACATGCATGATGTAATATAGATTATTGATCTATTGGAACCCACTATTTGAGAATCGATTTCTAGTTCATAGTCTTAAAGTTGACATCCTTTCTCCCATAAAATGACACTCATGTGACCATAATTGATGGTTGAATGACCATAAAATTTAATCTTAGTAGGAATGTCTCCTTCTATCCTTAATTTTGATTTTGGCTGGAACATCTCACATTGTAGGTCCATTTAAAAGGCTTATAACTTGAAGATCAAAAGTCTTGGAAGCCTCAAAATTTCAAGATATTTTCCTATGGTCAAGAAGGACAAATCCACTTTATTTGTTAGTCATGTGAGCTTTCTAGGTAGATATATTGAAGGTCCAATCTAATGGATCCATATCTATTCCATGTGACATCCTGGGAATGATTGAGCTCTTTTGGATAAGTATGGGAAAATTAATGAAAACTGACTAAAGAGCCAACTTTTCACAAGCATAAATTCATTTTAACTTTGACAAAGGACCTGGGATTTGGTACATATGATCTTAGCACAAGCATGGAAAAACCCATATGACCATATGACCAATTCTTCTTGACTCATCCATACATGTGAGATATAGCTTCAAAAAAACTATCTACTTATGTTTTTTATAGGTCTCATCAAACCATGCAAGAATTTTTTATGTGGGCCCATAAATGGCCTACACTTTCATGTTTTATTTTGATGCTATTAGACTAGTTTCATGATATTTTAGGATCTTTCAAGCATTTAAATTTTCAAATTCATTATTTTAGAGGGAAAACACCTAAAATTTATATAACACACCTTTATGACTCCAAATATATTCCAAGGACACAATTAGACCTCATAATGCCCTTCTCATACATTGACATCAATATTTAACCAATGTTTGACAAGTTATGATGATATTTCAAAATTAATGTTCTTTAGCTTGATGCTCTTGCATCATACTCCCCATAAGGGAGAAAAATTGAGCCTCCATATTTTTCCTTGTCTTATAATTTATCTTTTGAGGGTCCTTCATACTTAAATTACTACTATTTAACCTTCTTTATTCCCTTTTCCTTGATAAAGTCTTTCTTGTCCTTTTCTTTGTCTTGTCTAACTTTCTTGTCCATGCATCTTCCATCTCTATGAAGCATTCTAACTACTATATACTCTTCTTTACTATATGTTCCATCTTTTCCAAGTCATCTTAGTCTCCATCATACTCATCTGCAATCATATAGACCTTATTCTCTTTCCTCATGCTTGTTTGACAACTTTCTTCATCATGAATTTTGCTTGATTATTTTATCTTCAGTGATGTTTACTTATTAATAATATTGTCACTTTATACCTTAGGATATAGTTCCCTCTTATGTATCTAAATATTTATCCTTTGCTTATCTATACTCTCTTTTTATGCCTTTTGTTTAAACTCCTTTACATTTTGATGTTGTCTCCTCTCATCTTGCTCACTATGAAAGAGCAACTTCTTGTTGCACTCAACATCACCATAATAAAACATGACTTGACCAATATTTGGCTATCCATATTCATTTATAGTAAATGTAAACTCAGTTTGTACTTGACCCATGAAATATCTAACCTTATTTACTTCTTCATACTCCATTTGTTTTCTTGCTTTCCTATTTGCATCTTTATTTGCACAACTTCTTGTGCTTCTCTTTGCTAATCCTTTATTTATGTTTCTTAGATTTTTTTCTTGACTTTTACCTATTGTAGGTTATCTTATTTCAACCTCTTAGATGTGTTTAACATGTCCTCTATCATCTCCAACTCTTCTCACAACTTTTATGCATCAATCTCTTCATATTCCTTATCAAACCTTGGTGAACATTATTTTTCATTGTCTTGGGTAGATTGTTATGTGTCTTCTCCATGGACTCCCTCATTTTTGAGATTCATATAAATCTACTTTATCTCAATGCCATGATTCATAATCAATATTTGAGGTGATTTATCCTCATCTTTCTTTGCTACACACTCATTCAGTAATACCATTATTTCCATGTACAAGAGTTCTTCATTATTGGAATCAAATTCACACAAATCATCATATACAAATTTTGAAAAAAAATATTAGAAACACTTATCTTCTTTTATGTATTAATATTCTTGTATACATGGTTGTACCTTCATCTCTCTTTCATGTTTTTCTTACATCATCTCTTTTGCTTGCTTTGTAGGCTTGTTATCTTCATCTACCTTCATGCTTGTTTGGGATTCACTTGCCATATGATAATATTTTTCTTTTTCCATGCCTTTTATCACCCACTTTCTATCATGTACCTTCTTGGGCTACCACTTGATTTTAATTTCATCTCTTTCATTCCTCATGCCTTTGTTCTCTACCATGCTAACTTGATATACTTTACCATTTGTGCTTTACCTCCACACTTGTACTTATTTTCCACTCATGCTTTTACATTGTTTGACCTCTTTTTTTAGGTTTAAATCCTTATTCTCATCACCTATTTTTTTCATTAACTTAGGCCATACATACCCATGCCCTTGTTCTCATTTTGAGGGATATAATATATCATTATTTTCCTAAAGCTACATATAATCATTTTCTCGAACACATATGCAATCAAAATCAACATTTAGGCACTCATTTACCTCCAATGTCAAATACTACAACATGATTCTTCCTTCATGTCTTCTTTACATGGTTTTTGCATTTTTTGAGGTGATATACTTGGTAATTCATCATATTATTCCACATTATCTTCAATTTTATTTCATGAAATGATTTCAATCTCCATCATCTTGTCTTCTTCAAGATGTTCTTTCTCTTTGTCATCCTATTGCTAGTTGATGGGTAGTGTTCTTGACCCATTCTTCATCAACTTTGAGGTCTCATGCTTGGATTTCATCAACCATGTCTTCATACCTACAAACAAAAACTTGAAATTAATGTTGCATATAAAATGAGAGACTATATAGTCTCTTTTGAATGTCTTTGGCTTAAACATTGTCCATTTTCTCTTTTTTTCTTCACTATCATGTGATCTTATTGGAACTTATCTATTATTCTTGTTCTTTTCAATGAGAACCCTCTTATCTATCTTTCTTTCTTTTTACTCACTGGAAACATCTTGCTTTTATTTCCTCTTTGGGATTCTCTCTCTTTCTTCTTCTCATCTTTGAAGACACCATTATTGTGCCTTCTTCTTCTCACAAGTAACTCTAGTGGCCACTTTACTCTCTTTCCCACATTCCATCTAATCTATTGGATTTATTGTTCTCTTATAATCTTCATCATGAGCTATATCCTCTCTATACCTTGTCCTAAGTATCTTATTATGTCTTCCATCTATCTCTATATTCATATTCTCCATTTCTCTTTATTTTTTAACCATATTTAGACCTTACTCTTAGTAAGTATATCATCCTCGCCTCTTAGGCCTTTTTTGGGACTTTATTCTTAATTTGACCTCTATTTAGGACCTCTTACTATCCTTTTTGACTCTCTTTTGGAGTCTTATTTCTGATCTATTCTCTCTTAGATCTCCAATTCGCTCTTTTCCTCTCTTTTCTAGTCTTCTATTGACTATCTTCTTGTCCTTATCAAAAGAATTTGGGGTTATCTCATCTCTCTTTATCAAACTTATTATCCTCTATGCTTACATTAATATATCATACCTAAAATCTTCTTCTTCCTCAATACCTTACATGGTGTCATCTTATGCATACCTTAATAGGCTTGTATTTATAGTGATCCATAGCTTATGCAAATAATAAAATGTACTTAGTCTAACCTTAGGAGGGGGGCATACATTTGAATATATATCAATTAAAGAGATTTAGGGTAAGGTATACTATCACCAAGTTGGGGACACTAGAACCATGTATATTTAGTGTCCTTAATGTGGCACAAGTGTCTAGTTGGTAGGTTGTTAGGCACAATGTGTTAAGATCTAGAAACATAGTTTTATGACTATGTTTTAGCTAATAGAAGATGTTTGTGGTCTATATAATAGATAGAAAAGGGTGGTAAAAGCTATATAATAGGCCTAAGGCTAAGATAGGAATAGGCTATTTCAATCAACACTTTTAGCATACAAATACCACTTTTAAATGATTACATGATGATTAGAATGTGATTGATGGTAAAATTTGAATTAAATTTGATGGAAAAGTCATGATTAGATAATAAATTTTCCACCAGTGAGATAATCAAATGTGTGGGGGGTGGATGGGGTATGTCTACACAATACTCAAATAGTGCCACTTAGAACATAATAAATAATAAGATCCACTAGATAACATGATGATAAACTGATCAAATATTTTGTGGATTTATTTCTTTTTTTTAGATTTTATGGTGTTTTTGGGATTTTTGGAATAAACTATGTATAATGTTATTTTATAAATAGAATGTATAGGGGGATATAAATGAATGGACTAGAAACCATCTATCAAAGGAAGAAAACCCTTGGGTAGGGTCTCAACAAAAATTGATATGTAAAAGTAATACCATTTAAAAATGAATTAGGATGCAAAGGAAGTGATCTAGAATGGGGAAAATTACCTACCAAAGAGATACAATAAATTTTTTCAAGGAATAATAAGTAGGTAAACCATAGAAAAGCACTCTCATGTTCTAATATTCTACTTAAAAAGATTTTCTAATGATGACTAAATTTGAATTATCATTTAACTATATTATTAATCCACATATAGGACTTATAGGTTGTAATCAAAAATTAGGATGGTAATAGGGCATGAGAGAAATATAAAGATGTACTCAAAAGTGGAAAATGGAAGGAATAATAATAGTTAATAATTCAAAAATATTACCCCTAAGTAAAGGATCTCATAGTTAATTTCAAAATAGATAAATCATAAAAGCATCTAAGATGCATAATATTCATGGGTTCATATATCTCTTTCCCATATCATGTCACCAATCTGTATGCTCTAG
This sequence comes from Torreya grandis, assembly GCA_037957365.1. NCBI lineage: Eukaryota > Viridiplantae > Streptophyta > Pinopsida > Cupressales > Taxaceae > Torreya > Torreya grandis. Next base: position 1,448,386 of record JARHVA010003176.1, read on the forward strand.
AACCATAATGTGTTATGATAATGGAATGACTTAGTCAATTAGACTTAAATTTTCCTTTTTTTAATGGTCAACATTGGTGTTTTTTATTCTCTTCTATCACATGATCACCAACTTGAAAATATCTAGAAATGATGATTTTTTTATAACTATGACATAGCCAAATATGATTACTTTGAGATTACTTAATGTAGATAGCCATTTATCATTCAAAAGTTACAACTCTTGTATCTAGGAAAACCTATTCTTATAATCATCAAAGATAATATATAATGAGATACACAAAGAGGGAAATTTGAATTCAATAAGAAGAATATTTTGACTCAAAGACTAAGGAATAAGGTGTTACACTTGTAAGGGTACATATATTCATATGGAAATATCATAAGGTATGCAATAATTGAAAATGGCAATCATGGATTAAAAAAATTAATGATTTCTTAATAATTTTAATAATATACTTATTATATGCCTCATCTTGGTGATTACCTTGAGGGTGATATGGAGTTGATCATATGTGTTTGGCATGGAATTATGCATAAAGCGATTTCACTTCTTTATTTTTAAATGATTTTTCATTATTAGATATAATGGTAGAGGGAGTGTGATATTAGTATATGAGGTGATTCATAATGAATTTGGATATCTTCTTACTAGTTATGTACATGAGAGGGATCAACTCTACCCACATAGTAAAATATTCAGTGGTAGTTAATATATGCTTGTGGCCATCTGAAGAGGTGGGGTTTATATTGAATATGAGATTAAGTTCCCATGTAGAAAATGGCCAAGTAGCTATTATAGGATGAAGAGATCATTAAGGTTCATTAATTAGATCACCATGCTTTTGATTAATAAGGCTCTTATTTCTATAAGCACACACATTTGATTCTATTGTGGGCCAATAGTATCTTATCCAAAGGAGTTTCTTGGAAAGGACAATTATAATTGTATGGGCCCCATAAATCCCTTTGTGCACATATTTAGTGATAATTCATATTATCCTAAGTTTAAAAAATAAATTAGCATCTCATCATAGCTTCTATAATAAAACGTACTACCGAGTAAAGTGTAATGAGATGTGTTATGAATGAAGGATTTTAATTTATTGCATGATAGGTTAATGAAAATAATGTTTTATTAGAGGCAGGTTTTTACATCTTGGTGCCGAGGGGAATAATGATCAACAATATCACATACCATTTATGAATCAAGACTATTTTATACTAGAATAAAAATATATTCATTGTGGAATTAATATTCATAGATGTTAGAATAAATTTCTTTTAATGACCCAATTGTGGATATTACATCAGTTGATTAGTTGTTGGTTATTAGTATTTTATCAAACTAGATGCATTAAAAAAATTATTTCTTACTATCAACACTGCCTTTGTAGGGTACAAGATTATCATATCTGGTTTGATACCAATTTGTAACTTTATTGATAATAAATTGTGAATCTCCATAGACAATTTATTATTGAATGTTTCATTGCCCTAAAAGGTGAAGGATAATAATGATTTCCTCATATTCTATAATATTATTAGTGCATGAAAAAATGATTTAAAATGCATTGGTAATGAGACATCCATATGACATAATGAATATAATACCTTCTCCTAAACCACAAGATGTGAAGGAACCATCAAATTATAACTTCCATTGACATGATTCTTCTAGAGTGAATACAGACTCATCAATGAAATAAATGTTCAAAGGAATTTTGTTTGATAAAGGTTCCTTGACAAGTTTAGTTACAATTAATTCTCATTTGATGGATTTATAATTAGTATTTTCAATGTAAAACTCACCAAAGATAATAATCCATTTGGCCATACAACATGTCAACGCTACTTTACAAATAAGATACTTGTAGGGATTGAATTTTTTAATGATGATGATTTTGTTATTCAACATGTAGTGGCATAGTTTCTGGGATGTAAAAACTAATGCCAAACATGCTTTATTGATTGGTGTATAATTTATTTCATAATTAACCAATGTCTTGCTCAAATACTATATTCCATGTTTTTTTATTGATCATCATGTTAGGCTAAAAGTGCCCATAATGCATGGTTATTTGTTTAGATATACAACAATAGTGGGTTTTGAGGCATTTGTGGGGCCAACACTAGTGGATGTGTGAAATATATTTTCAACTGATCAAATGATTATTGACAAATACCATTGTATTTAATAGTATGTCACTTATTAAAAATATGAGTGAAAGGATGGCAATTATTAACAAGATAAAAAATGAATTGATGAATAGATTAGATTTTCCCTAAAAATTACATAGATATTTTAAATTATAAGGGGGAGGTAATTATGTGATGGAATTAACCTTGGATATATAAAATTCAATTATTGTATGGAAATTAATGAATCCTATAAATTTATATGATGTGACTTTAGAGACATTTCTTAGGATCAAGGTGCACCTTATATTCATGAAGCATCTCAAAGATTATTTGTATAACTTTTGGATATCCTGCACATGTTCTTGATTTTCATAGAATAATATCAACATAGTCTTCAATAATATCATGCATTATGTCATGGAATATGACAATCACTTTATGTTTATATCTAACCCCAAAAATAATCAATCCAAATGATATAACCTAATAAAATAATGTTCCACATGGAGTATGAATGTTGTTTTACGTCAATATTATAGTGTTATTTTGATCTAATTATATCCTAAAAAATTATCTGTGTGATAAAATTTTGTATCCTACTATTGAATACAAGATTATATCAATGTTGGGTAGTGGAACATCATTTTTGAACATGTCTTGTTGATATATCTAAACTCTATACATAGATGAATACCTTTAGATATTTTACTAAATGAAAAAATGTTGGCTATCCATTATAAATATCAATTGGTCTAATGAATATGGATCCAAAAAAATTCTCTAGTTCTTTCTTAAAAAATATAGTAATATATAGATGTATTTTCCATCATTTTTATTTAATAGGATTGGCATACATATTCACAATAAGATGGTGTTGACTAGAGATGGATCTATCCCAAACATATCAATATAAGACAAGGTGAAGATGTCAATGAATTCTCATAGACTGATAATAATTATTTTAAGTTCCTCTAAAGTGATGGATGTACCAAAATTAAAATTTTTGGGATCATATGGAGTACAAACATTGACCTTGGTGGTATCCTATATAAAAACCATAGAACCATCCTATAATATATTTGATACCAATGGGAATTAATCTTCATTTTGTTATGGGCCATTAGGCTCACCCATATAATAATAATCAAATTAGTCTATAAAAGGTAATGACCATCTTATAAATGTTTGAAAAAATCCTTCGACCAATCTTTCAAATGTATTATATTTGTTTAAACTGATGTCTGAGCCAAATATAAGATGAGGACTTGTAGGTCTCTATGATTCATGATGAGGACAACTTACCCATCCATTGGGTAAGGGATTCATATTTTTCTTTACTTTTACCCTAGTCTGAAGGTGCCTTAGAGAGTTTTTAAATAGTGGATGTCAATGTTTGAATAATATTTCATTTTGATTTAAGATATTCAACTAATGTCTGAATTAGGCAACACTTTCCAATGTGAACTCAAATCCTTTCTTGCTATCTCCAATTGATAGATCATCTCTAAGGACCAAGAATTCTGAGTGTGCTCTTCATTTTGAAATTCATCTAATGGGATGATGTGATTTTATTGATCCTTATCAATTAGTTTAGGAAAGTGAAGTCTATAGGGGAAATTGGAAGAGTATGTGATGTTAAAGATAATATTTTTATGGAAGAGGTTTTCATTAGATAGATCATTGTAAATACTATAATATGATAATGCATCACTACTGATATCATCTTTGTTATACACTAAAATTGTGTCACTATGGAAATTTGAGGGGTCACCTTTGGGAGGTTTATATATAATGCTTTGTGTAAAGTTATGTTTATTTATTGAAACAAGATCAATAATGCCTTATTTCTTGGCACCCAAGCCTTTTAATTTTTACTCTTGATGTTTCATCATTGTATAGCAAAGAATCTTCAAAGCTGATGGCTTATTATTTATTCAGTGATCTATTTTTAATAATAGAGGAAGTCCCTTAGAATGGGAATAAATATTTATACACCATTTAATGTTGATCCTACAATAAGACTTGGTATATTTGGACATTTTTAAATCATCTTTGATGTTATAGGTGTCAATACCCTTATCTTTAGTAGTAAGGTGGAAATAAATTTGGGGATGTGAAGTAGTATAAGTGGATTCAAGATTACTTGGGTCAATGTCACTAGACTTGGTAGACTCAATAACTCTATTATTATCCTTTTTAGGTACATTATCAGTTATAGGACAATAATTATCTTAACCATAATCATCTTTCAAATGTTTACAATATTGGTATGGCTGAAAATCACTAAGACTAGTAACCTCTATTCTAGAATGGGGGAATTTTAGGCATTAACACAATGTAGAGTTAATTATGTGTAATTCATGGATACAAGGATATTCAAGAATAAATTTATATGATAATTCAATATTCATGACATGGTCTGGGGTAACATGGGTGATGGGCCTAACAAAGAAATGAAAACAATTAATGCCTTATGATTTTATTTTTGAATTATTGTATGTCTTGATAGTAATGGTGCCTAGATGTAAATTAATTGAAGCATACCCAAAATGTTTTATGAATTTGAATTAGGTTATATTTAAACCTAAACCATTTTTTATGATATCCCACTTGATTTGGTGGCAGGAAATGATAATTTTGATATAAAGAGGGTTATTTTATAATGGACCAAGGAATGATATGTCACTTTAGTTGAATGCAATTTGTTGACTTGGGGATAAATGCATCTTAAGTTATTAGAATTAGGTAGGCTCAATGTCATTTATAACCTTGAATTGGTGTATAATGTCATGAAATATTTCCTTATGAACTATATATGTATGAAAAATATCTAGAATAGAGATTTACATCAACATTTTTTTAATTATCCCACAAGATCATATTGTTTGTTAGTCTAATAAAATGGATTTGAATTTGAAGGAAATGTGTTTTTAATTTAATTATTATTTGAAGGAGGTCAATTAAATTGGACTATAACCCTTGGATGTTGAGTTGTGATAATAAATTTTGAGTCAAAAGAGGATTAATTGAAGATTAATTATAATGAGAAGCTATTAGATCTAAAACAATGACCTGTGGATGTCAAGGCACAATAATTTTGTTTCAAGTTAGAAGAGGGACACTAGGATATGAAAAGGGTGGTAAAAGAGTGGATGGGGTAACATGATGAGGTGATTTGGAATGTTGATGGGGGTTGATTTTAATATTGGATATATAATTACCTATAATACAACTTACATAATTGTTTTAGTCATAATAAACATTACGGTAACCAAAATGATTAGTTTATCAATCTTGATATTTATTATAGTTATTTTGATGTTGATTTTGATGTTGATATTGATTATTCAATGGGCGGTAATTATAATTTTAATTATTGTGTTGGTAATGGTTATTGTGCTTTAGAAATGGTTCTTTATAGATAACCATATTTTAATTGGAAGTAGAGGAAATGTTATCCAAATCATAGTTTCCATGCTCAAGTAGATTTTGGATGAAGTGCCTATGTTGCACACACTTATAAATTCCATATATTTTGGTGTTATGGTAATCATAATGTTCATTATCTATATACCATACAAGATTTTATTGATTTTCTTCAAAAGGTCTGGTATTTTTCTAAATGACCATGTTTGTCACAACTAATTTTTGTAACATCACCTGTATAGGCTCATGAAGGTTATAAAATAGTATTCTTTTATACTAGTTTCACTGAGGAGGGAGTTTATACAAAGTAATAAATTGAATAGGTGGAGTATTTTAGGTAGGTGATGGTTTTACTCTTTTTACATGAATTGATTCAGTCACTCTATTTTCTATGACATTCTTTTTTCTATTAAATACTTTCATCTTATTATATGTTCTTTCTTGTGCTTGTATTAGGGATTGATCTTATGCATGATTTTAAGGAAAAATATTGACTAAGATTTTGTTTATAATTACCTTTTCAAATTTTTGACCCTTTATCTGTAGTATTTTTAAATGTATCATAAAATTGGAGTCTTAGGTTATGAGCCACCTCTAAAATAAAATTTCAGGTGAAAATATTTTCAAGTTACTTATTTGCATGGTTATGTGGAAATCACGTAGCCAAACTTATCCATCATTGTAACCAAGTAATAAAACATTCCCCACTATTTTGTTTAATTTTACATAGGTTAACAATGGTCATATTTTCCTCTCTACTAAAGGATAAGTGTTTATAAAATTTATAGACAAGCCATCGAAGGTGTTATCAAATCTTTTTGGTTAATGAAAAAAACACTCTAAGGCTTGTCAACCTAAGTTGCATGGAAACAAGTGAAGTAAATAAATGTTGATATAGGATAATTCTTAAAATACCACAAATAATTCCTATAATTTTTTTTAGGATCACCTCTTACCTTATATTTTTAGAATTTGGGAAGCTCAAAGTGACACAATAAAGGTAATTAAAGGAAAATCATGTGAAAGTGGTATGGGAATATCTTGTTAAAATTATACTTATTACCATAATTTTTGGCTTGGATTCTTAGAACAATGTATTTTATCTCTTGAAATTATTAGAGAGTAAGAGCATTCCAGGATGGAGGAAGCACACTTTTCTAAATGTGTAAAGGAGGATTAACTTGATTTAGATAAATAGGTGGATTAGGATTAAACTACATTGGAATGGGTACCCTTTGGGCTAAGTTATTAAGCTTATTCACTATATAACCTAGATTATACTACAGATAGGGTACTTATTACTAACTGATATAGGGATGTGTATTTGTAATGCATTATTAAGTTGGGGGCATATGCAATTTATATGTGAGAATTTATTTCTAAAATATAGGTACCTATCAAGAAGGGATTTGTTGTTAGAATGTGACTTACTATTGATTGTTGGGGATTTGAAGTTGATTAGAATAAATAGATGCCTACTAGCTATTGATTAAAACTTGTTGAGGTGGAATATTGAATACCTAATATGGTAGAGGACTTAAAACTTATTGTTACAAAGGATTTGGAAATTTTTTTAGTGGTGGATTATTGGCAACTTGATATTGTGGATTGGAAGGAATATGATGGGAATTAGAAGGATTTTTTTTGAATTAGAAGGGACTTGATGCAGGTTAGGGAATAATTATGATGGATTAAAGGAAGGGATTTCTTCGAAATTATGAGGGATTGGATGTGAAAGAGAAGGGGATTGCTATTGTATATTCATAGTAGTTTCTAGCAAAGGATCCACTAGAGATGCTTTCTCATAATTTATGAATGGATATGTTGGCTATTTTAGCCACATAGGTACCTAGAACACTTAGAGCATTAGAGAGGGCATATTGTTTATAAACAACCTTCATAAAACTTTATTATACTTTGGTCACAATTATGTTAGAAATGGTCTACCTTCTTAAACCTTTCTCTTCATTTATCAAAATCTAAAACCCAAAATGGAGTCTCAAATTAATGTTTAGCATTGGAAAGGACTTAATTTCATAGTTGTCAAAGTACTTTTCATGACCAATGTCTTAAAAATCCCATTAAAAAGCCATGTTTTCAATTATGAAAGAGGTATAATGATTTTTTCAAGTTATAAATGTATTCAAGAGGATCTCCAAGTGCATGGAAGGGTGTAAAAAGGGTCATAATGTCATTTCACTTGAATTATTCAAGTCACTTTTGAAAAAAATCCCTTACTTAATGACTTAGGATGCCACATAACACCAAAAATAACCCATGATCTCCATTAATCCATACCAAAATGGTCAAATTAAATTAAATTTCTTATTTTCTCCCCCTTTAACTTGTTTTGACCTTCATTTCCTCTTCAAATATGAAAAATTTCCTTTAGTGGCCCCAAACCATTCATTTCAAGTTTGATTATGCAATTTTCTTAGTTTTAAAATCTTTTTGTATGGTTTTAAAAGGATATGGAGGCCCATTCATTGTTTAAGATCACTAATCTTAAGTAAGAAGCAAAAAAAAAACCTTCAAAAATGAAGATTCCCATGAGAAAAGGTAGAGTTTTGAAGCTTTTATTCAATCATACAGAACTATACAAACATATTATAGTCAAGGCAAAGACATGATAGGTAATTAGACTCATAAGAAAGCCTTTATCAAGAGGATCCATGCTTAAAAAGTCTAAAAAAGGCCAAAATTAACCAAGAGCACATTCAAAGGCTTAGAGAGGCTATTTTATAGGATGTGTTAAAATAGATGAGAAGATAGATGTTAGTGTACATATATTTTAGAGGGATAAGGAGATCCCAAATAAAAAATTTCAAGTGTTAGGAGATAAATAACCAATTATAGCTATGAACAATCACTAAAGAGCATAAACAGTCTCCAAAAGTCACCTATTAGGGCATAATTTTGGTGGAGATATTATTATTACTCATGAATTTAAATATATTATTATTGGGGGATATCATGGAGTTTATTAAGCATCATTTTGATGCATTATATTTGATGTAAAATTCTCAAAAAATGTATTTCAATTCAAAACTCACCCAATAACTCTAAAATCCTCCTAAACCCTAAGACTGTGATTTTGATTTTTTGATACCTGGGTATATTATAATGAAATGGATGAAGGTAAAAGGTTTTAAATATGTTTTAATTACCTATTTATGGATATATAATGTATTTCAACCCATGATATCTAACCAAGGTGTTCAAGAGTGATCCAAGCACAAGATATGTGAGAAGAGTTATAGGTTTGAGGAAATAATCATGTCTCCATCACAATAAAAGGAGTTTTCTCATGGATAAATTGGTATAATTTCAAGTAAATGATCCACATCACCACTAAATACTCTTCCATCATGATTTCAAGCTCATTTAATTTTAATATGGTAGGGTCTTGATGAGGTTCTAACCTTGCAACCAACACACAAGCCTGCACATGTAGAAACACGGTTTTTAAACAGTCTCAAGTGTTATTCATTTTAGAAAGAGGTATTTAATGGAACCAATAGTTATTATTTAACCCCAAATTCATTAAAAATGAGGATAAGATGCATGATATTAGATAATATCAATTTTGGGGGGTTTTAGAGAGGTTGGAATCTTGAATGTCACCAACAGACTTGTAAAGTAGTGATTGAGATTGTTTCAATGAAAATATAGTGGAAATATTTCCTTGTTTACCCTTTCATTAATTGCCATTAAATTTTCATGGTATAGGTTTGAAACCTATTAAATATAACTCTAATATAGAGTATAAATACTTAAATATCATATATAGTCTTACTTAATCAACTCTTATAGAGGGGGTACATCCTTAAATTTATTAAATTCAATAATTATAAATGATTATCCAAGAATGAGAATATGTATAGTCTCACAAGAATTAAAGGTCTCTTAGCCTAGTCTTGGAATCAATATGATTTTTACTAGAAAACATAGACCTATACTTGCAAGAAGTTTTTCATGATCATGAGTATCAAGGCTTAAGGAGACATTATAAAGTCTACCTACTAATTCTACAAGGTTAAGATGGAGAAAAGAGGCCTTAGTGAGGTTTATGTAGTATCCAAGATAAGAGGTAAGGATTCCATAACCTTGCATACCTCCATCAAGGTCTACCATAGAATGATGAGTATTCACACCTTGATAAGTACCATACATCTTATCGTCCTAAGTAGCTTTTAAGTTTTCTATAGAGCTTAAGGTTGTTTAGAAATTTTAATGTAATTGGAAAAGTCCATAAAATCCTCTGTGAACTATTATGTCATGTGCACTACACTTAGCATTATTTGAGGAAATTTATCATTATTTGAGGTATTAGTGGAAACTTCATGAAGTTTCATATGTAAGGTTCCTAACTTCGAATTTTAATTAAAATAAGTCCTAATAGGCCTATGAGAAGGTGGGGTTTATTTGAATATGTTTTACACTAAAATGGAAGACTAAATTAGTCATGAGATTCCCCATATGTCTAATCATTGGCTCGCATAGTTTTTAATACAAAAAGGTGTGAGGCTATATTAATGTCTAGAGGGAAGGGGAAAAGTATTAAATAGTTACACAAATCCTAAATAACTTCAATAATACCTTCTTTATTGGGACATGATTTGTAGGCTTTTACTAAGTTTGAGCATGCTCTAGTCCTCCATAATGAAGGTTTCATATTACAAGTCTCAAATCCTCTTAACAAAGTTTTAGGTCTATAATGATACCCCAAGAATGGATAATGTTCTAAAAAACTTTAAAAACATGCCCAATCCTAAGTAGTAATGGAAGAATTTTCAAAGCCTTACTATTTGGGAATGTCAAAGCCCTACATGGAGATGGAATAGAGTTAAGATGGTGAATTTAGAAGTACCAAGCATGATCTTATTCAAGAGAAAAGAAAAATTGAGAAGAATTTCTTAAAGTTAGAAGTTATTCTAGGCCAAGTATGGTTGGGACAAAAAAAATGAGGATTTAAACCATTATTAGGGGCTGTCCAAATGTCAAGGGCAACCCCAAAATAAATCTAAGAATGTTTGTAATCATTATTGATCTTTAAAATTCTTAAAAAATGACCAAAAGGTAATGCAATCAAAGAACATTCCTCTCAACTTGGGTTAGATTTCACCTTACCTAACATTTATAGAATGAAATAAAATCTTATATTTTGAATTTTATCTAGCTAATTTTGATGAAATTTTTAAGGGATCTAGTGGAAACTATCTGATAAGTGTGTGAAAAGGTTTCAATGTGTTAATATATCTCCATTGGGATTTATCTAAGTTTTCATGCCTATAAATTAGAAGAACACAAGTCAAAATTATCAACTTTGAGTTTTATCCATTTAAGGGTTATAAATGAATATATAAAGAACCTAAAGTGGATGATATACCTGATGTAATAGAAAGGGACTCTCAAATATTGCCTACTACTTGAGAAATCTAAATATGGAGGTTTAATTCCACCTAAACCCTCCATAATCTTGGAGGATTGAGTTTACTATTTTGATAAGGTACAAGTCACAAAGTAAGTTAAGAAAGGTTGGGATCATGTATATACTTATGCCAAGGAATAAAGGAGACAATTTTGGACTCAGGAAGCCATATAATTCCCTCAAAACCTTTAAGGATCTTTTCTATGATAGGGTAGTGTTTGAACATTATGAGAAGTTTGTATAAGCCTCATGGCTTCATATGAGATCTCAAATTATTCTAGGCCACTCCTCAAATGCATGAGGTTTATATATCATCCAATTAAAGTAGGTTTGACAACAATCCTCGAAGTGATCAAATCATGGAAATGGACTCTATTGAGATATCTCACCCAAGTCTACAAATCAATTACAGATGATAGGCTTGTTCAAAATCATCCTAAGATGGTCTCCAATAAATCATATAGGTCTATACCACATAATAGGTTTTGGTAGTCAAGATGTGTTAATTGTTAGAGTATGAGCATGACATTAACATGGTTTCCAAGAGCCTAAAACACTTTTTAGGGAGAAGATAATGTTGTGTGGCCTCCAAATAAGTTATAAGTGTTAAAAACACTTCAAGATGAGGAGATGAAATGACCACTAAAAATATCATGAATCATGAATATTATGTGTTTTTGTAGACTCTAATGAGTCATCACACTTATCTACAAGTTTGAATTTAACCCTCATGAGTCATGATAAGGACTCTATATTACCCTGGAGGTTATCCAATAGGTACAAAGTGAAAGAGTGTTTTCAATGGTTTAAATATGACTTGAGGAAGCTATTACAGGCTAAAGAGTGACATGAAAAGATGCAATGTGATTTAATAAAGATCATGAATGAATTGATAACTACATAATTGAGGAAATAATGTTTATTTTATGACAATCATGGAAGGGAAGGTAGTTTTTAGTCCTAATAGGCATGTAAGAAGGAAAGGTTGGCTATTCAATCTTCATGAAGGTTAAAATATATCATGCTCCACAATTATAACCAAAAATGAGGATGTGGATGGATAATTTTAGCATGTGAATACCTATATAAAATTAAATTATGCCTAAGATAAATCCCTTTATGCCACACTTTCATTAAGGTCATCAAACAAGTGGCCTAATGTGTTGAGGAAGATTAGTAGTATGGATTCTTGTTTTCTATTTTCAGATTGGTAACTAAAATCTTGATGGAATGACACATTCATGACCCTCTAGTGATCTCCTTTCCTCTCCCTTCTCTTCTTATAATCTTATATATTTGTCCAAAATGACAATGGTAAAGTATCCATCCACTAGGTATGCCATGACTCTACCCATTTGTAATATTGTATTTCAATCTATTAAATAAATAAAAGACTAATTTACCTTCTCGCACTTGTTTTCCATGCCAAATAGTATTTTTTTTATATAATATAATGATTGAAAGCTTTTATTCCTTGGTTATTATCTAATTTTCTCACCTATTTTCAATATAGGCTTCGTTTTAGATGCCATATGCAATGTTCAATCAACTTTGGGTGAACAATAAATTATGAGTTGGTGTCTTTCCTTATGGTTTAACCTTTAGTTTTTGACTTCCCTATGACTCAATGATGTGAGAGAGCTGAATTTAGGAGTTATATAGGCACATAAATTATTTTTAAGGTGTAATTTTGTAAATTATCAATCTAATAAAGGTGAATTAAATTTTGGTGCATCACCTCTTTTGTTTCTTGTTCTTTGCTTTATGTTCTCTTTCTCTCTTTTCCTTGAAATCATATTAACTCACTGTTAATTTAAGGTGATTCATCAATGTATCTATCCCTCTCTAGAGTTTCACTCCAACCAAGGTCACTCAAAGCCTTGGAGTAATCTCATTTTGTCAATTAGAAGGAGAAGTCCTAAAACTACTTCTCTAAAGGTGCATTCTAACATTAATAATATGATCCACACTTGATGGAGGATTAGATAATGGATCTTGTTGTTGTTTCTCAATGGATGGGTTTTTTCCCACATGTGGAAGGATTATAAAAATAAGTGACAACTATGGATGTAGCTAAAGAAGATAGAAGCTAACTAGTCTATTGTAATTGAGTAATGATAAGTTGGTTATTTTTGGAAGGGTCTAAAAGTATTTCCCTTTATTAGATGATTTTATATTTTGATTGGTATTTTTTACAAGATATTGTTTATTAGTCTAATTTGATTATATAGGTAGTCCATTACCATGATTTTATTTTGAAATTTTAAATTTTCAAATCACATAAGGGGTGTAATTAGACATGGTGTGTCTATTTTTTAGGATCTCAATTATATCAATCCCAGTTGTAAATATTGAACAAGGCCCAAATGGTCACTAAATATGGAGGATTCCATTGTATCATATCCATAATCTATTGTATTTGAGTTACATTAAGAATAAATTCCCAAGCTTAACTACTTACAAATGTACTACAAAACCAAATGACCAAAAGGATTCACATGGTTGAAAAGTAAAACCATATGCACATGTGATATACATGTTAGGTACATGGAAGATAAATTATATATATATATATATATATATATATATATATATATATATAGTTCCATATAATTGATTTATTATTATGATAAATACCTTTCACACCATTGATTAGGTAAAATTGATGACTGGTTTGCCTAGAATGATAGCTCCTATGAGTTTTACAACTGCCTGAACATATTTTTAGAAAGCAAGAAAAAGAAAGAATAGAAATCGAAAACCAATAAAATAAAATAGTTGTGTATGAAAATTATGAATTTAATATAAAAGCCCTATGTCAAGTATAAATCTTTGAGAAACACTTAACCAAATCCTGAAAATGATGACCATATTTCTCTTTAGTATATGTGAATCATGAATTCAATTGAAACCCTAGGACCAAAAAAATTGTTCATGAAATAAATAGGCTCACCAATGTGTTTTACCTTATTTTTTATTTAATAGTATTAAACATTGAAATATTATTTATATTTTAATATATGGCATTTAAGAATAAATTTGAATATAAAGCATAATTAGTTGAAACTAGTAGATAAGTGGCATGTGTTAAATATAGTAAATACAATGAATAATGGGATACTTAGTTTTTTTAATTTATGGTTGAATATAATAGGTTTTTTATAGTGGAAAATAGGATAAAACATTTTGTGATAGTTTATGTCTAGAAATAGAGTTTATAGCTATGTCTGGAGAAGTATACACTTTTTAGAAATCTACATAGTGCAATTTTGTTCATTGACTATGAATATTTCCATTTTGAAAATGAAAAAAATATAATTATTTTTTCAGCTACACCTATGTATACTTAGATTACTAATATATTCCATTCTTTTAATGTTGTGTTGAAACCTTTGTTTTCATTATCCTTGTCTTAAAAACCCTAGAGGTACTTATGAAATCTATAAACCTATAAAAATAAGGATAAATATAATGGATTGAGATGACCCCAATCACCCCTATTTGTGATTTAAAATTTCCTTTGTATCTATATAATTTGATTAAATCAAGATGCATGTAGTTCCCCCACTTTGATATATTGTTTAATTATGACCCTTAACTATATGTAAAGAACTATTAATTTGGATTTGACACCTAAATTTTTTTGATACTTAATTGATTTGGAATACTTTAGACTTGGCTTGTGACTATTCCTAATGATTGATAATTAATTTAGGAAGAATAGGGTAGGTTTAATTAATGTGCAGTATCATATAGTGTCGAACTCTATGGAGATATATTATAATAATGAAGAAACTTTGATTTGTACTTATAGGAGTCCAATTAAATAATTTCCTTTAGATAAATTATAAAACATGTAGGATGACCCATATAGATATTTTAAAAATTTTAAACTAGATGTTAAATGACATGGGGATAATTTTACACTAAGTGGATAGGTTTGTAGTATAAGACTTATTTTTAAAATGTGAACTTGTCCCAAGAAAACATGAATAATTGGAATGATTCTAGGAGAACTTTGATAGTGATATAAAGTGGTTTGAGCAATGCATTTGGAATTATTATGTAGTAGTTATGAAAAACAAAGGGGTTAATCTCACATACAAATAAATGGATATATGAATGGTGAATAAGAGTCATATATTTGAGTGTAAGTAAAGTGGTTTAAGATATGTTAATAATTAGAATTTTCAAGTATTTGTGACCATAAAAACAATTATATGAATTGAATTAAATATGTTACATACATTATCTTATTGACATATATATTACTATGATGACATCATTTCCACATGATCACATGATTATATATGATGCTATATTTATAGATGATATGATACATTTAAATATTATTTTGAGATAATTTACTTACATAAAAAATCCATCATTTCAAAATGGTGGGTTACGTTGGCATTTTAATATAAACATAAGCCTCCATGAATAAAAAATAAGATCAAACTACACATCTAAAATATCCATAATGGTTCATATATTAGATGGTTAAGTTATGTGACATATAATGACATATCAACATAGATTATGGGACATATTCCATTCATATGCGCTCACATTACAAAGACTTGAACATATATTCACACACTTGGGTGCATATTCTTATGCATATGTACATAGTTTAAAGAAACACAAATTATAGGTATATTTATCTACATAATTTTGATATACATGTTCTTAGATTTATTATAGAGATGCATAACATTCTATATCAATTAGCATAAATTTAGGGGCATGAAAATGGTTCATGCCCATATATAATTTTTTCCTATCCATGAGGCATAATACTTATTAATTCACATAAAAAAAAAACAATTTAAAAATTAAATGAGAAATGGTTACCATTCGACCTCACACTTGTTGACACTAAGGTCATGATGTGAGAATGAAAACTATTAATTATCTTATGGTCAAGCATTTTATTCCACATTGAGAGAACTTAAGAAAAATTATACAATCAAATTTGTGATCATGATGGGAGAATGAACACTGTTAATTATCTTTAGATCATGCATTTTTTATATGGAATGATTATCAAAAGAACTATAAAATTTAATTTATATGTTGTATTTAGTGATTAATTCATTTTTCATTCATGTGGTTCCCACTTTATTTTATGTGTAGTTATTTGGGTTAGTACATAGTGTACTTCTACCCACATTATTATCTATGAGGAATATTGTATTCCTAATCCAAGGGCTTGCATAGTTATAAAAATATGGTGCATAATCAACAAAACTCTCCATGTGATTCAACAAGGGATGGTTAATTAAGAAGAAAAAATATACAAGTGCTTTAGTAGAAAGTACATTTTTTTAATGACTCAATAAGGAATCATCATCTCCAAAAATTTAAAAAGTAAACATTGTTTTCACCAACACATATGTGTACTCCCTCATTCTTTAATTTTCAAAATTAAAATTTAGTTTTCAAATATTAAATCTATAGGCATTAAATAAATTAAATGTTTATTACAAGTTTTATATTGAGTAACCCACACAATTGTAGCTTTATACCAAATATAAATTGTGTTATACACACTAAAGTATTTTTTTTCCTTTTACTATATAAATTACATTAGTATAATAAAAGGGGGAATTTTTAG